>CM038233.1:58083382-58275938 GCA_021442155.1 Cymbidium sinense
CATGCATTTTAATTTCTTTTTTATTTTAAATATAATTTATAACTAGAACTGGATTAGTGTTAGAGGATTTAGAATGAGCAATGATTAGAAAACATGGACCTAGGAGACTCTATGAACCTAAAGTATTTATACAATGAAGAAGGCAAGAATACCCTTATTGGCTATCTATTTACATAGTTCTAGATTGGGTTGTATAAGGGCAGAACTCGAATACACTTTTTTTTCTAGCGTGTATAACGGAACTTACTGCATCAATCTTTTTATATTAATTTGATTGTTTGATGCAATGTTTACTTAATATTTTGCACTAGAAATTGCACATTTATTCAAAGTTTCTTCCTATTTATGATAGGAGACAATGAAATGTGTTTTAAAAATTATATTCAAGGAATTTGTTCAGCGTAAGCATGTTTTCCTATTTTTAAAAAATAATGTTTCAATTAGTTTTTTAAATCAGGGAATTTAATTAAATATTTATTTGTATTTTAAAAGAAAAGAAAATTATTATATTTGAAACTTGTTCTAAAATAAACCAATATAGTCTCTCATTAGATGTGTCATACCTTACATATGAGGTTATGGACTAAAGGATCATTATACAACCTTCAATGAGATAGATGATGTTCATTTATGGTGAGGGCTATAATGGATTCTTCTGAGAACCAAGATCACTTCACATTCATAATACATTTTTACTTTATTTTTTATCATGATTACAATATTGTATTCATAATACATTTTTACTTTATTTTTCTTATCATGATTACAATATTGTAATTGAATTTAATATTTCTCATTTCATTTTATTTTATTTATTTTATTATTATTTTTATTGTCTACTCAATGTAATATGAGAACTTCAATTTAATGTTGTAGTCAATGTTATTGTATTTTCCATTATGATGGTATGTTGCATATGTTAAATTCTAAATGATCCAAACTGGTATACTTAATGTTGTAATACATTATTCAAAAATGGTACAAATAAATTTCAACTCTACTCAAACCAAGTTCAAACCCTATTTTGTTCAAACTATGTTCAAACCCTATTCAAATATCACTTCCCAAACTATTTTTGAATGCAATTCAAACCAAGTTTAAAGTTTGCTTAAGCCATACTCAAACCATCATCCTATCATGTTTGATTAAGTAGAAGCTTTATCACATATTCTCCAAACTTCGCTCAAACTTTCATTTAAATAAAAATGCAGACTAATGTTTGAATAGGAAATAACTCAAACCAAATTCATTCAAATGGATTTCAATAGTATGTTGAACAAGTGGGCCATTTTTTCCAAAAATAAATGTATTTGTCCAAGATAACAAACAAATAAGATCAATAATCATACAATTATGACTATCATAAGTAATGTAAATGTCAAGTTGCTATTAAAATGAACATGACATACTTAAACTCTTTAATAGAAATTCCAACTAACAAATTTAACCCAAATATCAAGGCTCTTCCTTGACAAAGAAAAATATTTAAAACTATACATTGCCAAATATTTGGATCTTCCACAACTTCAGGATTTAATTCCCCATAATTGTCTTCATTAAATTCCATCTAATATTATATTATTATCCATATCAAACAGCAAGCCTAAAATAATTAACCATGTATCAAAAAAGCTTAATGATAATTTTTTTATTTATAACCCAACATATATTATCTCACATATACTTAAAACTTTTAAAATCCCAAATAGGTTAGACATGTTTAAATTAACATTGAGGCTTCTCTTGCAACACTTGAGCAAAGAAACTAAAATCAAAAACTCTCTTTCTCTCTCTCTCTCTCTCACTCATTTTTTTAGCTAAGATATCGAACACAACATTTTGATAAGTGTGAAAAAAGTGAAGTTTGGATGTTGAAATTGTTTATCGATGAAGAAAAAATATTATGAGGTGGCACAATGAAGAAATTCTTGAAGGAGATGTTGTATTGGGCATCGATGGAATAAAATTGACTTCTTTTGGCATTTGAATCTATCTCCATGGAAATGTTTGTTGAGCGAAGATCGATGGTGGAGGCTAGAGATTCTATGAAGTATTTGCTAGGGTTTAGAGATACTATTCACTTTTGATATTGGGTATCATTTGATTAATGATTGATTAATTTGATTGAATATAATAAATTGGTTTTTTTTCCAACTCTCCATTAAATGGCTTCAAATTAAAAGATGAGTTTATGATCATATTTTGTTCAATTAACCTAACTCAATTGATTGTGAGTGTAATATTATGTGTGCTTTTGGTGTTGGGTAAGTTTGTGTCCATAAATGTGTTTGTATATTGATAGGACTAACTAAAAGATAAGAGATAGAAGAAAACGGGAGTGAGAGTAAGAGAAGCTATATGATTCGACTTATATATAGGAAGTACAATAAAAACTAATCTATACTTTTCATGTGAAAGAGATTTGTAAGTTGTATATAGCTAATTATATAAAGTGCGTATTAATTATTTTATACCTGAGTGTATATATCATTATAAATAATGAAGCCCTACATGGGCATCCTATCTCAAGAAAACTTAGTTATCTTATATTCAGTTTGTTCAGTTGTATTTAGCAGATTGAAAAATTTTGAAGACTTGAATTGAGAAAATGATTAAAAATAAAAAAAATAAAAAAAATAAAAAAACATATACTTATCCAATCAAACTTCTTTTTAGAACACAACTAGCCTACTATTTATCTTATCGAAAGGAACACTGCAAAATGCAGTATTTTATGTATACATATTGAATAAGATTATATTCTTTCATTAATATTTAGCTTATCACTCTTTTTCTACACTAGTGATACAACTTTCAATTCCTAGTTTTCCTTGAGAACAAAGGCATCAAGATCAACCATATTTTGAAGCTCATGTTTGTATAATCGTTTACTTTCGAACCACAAGTTCCAACACCTAAGATTTAGGCCCTCATTTATGTTAATGAATATTGGATTAATTTCTCTTGTAACTTATGTGATGTGATTGATATTGAGCTAAATCCAACAAATTTAAATCAAAATCGTGGCAAGGACAAGCACTCTATTTGATCATCCTTATATATATATATAGGTACAATCAGCGAAAGTATAATACTGATTGTATATCAAAATATAGTGAGATATCCTTACAAAAAAATACAAAAAGATCCAGATTTATACCTTACTAGGTAAACCGAGGACTAAATCTTATCTCTCTCTCTCTCTCTCTCTCTCTCTGTGTGTGTGTGTGTGTAGAAAATGATGATCAAGAAGAGTATTTGACCTTATCATGGTTTAAATTTGATGGTTTCATCCCAAGTTCAATCACATTAGATAAATTACAACAAAACAACAATGACAATAAGCCTTTATCCCACTATTTGGGGTCGGTTACATGAATCCTTCATTTACATTCTGTTCTATTAAATGTCAAATTCTCGTTTAATTCTAATAAACAAAGCTCATTTTTATACATCCTAACCAAGTCTTTTTCGGTCCACTTCTACTATTCTTAACTAATAAAAAAAAATCTAATACATCTACTCTCCTAATTGGGCCATCACAAGGTATTTTTTATCTCTAAGAATAAAGCCATTCATCTACATGAGAAAAAATTAATTCAATATTCATTAACAGTTTCAATTTTAACTAATTTAAAATGAATGAAATAATTCAAGCCATGTTAATATTATTTATTACAATTTTAGCATGTTCATATTTTTCCACTTCTAAGAGATGCCTTTATGGTTATTTTAGTTTAGAGCTTGTTTTGAAATTAATTTTATTTTAATTTATGTTATATATATATATATATATATATATATATATATATATAAGCACAAGAAGCGGTGTGTGATTGGATCCAAATTTATTCAAATGTTTGGCTGCAGTGTGCTAAAAAGTTAAATTTCACACCTTTTTAATTAGAATCTCGTCCAAACTCTCAAAAGTCCTCCCTCTAAACCAAGTGAATGGGCATCTAGAAAAACTTACACCCAGAAAATCTGCATTTTGGATTGCATCATTGAACTTATTCATAACATTCTAATTCAGTTTCCTACCACTTTCTTTTCAATTTCAATTGTGATCAAGTTGAAATCACTCACCATTAGCTAGTCACCTTGATAATTGAGACTAATCGAATAGATTTTGTTCAATAATTCCTATCTAGCATCTATAATGCAACCAACATCAACCACTGTAGCTTGAATGGAAAAATTACAACAAGTAATTAGTACATGTACGAATTGTGCATCATCAATTAGAACATATACATGAAAATCTCCTTTCTAAAGGAACCATATCTTGCCACTATTATTAACCACCCAACTGAAGTTTCCAAATTTTCTTGCAATTTTTGAAGCATTATTTGTTTGAAACATTGGTTTCAAAACTGCTAAAAGTTGTAAATTATGAATTTTAATCAAGTTTCTAAGGCTATTTGAGGCATTTTCTTTAGCAATTTCCCTAATATTACATATCATAAATTTAGTCATGGATATGAAGATGGCAAACTCGATTGCTCCTAGGGGTACTCTATAATTATATGAGGCTAGTATTTCAATGATTGATGAAGTATGAAATCATCAGCTGATCGATTTACATATTTTAATTCCTAGATACCCTTCTTCTTTAGCATTTTTGACTTCTGGACTAGCCATTCTTCTTCCATCTCTTAGATTATGTTATTGATCATCTCAAAATTTATGATACTGTGGTTAGCAACACTACTGCTAACTTGGGTGTCTTCTCTTATTTTTCTAAACTCCTCAAGTTCCCCTTTTGTTGCATTTGTAGTAAAGTTTTCAGCCAGTTTATCACTTTTATCTTATGATTCTCCTCTTCTTGAAGGCTTGTTTCCCATAAAGTTTGTTGGTTTGGTGGCTCACTATCCTTAGCTACAAATTGATCAAGGTTTGGTGTAGTTTGAAAGTAATCATGAATTTGAAAGGGGACTTCAATAGTTAGGTTATTTGTCACATTTATAATCAAAATTTCAATGTTCCCAAGATTCTTGTTCTCCAATTCTTTTTTAGATTATCTTAACTTTAACTTCAAACAAGCAACAAAATAGTTATCCAAACAATGACCAAACATTCTACACTTATTGTAATATAAAGGTTTTTATTCTACGACAACTGATTGCCCATTTGATGGGGAC
This sequence comes from Cymbidium sinense, assembly GCA_021442155.1. NCBI lineage: Eukaryota > Viridiplantae > Streptophyta > Magnoliopsida > Asparagales > Orchidaceae > Cymbidium > Cymbidium sinense. The sequence continues at coordinate 58,088,524 of CM038233.1, forward strand.
CTAAACCAATCCTCTTTAGCATATTGGGTAGTGATATCCATCTTGATAAGAACCTTAGCTATGAGGGCCTTCAAAAGTTAAAGGTGACAAACCCTAGCTTTAAAGGCTTGCTAAAGATTACTACAAGGGAGTAAAGAACATGTTTGTTGAATAAGTGTAGTTTCAAATTTGGGAACTTAATTTAAATGAGGAAGATATGAGCCTTAGTATTGTAATCAAATGATGTGGTCCATTTAAGAACTTTCATTGGGACATTATCTTTTTGATACAATTTCTTTGAGAATATCCTTGCATAATCTTTTTTCTTATTTAGTTTAATGCAATATGTCTTCCATCTAGGTGGCCTACATTCCCATCGCCTATTAACTTTAGCTCATCAAAATGTTTTCTAATAGTGTCCATCTTTGGATGTTTGAATGTGAACTTTCTAATGACTGTAAATTACAATGGTTCAGAGCATTGAGAGGTTTTAGCATCAAATAAGTATAAGGATAGTTTACCATTTTTCCTACTAGTTCTTTCAACAAAACCATTATCTACACCTTTGTCAAATATATCATGTTAGAGTTGCAAAAAGATTAACCTTTTTACAATGTTTGATATATATTTCATTTCCTGAGTTGTTGTTAATGAGTACGCTATCATACGATGTGGTGTCCATATCACAGGATGCAAAAAACTCCAACTAAAGACAAACGAATCCAATGGAACTGTAATAACGGGGATGAAATAGTAAACCTAGATAGAATGAAAAGAACATACATCGCAATAGCTCGCTAGGTTATGGTGGGTCAAAACACATTAAGGATAGTGTAGCAAGGTCAAAGATATGTTAAAGGTTCCTTTCTAATGCTGTTAATGACTTTTGCATTAGTCTTCATTAGGATAAAGATATTTTTCATACACATATTTTATAATAATATATATATCATAATTCTTATTCTAGATCATACTCATTATTCGTCTCATATCTTTTTAGTAGCCATAAATTTATATGTAAACATAAATAGTACAACAACAATAACATACCTTTCTCCCACTACATGAGGTCGATTACATGAATCCTTTTTCTCTATCGTACCCAACTAAATGTCATGTTCGCATTTAATTCTAACAAAATAAGGTCATTTTTTCATATTCTCAACCCAAGGTATTTTGGATCTATCATTGCCTTCCTTAGCAAAACTTAAATCTAATACATCTAGTCTGCTAACTGTAACATTAGATTGTGGATGTTTTATGTGACCAAATAATCAAAGGCAACTCTCTCTAATTTTATTTTCTACTAAAGCTACTCAAAGCATTTCACATATACATTAATTTTGTATTTTGTCTCTAGGGCCACTAATCCACTAGAGCATCCTCATCTATACAATAATTAATTTTATGATTCTCTTTTACTGGCCAACATTATGTGCCATAAAGCATTACAATTCTCACCACCACCTTATAAGATTTTCCTTTAAGCTGAAGTGGTACTTTTCTATCACATAACATGCCTAATGCATTCCTCCACTTTAACAATTCATCTTGAATTCTATTAATAACATCCCCATATATTTCACCATCACTTTGAAGTATTAACATCAGATATCTAAATTGTTCACTTTTTTTAATTACTTGATCAACCATTATCATAACCCCACCACTACATCTACTACTACAAAACTTACATTCCATGTATTCAGCTTTATATCTACCCAAATGAAAGCATTTAGACTCTAATGTTGACCTCCATAATTCAAGTTTATTCTTGAGCTCTCTCTCTATCTCTCTAATTGTGTCAACAACAACAATATTATTAGTAAAAAGAATACACCAAGGCACATTGTCAAGTAAATGTCTACGGAGAACATCAATAACTAAAGATAAGATTGGTTTTAAAGCTAATCCATCATAAATCCAATTGAGATAGAAAAATATTTGACCAATTCTCCTTGGGCTTGAACTTAAGTAATAGCTACAATATGCATATCTTTAATGACTTGAATGTATGCAATATAAACTCCTTTCTTTTCTAGAAAATTCCAAAGCACTTCTCTTGGAACTTTATCATATACTTTCTCTAAATCAACAAATATTATTTGTAGATCCTCCTTACTTTCTTTATACTTTTCTATTTGACTTACTACATAAATCCAAACTTTTTTTGAAACTTTGTATCGGACCATAGCGTATGGTCAATTTACTCTCCCATAAATTTTATGTAACACATAACTAAATTCTTCTATAATTTAGACACTCTTATAAATGACATTTTTTTTTCTTAGAAATTGGAATCAACAAATTCTTCTTTGTTGATCTGACAACTTTGTAGACTTTAAAATATTATTAAAAGGTTTAGTAAGCTAAAAAAATTTTTAATCTCCTAAGCATTTTCACACTTTTATTGGAATATTATCAGGTTTTACTGGTTTATCAAACTTCATTTTCTTTAAAACCTCCCCAATATTGATTTTAGAAATATAATGATAAAAATAAAAATCTTTAATTATATTTAGGATATTGATGTTACTAAAGTCAATCATATTCTCATAACCTTTATTAAAAAGTTTATCAAAATATCTCATTCATTTATGTTGAATATCCTCTTTTAAGAAAACTAATTTCTGATTTTCATCCTTAATGCATTTCACTTAAACTAAAATTTTATTTCTCCTAAGTTTTTAGTTGGCTAACTTATACAAATATCTTTTATTCTCTTTAGCATCCAATCTATTATATAAATCACTAAATAATAAATTATTTACATCACATATTTCTTTCTTAGAATCTGTATAAACCACACTTTACCTTTCCCAATTCTTTAAGTTTTTACATATAAATCAATTTTTATAAATAAATTTATTATTTTTCATCTTTTATTGCACATTTTTACTCTACAAAATATTGTTTAAAAAATGGGAGCCTTTCTTCTCGATTCTCTACTAGAATTTATTATAACTTGCTTAATATCACTTGCTATTTTTTTCTCACATAACATTAGCTTCTTTATGAACAATCTAAATTCTATGATCTTGTAGGTTACTTTTAAAAATATTTTTATTAACATTCTTGAAGTACCTTATCTAATTGTGGGATAATATTTTATTTTAACTTTCAACTTCAAACCCTTCATCTTAAACTCTAAAACCAGTAGTCGAAGTTAGGTAATTAAATTCTTACCTAAAATGACCTTACAATCATTATAATCTAAGCGATCTATTTTTTCTTAATAAAAATAATCAATATGTATTTTATTTATGTTTATTCTTATAAGTGATAATATGCTCTTCTATTTTTCTTAAATAAAGTATAAGAAATTACAAAATCATTAGCTAAAACAAAATTCAATATGATCCTACCTTCTTCATTAGTCACTCCAACCCATAGCTGCCATGAATACCTTTAAAATCTTTTACCACTCTTCATTTGCATCTCCTCTAAAATATACTCCTTTTTTCAAGAGGTATCATATGTATTAATTCTTCTAGTCATTCCAATTTTTTTTAAAAATACATTTAATTCTATTTGAGGAGCATAAACACTTATAACATTAATAATCTTAGTATCAATAATAATTTTAATGTTATATTTCTATCCCCAATTTTATTAATTTTATAATATTATACTTCAAACTCCTATTTATAATCTCATGTATACCATGTCTAGATTGACTCTACCAAAACCAAAATTTAAAATCTAAACTATCAATCTTCTTAACCTTTTTCTCCAACCCATTTAGTTTCTTGAATTCATAAAATATTTATTTTCTTATGAACCATGATACCTATTAATTCTATTACTTTACTTGAAAGAGTACTTATATTCCAAGTTTTTATCCTAATTCTAGTTTCATAAACTAGCTTCTTTGGTCACATCTTTCAATAATGCGGGAACTATTATTTTCCACTTTTTACTATATTCAAACCATATAATGTCACTTTGAGGGAACGTCCTAACATTGACATAATGTATTATATGATTCATGACAGGATTTTTTGACAAGTTTTACATTAGTTGTCGACTTCCTAATGTAACCCTTTAGATTTATTATTTGTGGCTTGGATATGGCAATGATAATGTTAAAGATAAATCGTAAGATTCATAAATCTAATCAATGAGATCAAATTAACATACATAAATAGTAATAAATAAACTAAAGGAAGATTTTATTCCTTTTACTCTATAACAATATGTTGTGCTACAAATTTATCAAAGTTCTAGAGCAACCTTAGAATATATGTCTAAAAAAACATTGGGTGAACATTCAATTTGATCACGTCAACATGTGTAAGAAAATTAAAACAATAATACATGTTATATTGGAATGTTTTTAAAATATTCAAAATATTATTTTTAATATTTGACCAAATTGAAAATAATACACTCTGCAAAAAATTTTATAAAATAGAGGATGAACAATGGTAGGATATTCCGAGTTGAATAATTTTTCTAGTTGACCTATCTCAAAAAAAATGAAGTTAAGATTTGTAAATTCTAGCTTCTCTCTCATTGATCTCTTTTTATTTTCTTCCCACTTCCTTATCCATCAAAGCCTAAGGAAGAATGGAATGGCAAAATGAACTTTCTAAATATGTTTTAAATTTTCCATATAAAAAAATAAAGGTGAGGGCACTAGTAGTAATAACAATTATTTAATATTTTATAAATTTTAAATAAAAATTTTTAAATATGAAAATATAAACCTTCAAAATTTTCAAAAATAATCATAAAATAGTACATTATGTATAAAAATTTCTTATGAAAATATTTTTAAAATGATCATCAGATGACTCTAAAAAACACACATGTACTAACATATATCAATTTAAGTTTTAATTCAACATGAAATACCTTGCACTCATATAATGCTAGTATCATGTCAATTACCATAGAAAAAAAGAAAAGTATTCCAAATTTAGAATATAAACTTATCTATGATGTAATAAAAATAATTTAATAATTGGACTTTAAAATACAAATAAAAAATGGTATTTATAGTTTGTTCAACAAATTTTTTTTGTAATTCAGAATTGCATTATTGTTTATTAGTAAATTATTTATAAAATTATTTCATGACTACAAATCATTTAAAAATATGCTTTAATAAAATTATTAGAGTATAAGACTAGTTAAACATGTGTTTGATTATATAAAATATAAATATAGATATTCAAGAATATTTTGGCTGTTTCCTAAATGGAATTGAACCCATGGGTAGCAAGAGTAAAGGTAGAAAAATCTTGAGAGGAGAACTTGGAGAGTAGACATAGACCATTGGCACTTATCAACAAATTGTATCTCTTTTACTTTTTACACCTTCTATTTTTACTACATCTTTTCATGTATTTTAAATATTATATGACAATGTGAAACATATGTGATTTGAACTTTATTGTGATAAGAGATCTAAAAATTGTGTTCTAGAAATTATATTCAAAGAAATTGTTATATGAAAGCATGTTTTTGTAATTCAATAAAAAATATGGTGCAATTATATCTTTTAAACTAGAGAACTTTAATTGCTTATTTTATTTTATTTTTAAAAGAAAAAAAAATAGTAAACATTTATTTTAAAATAAACCAATATAGTTTCCCATTAAAATTGTCATACCTTATATACCATGCTACCTCCAATGTTGAAGCCCAATGGTGGCTATCTATAGAAGATGGAAGCCTTTCAAATGAGAACAAGGATGAGATGCATTGCAAGTCTAGTTCATGTTGGGTGACAGGCCATAATGAAATTACTTATGAAGCTAAGATCCTAACACCTTCATAATACCTTTTAACTTTATTTTTCTTATCATAGCCACAACATTGTAATTGTTTTTAATATTAGTAGACTTTCATTTCAAATTCTTGATAATGTAACCAAAATCCATGTGTAATGTGAGAAGTTAAATTAAATGTAATTTGAGTAGTGATAGTGATTGGCCCCCACTTACATGTATGACCTACAATTGAGAATGACCTAGTAACATGAATCCTAAACCCATAAATGAAAATTTCAACTAACAAATATAACCTAAATTTCAATGCTCTTTCTTAATAAAGAAAAAAATTAAAATGTTGACTACAAAATTTCTGATTCTTCCACAACTTCCAAATTTAAGCGCCCATAATTGTATTCAATAAATTTAACTAATAGTATATCCTTAACCATATTTAATAACAAATATAAAATATTAATTATTCATAGAATCACAAAGCTTAATAATAATTTTATATCTTAAATTATAATATACATTCTGGCATGTCTTTAAATCTTCTAAATTCCTAAATAAGTTAGAACTTTATAAATTAACTTCCAAGCTTCTCATACAACACTTGAGCGAAGAAACTAATATAAAAAATTCTCTCTCTCTCTCTCTCTCCCCCCACCACCACAATGAAAAGTTTTAAATATTCATGTCAAAACTGATGGTAGATTCTCAACTACCTAAAAAATAAGCCAACATTGGTAGAAGAAGCTATCGAGTGATCCGTGCATGAAATGATGGTAGTGAGTTCATAGCCCTAGGAGCTTGTTTTTCAACTAAATGTAAACACAATGTTCTAATAAGCATGAATAAAAATGAACAAAAAGTTTAGATATTGAAGTTGTTTTTCGATGAAGAATAATAACAAAACAAAAAAGGAAGTCTTCTATTGGGAATTGATGGAATGGATGTTGACTTGATTTGGTATCTAAATCTACCACCAAGGAGATTTTTGTTTCGTATGAAGATTGATGGCTAAGGCAAGTCAGAAATTTATGAAGTGCTGGAAAGGGTGGTATTATTCACTTTTGATATTGAGTATTGTTTGAGTGATATGGTTGAAATTTTTTATTTTTATTAAAAAACTTAATTAATTATGTGTGATTTTAGTGTTAAGGGAGTTTGTGTGTGTATGCATATGTGTATGTATATGTATATTTTTGTTATATTGATACATATATTGTACACCTATGATCAATTCAGTCGGTTCAGAAAATCAAAATGTTACTATAAACTCATCTTTAGCTTAAAGTCATCAAAGGACGAGTTCAATTCGTTATTAAATTAAATTCATCAAAGAAAGAGTTAAATTCATCCCTTGGGTTGAACTTGGCTGTTAGAAATAACTTATCTTTTGAGATGGCCCTAGCCCATAGGTTGGTCTCAGACCTCAAGATGATTTGGGTTCTCAAAATGAAATTGTCCTTTTAGATGAACATCTCTTAAGATGAACTCAGTCTTCAAGATGAACTTGTTTTTATGATAAACATGATCTTCTAGATGAATTAGGACCCTAAAATGAACTTATTTCTTCATATGAACTCATATCTCAAGCATCCCTCAAGATGAACTCTTCTCTCAGGATGAATTTATTTTCATTAAAATCTCAACACTCATAATGAACACATCACTCAAAATAAACTTGTTCTTTAAGATGAACTCAGCTTTATGGATAAACAAAACCCCTAAGATGAATTCATTCAAACAACTTAACATGACTACCAGTTGGAGTTCACATAAGCCCATTGCAGTCATCTAATAACATCATATGGGTTGAATCCTTATTTTGGTAATAATTAATATGCACATAATAAAATAAGCTAAATATAACCAACAAATCTCCTTTTATGAAATGTTTATATTAGAATTTATTTCATAGTTTATGTATCTTTTTATATTATAACATTTCTATTAAATCAGATCCCAAAGATTGTCTTTTAACTCTCTCTCTCTCTCTCATTCTCCCTTTTTTATTTATAGTTACTCTTGTCAATATAGTTTAGGTGCCTCCAATAGATAAATTCTATTCAACAATCTCTATGATGTGGTGAGAATGGATTGATGCTAAGGACCAAAGCTTTTCAAATATAAATAAAAAGTAATCAAACAGGGAAGAATTAATTAGTTTTTAAAATATAAAATTTATGAACAATAAATAACTTCTCCAAGAGACATAAAATGTACTGAAGGAACTTGATAATTATTGGTGGAGCTCATCTATTAAATTTAGAATTTACCAAAGAGCTTGTCTAGAAATTTGATTAATTGGGGAATTTCGTCAATGAAACTTAGTGCGTACTTAAAGGAACATAGCCCAAATTATAATAAAGTAATCCATAAAGAAGCACTAATGGAACTCAACCATAATATTGAACTAGTTCATTACAAAAAACTCATCCATCAAATTGAAGTCTAATAAAAAGTTTAACTGAAATCATGTAAGGAAGAGTACAATTTATCCAAGAACATATGTCATCAAAGCATGATTTCAATACATTCAATGTTTAAAGTGATCAACGAGAGAATTTTAACTCAACTAAAAATTAAAATCATCTAATGGAGAGTTCAACCCATCTAATATATCAAGTCAACTAAGGAGAAATTTAACTCATCACAGAAATGAAGCCATTCAAGGTTGAGTTCAACAACCCGATAAAGTCAAACATAGAAACCTTGATTATTTTTTTCCTCTAGTAGAATATGCCTAAAAAAAGAAAATAGAGTGAATATTTCATTCAATCATGTCTATATGTGTAAAATAATTATAGTAATAATAACAATTATATTGAGAAAGTTTTAAAATATTCTAAATAATTTTGAAGTTTGGACCAAGTTGGACAAAAATATTATATAAAGTAGAGGTTGATAAATAGTAGGCTATCTTTAGCTGAACAATTTTTCCATTTAATCTTACAAAAATGAATGCAAGACTTACAAATTATACATTCTCTCTCTTTCTCTATCTTTATCACCTTCCCACTTTTTCCTCCTTCATTACTTGAGGACGAATGGAATCCTAAAGTAAAGTTTCTAGATAGGTTTTAACTTGTACATATAAGAAAAATAAAGGTGAGGGTATATTAATAGTGATAAAAATTATTAACTAATTTTAAATAAATTCTCTTTTATATTAAAATCTATTGCTTCAAAATTTTTAAAAAATATTCATAAAATAGTGCATTATGTCTAAAAGGTCTTGTAAAAATGATTTATAAAACGAATATTAGATGATTCTTAAAAAAACAATCTGCACAAACATTTGCCTATTTCTTAAGAAAATTTAGTTATACAAAATATACTACTTCTATATCATGTTGGTATCACGTAAATGTTCATAAAAATAGAAAATATTAGTAATTTAGAGTCTAAAATTCTTTATGAAGTGATGAAGATAATTTATTAATTGAACTTATAAAAAAAATAAACATTTATTTAAAGTTTTTATAATAACTTTAATCTTGTAGTTCATAAAATTGCATTAATGTTTCTTAGAAAGTCATTTATAAAATAATCCAAAGACTAAAACAATTTGGAAATATGCTTTAAAAAATACTAGAGTATAATATCAATTAAACTTATGTTTATATATTTAAATTCAAAATAATAGATAATCGAGAATTTTATGGTTGTTTCCTAAATGGAACTTAACCAGTGGATATTATAACTTTATCACCTTATAGTAGTAAAAAAATGCATAGTGAAAATCTTGATCAGAGAACTACGAGAATAGATGCAGGTCATTGGTGCAAAATCATTATGCATCAATTTGTATCTTTTTTAATTTTTATAACTCTTTTACTACAATTTTTCTTGTAATATAAATACTCTTTGATAATGTGAAAGAATTTTAATCTAAACTTCATTAGTGATAAAAAGAACTAAGAGATGTAATTCAAAAATTATATTCCAAGAATTTGTTGTGCAAAAGTATGTATTAGTAAAACAAAACAAAATTATGTTCCAATTACTTCTTTTTAATTATAGAACCTTACTTGCTTTTTAATTGTAAAAGAAAAGAAAAAAAAATATTTCCAAATTGATTTAAAATAAATTAATTCAATCCCCCTTTAGGTGTGTAACTCAATGATGCGTCAAATGGTACTCATTTGTAGATGAATAAAGGAATTCAAATTGGGATAAGGATGTGATGCATCGTAAGTGTAGTTGATGTTGGGTGAAAAGCCAAAACCAAATTACTTATGGATCTAGGAGCCCGCCATCTTCATAATAACCTTTACTTTACTTTTGGTATGATCACAACACTATAATTGTATTTACTAGTGAAAGGCATTCATTTTAATCGTTTGATGAGCTATTCAAAATATCTATATATTATGATCCAATGAGTAGTTGAATTTAATGTAAGTTAAGTGGGACACTAATTTGTTCTATTCAATGTTATTGTACTTGTCATTATGATGATGTGTTTCATATTACAAACTCCAAAAGATCCAAATTGATATAATAGTTGTTATAATACATTGTTTGAACATTGTCAAAACAAGTTTGCATCCTACTTAAATCAAGTTCAAACTCTAAAGCCTCTATTATGTTCAAACTTAATTCAAACCCTATTGAAATCTCTCTTTTGAAACCTAATTTAAATTTTGCTTGACCCTAATAGATTCTTGCTTAAACCTTCTTCCTATTTTGTCTGATTTCATAGACGTGTTCAAATCTTGTTTAAACCTATATTAAAAAAAAGTGTAACCAAGATTCAAACACGAACTAGCTCAAGCCAAATTAATTCAAAATGAATTTTAATAAAAGGTTGTACATGCAAGGGAAGGCATTTTTGTTCAAAATAAGTATATTTCTTAAAAAAAAAAATAGTAAGGTTATTTATACAAATAAAATTTATACAATTAAGACTTTTATGAGTCCTATAACTATAAAGTTGATATTATGCTGAACATGATCTCCTAACATGAATCCTAAACTCTTAATTGACAATATTCAACATAAAAATGTCAATGCTCTTTCTTAATAAAGAAAAGAAACTACAAATTACCAAATTTAAGGATCTTCCACAACATCCAGAATTAATTTCCCATAATTGTATTCATTAAATTCCATCAAAAACTATATTATTAAACAAATTTAATAGTAGGCCTAAAACAATTAATCATAGAATCAGAAAAGCATAATATTAATTTTTATTTATAAACCACCATATATTATCTCACGTATATCAAAACTTGTAAATTCTCGGCATTTAAATTCCATAAATTGCATGCTTCTCTTTCACTAGTGGTGAAACTAATATAAAAAAATTATATTTTGCCATATCTCTCTTTCTCTCTCTCTCTCTTCCAACCACAATGAGATGATATTTCAAAGTCTCCATCAAAACCGATGTGGTGGATTCTCTTATACCAACAAAAAAATCTAATGTCCATAAAGGAAGCGATCAAGTGATCAGTGCATGGAATAAAAGCGGTGTGTTCACAACCTGAGGAGCTCATTTCTCAAGAAGGTGCGAGAGCATAGCGTTCGATCCATAAAGAAGAAAATGTTCGGATATTGAGGTTATTTATCAATGAAGAGGAATATTAGGATGTAGCAAAAATAGAGGAAGTACATGAAGGGCATGTTGTGTTGGGCATCGATGGAATGGAAGTCGACTTCTTTTGGCATCTAAATCTATCTCCGTGGAGATTTTTTATTCATAAAGATTAATGGCGGTGTCGAGATTTATGGCGTTTCTTGTGAGGGTTGAGGTATTATTCACTTGTGATATTGGGAATTGTTGATTGATTTGGTTGAAATTTGTGGGTTTTCTTTATCAGGGAAGTTAATTAGTTATGTGTGCTTTAGGTGTTGAGTGAGGTTATGTGTATGCAAATACATGTATTGTACACCTATGATCAACTGGTTTAGGTTATGCAAGTTAAAATATGACCATGAATTCATCTTAAGTTTGAAGTCAAGGGAGAGTTCATTCCATTATAAAATTAAAGTCAACTAAGAAAGAATTCTACTCAACCCTCAGGATGAGCTTGGCTATTTGAATTAACTCATCACTCGTGATGAACTCATCCCATAAGATGGTCTTAGCCTTCAAGATGAACTTGATTCTCAAAAGAAAGTTGATGCTCTAGAAGAACATCACTTCCGATGAACTCGTCCCGCATGATGAATATGATCTTATAGATAAACTAGGACCCCCACAATGAACATATTTCTTCAAATGATTGATCTTTGAAGATAATATCATTCCTTAGTTGAAGTCTTCTCTTAGGATAAACTTATTTTCATAATGAACTAAACAATCAAGATGAGCATGTCACTTAGAATGAACATATCCCTCAAGATGAACTTTTCTCTCAAGATGAACTCAACTCCTACATCTAAACAACTCAATACAACTACTCATTGGAGCTCACTTAAGCCCATTATCGCCATCTAACAACAGTCCTATTTTGAAAATAATTAATACACATTTAATAAAAGTAGCTAAATACAATCGATAAATTAATTTTTATTGAATGTTTATAATAAACTTTATTTCATAGTTCATATATCTTCCTTTAATATAACCTTCCTTTTATGTCAAATCCTAAAGCTTATCTTTCTCTCCTTCTCTCTTTTATTTTTATAGTTAATTTTGTCATTAAGGTTCTGGAGTCACTAAGAGATCAATTTATATTCAAAATCCTTTATGATATAATGAGCATGGATTAATGCTAAGGGCCCAAACATTTCAAATATAAAATAAAAAAAAAATAGAAAGAAAATAATTATTTAGGATGAAAACTAAAAAATTCGTCAACTACAAATAACTCATCTAAGGGACATAAAATGTACTCGAGGAATTTAATAATTATTGGGGGAGGTTAAATTCAAAATAAGTTAGAGTAGTTGTCCTTCGAATTTAACAAGAAATGGAAAATATCAACAATGAAATTAGTAGGTACTCGAAGAACATAGCATAAATTCTATGAAAGTTATCTATAATGAAGCACTTGGGCAAGTCATAGCCAATATTGAACTAGTTCATCATATTAAACTAGTCCATCATATTGAATTCTAAAACATAGTTTCACTTCATCAGGGAATAGATTCATTTAAGGTGGGAGTACAACTCATCCACAAATTGAAATCATTCGAGATTGATTTCAACTCATTCAATATTTAAAGTCATCCAAGGGAAAATTTAACTCATCTAGAAACCAAGTCATCTAAAGAAGAGTTCAACTCATCAAAGAATTGACATCATTCAAGTAAGAGTTCAACAACTCAATGATTTCCAAGAAAACTTAATAAATTTGCACCTCTTAGAATTAATGTTTAAAACAAGAAGTGAACATTCAATTTGATCATGTCAATATGTGCCAAATAATTATAACAATAATAGAAATTATATTGTGAAAGTAATTAAAAAATTAAAAATATTATATTTAAATTTTACCAAATTAAAAAAATAAATTTAACAAAAGGTTAATATAAATAGAGTTTGAATAATGGTTAACTATATCTAGTTGAACATTTTTTTTTCAATTGACCTACCTCATAGAAATGAATCAAAGACATGTGAATTCTAGCTTCACTCCTCTGTACCACTCTTTATCTCCTTCCAAATGGTAAAATGATGTTTCTATAAAGGTTTTAACTTGCACAAAAAATAAAGGTGAGAGGATATTAAAAGTCCAAAAAAATATTTAATAAATTTAAATATTTTTTTCTTCTTATTAAAAGCTAAACTTTAAAAGCTTAAAAATAATCAGAAATTTGTACATTAAGTTTAAAATCCCTCGTAAAAATAAATTATAAAATGCATATTAGATTTTCCAAAATAACTAAGAGTACTAACACTTGTCAATTCCTTAAAAATTCTAGTTAAACAAAAAACATTCTAGTTTCATATGTTGTTGGTATGATGTCAATGAAAATAAAAATAAGATTACTTTTATTAATTTAGGGTATAAATTTCTCTATGATGAGATGAAGATAATTTATAAATTAGACTTGTAAAATAATAAAAAACAAATTACTTAAAGTTTGTTTAGTAATTTTTTTTTTGTAGTTCATAAAATTGCATTACTATTTCTGAGCAAATCATTATAAAATTATTCAAAGACTCAAAATCATTTGAAAATATGTTTTGATAGAAATATTTGAATATAATATTAATTAATGATATGTTTATGTTTATAAATTTAAAATAATAGATATTCTAGAATATTGTGGTTGTTTCCTAAATGGAACTAGGCATGTGGTTGTTACAACTTTATGAACTTAAGGTAGCTAAAAAATGTGTAATAAAAATTTATAAAGAGTACATAGAGAATTGATATAGACCACTAGTGCTTAATCATTATGCATCAAATTGTATCATTTTTTTTCTTTTACACTTCATTTTTTACTACATTTTTAATGTATTTAAAATACTCTATGATAATGTGGTATTCTGTTCAGAACTTTATTAGTAATAAGAGAACTAAGAAATATATTTTTTAAATTATATTCCAAGAATTTATAGTGCAAAAGTATGTTTTTTAAATAAAGAAATTATGTTCCAATTGCATATTTTAAATAAGAGAACATTAATTGCAAATTCAATTTTATACTAAAAGAAAGAAATAATATATTTCCAATTTATTTTAAAATAAACTAATTCAATCCCCCTTTCATTTGGTTGAAATGTTTTATTTATTTTTATTGGTTAGGTATGTTGAGTTTCTTACCTCAATCAATTGATTGAGGCCTTATTTTATTCAAGAAGAACTTGAGTTCGAGTCATGAAGAATACATGAGCATATGAATTTATCATAAAATTTCTTAAATGATCGAAAAAATAATGATTATGTGTATTTGAATATATTTTTTATATGAGTTTCAATTAATTGAAGTGATAACCGCCTTCAATAGTTTCAACATAGTCAACAAAATTCTATTTTATGATTTCAAAATTAAGATGAGTTAATGTTATTGTTTTGATTTAATCTAACTCATTGTATCATAAGTGTAATATTAGATAGTATGTTTGATAAGACTAATAATAAAATAAGAGAGGAAAAAGAGAGAGTGAAAGAAGCTTTAAGATTTGACTAAACAAGAAGGTTAAATTAAAGAAAGATATATTAACTATATAATAAAGTATAATATATACATTTCATGAAATAGAGATTAGTAAAAATAAACATTAATTATTTAAATATGTGTGGGCACCTATGAAACTCAGATATCTTACATTCAGGATTTCTTATCATTTTATTCAATAGTACTTTATACTATTCTGATTGAAATGTTTTGAAGACCTAAAGACGATGAAAAAAAAATAGAAAACATTACTTATACTAATCATCAAACTTCTACTTAGAAATAGCAACATCTTGCTTATCTTATCGTAATAAATTTTTAAAATGCAATATTTTTGTGTAAGTATTGCATAAGATAATACTCTTTCCTTAATAATTAGGTCATCACTATTTTTCTATAACGTTGATGCAAATTTCTATTCTTGGTTTTCCTTGAAATATATAAATTTTAAAGAAAATCAAAGAAAATCGAAGCTATAATTTCACAAATATCTTCAAGAACTTCAAATTACTATTTCAGAGGATTGGACAGATGAGATTATAAATAAAGAACTATAGAATATAAAAGAAGATTACCTTTGGTTTAGAGAAATCGATGAAAATGACTCATTTTGAGAGATCGCATATCCTAGCTTCACACAGAGAGAAGCCGCAAGGAAGAAGAAGAGAAATTTGTGGGGTTCTATTTGGTTCTTGAACAAGTTATGGTAGAAGTTTTACCAACTTTAAGTGAATGTGATGAAGATGTTTATTTCAATGGGAATTTTCATTGGAAATAGATTCAGCTAAAAATCTATCAATAATTACACCTGTAATTTCAAATAAACAAGTCCATCAGTAATAGCCAGTTTTCCTATTGTGTCATGAGTGAGGGGTATGTTCCTTGTTGAATAAGGACCAAAAAAGTCAAACTCAAGTCAACCTAAGTCAACCTTAAACTCAAATTTGATTTATGCTTAATGGACTTCCTCTTGAACACTCCAAACTATCCAAAAAGCATGCCCATTCACGTGAAATAGTTTATCTCCATCTCATGAAACATGCATCTTGTCCATCATTTAGCACAAAAACAACACAAGAAATTATGCTCACTCATGCGAAGCCTCTCACTCCTCAGTTCAATTTACTCTAGCCTATCAACTTTCTCAGCCTCCTCTCTTCTCTAATGTATAGAATGGGAGGGGCATGTTTGTTCTTAAGAAGTTCCTCATGAAATTTCAGCTAGAAATTTTTCTGGTAGAAATTCTATCGACTTTAAGTGAATGTGATGATGATGTTTATTTCAGTGGGGATTTTTGTTGGAAATAGATTCAACTAAACATCCATCGATAATTACACGAATAATTTCCAACAAACAAGTCAACTAGTAATAGCCAATTTTCCTGTTGTGTTATGAGTCAAGGGTATGTTCCTTGTTGACTAGGGACCAACAAGTCAAACTCTAGTCAACCTAGGTCAACCTTAATCTCAAATTTGATCTAGGCTTAATGGGCTTCCTCTTGATCACTGTGAACTATCCAAAGAGCATGTCCATTCATGTGAAACAGTTGTCTCCATCTCATGAAATATGCATCTTGTCCTTATTTGGCACAAAAAAAAATCATGCCAACTCATGAAGTATTATTCCCCTCTCATAGAAAGATGTCAACTTTCTTGACTCTTCTCTTTCTCTCTCTTATGCACAATCAACCTCCCATCACGATAGTTGCAACGCAAGCCACCCCCATAATGTTTTTTTTGGACATTTAAAATTTAATCTAAAGTCACACACACAAAATAATCGCAATGACTTGAAGCCATCCCAATTAGCTTCTACCAATAAATTAGACAATTGAGGAGGAGAAATGAGAAGTTACAAAGGATTTAAGTAAAATCTTGTTACTAAAATAGCTATAGGATATCTCCTTCATGTCATAACATTTGCTCTATTTCAGCTCTTCTCTCTCTCTCTTAATTCCATTGGCTTTATGTAAAGAGCACCCATTTACGTTAGCTTTTGCCCAAAGTTTCTATAACAAGTCCTTATTATGGTGACTAATTTATTTTCGAATTCTTCATCTTATCTTTCTAAAAAGAGAAAAGAAATAAATGAAGAACCAAAAAAATTTTTTTTTTCAAAACAACACTTCTTGTGTTGGACACCATGCAAATCCACATATATTCTTATTAGAGTGATCGGGTATGGCATTGAAAAATGATGTACTATCTCGAGAGATAGAAGTCACCATCCTACAAATGGACCTAATCACCATAATAAGGAGTCCTAAGGACTGTGGGTCTTCGGAATGTACCAGAGAGTCTTCCCCTACTTTACATAGAAAACTAAAGCAAGGTTTATTTTAAATCGGGTTCGTTATATTCCCAATGGAGGCAAACCACATATTTAATTACATCCTAAGGAATATGATTCCTTAGAAATACTCTCGATTAAGGTAAATGATCGTTGCATCCAAATATTTCAAAAATAGGATTATCAATCAATTAGTTTATTTTTAGAAGATCAAGTGGGATTGATCAATAGGAGGGAGTTATTATCGAAGCCAAAGGAAGATAGGGATGCTTATGATACTAGAAAGCATCGAAGCATCCCAAACTATCTATGTTTTATTTTTGAAATGGAGGGGATTTATTTATTTGAGTTGAATTTTATTAGAAATATTACAATTCCATCACACAAGATCATGGAAATGCTAAGAGTTGACGATTTATGCTTATAGCCCATAAAGGGAAGTAGCAACCTCTGAACCTAAATCTAGGGAGCTTTGGTGATGGCCAAAGCATGGCTAAATCTAAGGTCAAAATTGGTATTTGGTTTACCTCCATAAGAGAGGATAAACCACCCAATTGTTGGACTTACAACCACCTGGGGGTGGCTTCCAACTAACGCCTATGATTTTAAATAAATGTAGGCAAGTCATTTGCTTTTGCAAGATAGATAGGTTGTTGTTTATTTAGAAAGAGACTAAGTTCTTAAACACACTATCTAAGAGACTAGATCATGTAGGGCAAGAATAATGACTTAAATCTAATACAAATTTTTGTTATGTTTTAATTTCATTTTTGGACAATCAACTTGACACGGGCTTTGAGATTCATATGCCTAATGCATATGAAATTGGGTAATGGGCCAAAATCAGTAAGAAAGGAGGTGTATTACCACCATGGCTCTAAAAGGTTAAGCCAAATTCTTTAGCAAAGGTCAAATCCCTCCATAACAAGAGTGAAATAAGATACTTTTTATGCATGATGTGAAAACATACAACATCCAGCTAAGGGGTTGCTAAATATTTTATCTTTTTTTATAACCTAGGCTTTAGGTGAGATTATGAATTGTTTATTTTTTTAATTTGAATTGATTAATTGGATAGAAAATTTGTTTTTCTAAGAGCCTAATCGTCATCCAAGCCATATATAAAAGCAAGAAAGAAACTAAGAAAACATGCCATCTTCATGCACAAGCTAAACAAACATCAAACAATTTATAAAGCTACTGCAAAAGAATAAGGCTCCATCACATAAACCAGAAAACAAATTGGGTAGCCGAGCTCTACCCTTATACAACCTAGATTATAAATGAATTAATTACAATCAAGATGGAATTCATGTTATGGGGGGAGGGGTCTTCATTCTTCACTCTTCATTTCTTCCTTCTTTTTTCTTCTTTCTTCTTTCTTCTTTGTTCTTTTGGTTAGTTGGAATGTGGTTACTCCAAAGGCTTTGCATGGTACATAAGATATAGTCTTATAACATTGTTCATCCTAATTCCCCATAACAATCATTCTAAATCGTAATTGTAAAATTACATGAAAATGGAAAAAAATAAATCTAACAAAAACCTACAAAATAGAGATTAGCTAAATAAACCACAATAAGCATGTATATGAATAAATTGGACTTAGCACCCCACACATGGGTAACCAAGTCCACGCCTATTGATTATGCTTAGTATAAGCACCCAAAAAAAGCATTTATATTTTTATTACCTTAAGCACAATCCCTTAAGATAATAATGATTATTTATTGTCCTACCATTCAGTCTACACACATACACCCTAACATCTACACTAAAATATCACATCATAAAATAAAAGAAAACATCAAACCATGCTTCGCCTTAACATAGGACTAGAAATGGTGACTTAGCCTAATGTGTGTTCCATTTAAGGCTTGTGTGATATGTCTTAGCTAGGATTTAAAGTTAGAGTTTTCTAAGTATGAAGGGTTCAACAAAGAGGGTGGTTTTATTTAAGTTGTTTAGTTTATTTGGTTAAGTTTTATTTCATGATTTGATTTAGTTTGAATGAACCTACAATTAATTACTAAGTGTTGTAAAGAGAGGAAAAGAGAAGATGACTTCTCTTTCCTCCCTACCTTAAGTAATTTCTAATGTCGATTAATTATTAATTTTTGTTTAGTGAATGTTTTATTATGTATTTTAATTAATCCTAAGTTTAGATTCTCCCTAAACAAACCTAATCAAAGAGAAAGAAATTTTAAGATTAAATAAAGTGATTTACTATCACAAAACACACAACACTTTAATTCTTTCCAACATGTAACGTGAATCCTAAAGCATATCTATACATACAAATGAAAATGTTTAGCAAGCCTTCATCATGAGGGCTAATAGATATTGCTTAAGAAAATTTTGAGTGTTTCATGTATGTATGTTTTTGTTAAATAGAAAAGAGGGATTCTTTTATCCATTATTCAAATGCACATTTACATGTATGAAAGACATAAGTTAATATAGCGTCATTCTTTTCTACATTGGGGGTGTAAGGTATATCAATCGAGATATTAAAGTCAAGAATGGATGTAGATAATATACCACATTTCTTAAATACATGTGCATGTACAATAAGAAATGAATGGAAAAAGAGTCATGCAAAAAGTTTATGTTTGTTTTTTTGTTTTGGTTAAGCAATTTATATGCGCAAGTGTGAATTTCTTTCTTAAGTGATAACATAGGAATGAATAGGAATGGATTTAAGCAAGTGTTGTGTTCTTTCAAATGAACTATACACTTTACAAAACCTATTCAAAAGTTTGTCAAAAGAGAAGGGAAAGAAAGTCACACAATGCACATCTTATATTATATTCACATGCAGCTCATAAATAATTATAAGTAGCATTCCTTTAATTTATCATCTTCGATTTATAGTTTTTGAAAATAATTATGGAATTAGTAGTGATAATAGCCATTCATATTCTTACTTTAGCCAAAATATGAAATTTGACATAAAAGAAATATTTCTTTTTATTTTGATTTTTCAAAAGACATGAATGCATGATTTTCATATGACATACATATTTAGCATGCTAGGAAAGAAATAAAGTGATGAAAGCATATAAATTCATTCACCCTAATTAATTCCTAAAAACAATCCAATGGAATGAGATTATTTAAAGTGAATTAAAGTTGTTTAAAGAAATTTTTAGTTTGGTTTTGAGTTTGATTTTGAATTTAGGAAATGTGAGAAAGTTTGCTGGTCCTAACCCATCTCCAACTTGTGTACATTATTTTAGTTTAATTTTAGAACCATTAGATTGATTTTATATTTTGTTTAGTTTTTTAATTCTATTAATTAGTTATACATTTTAACATATTTAACCAAATAATTATGAGCCAATGTATGAAATAAAACCACAAGGAATTTAAATCAGTAATGCATCTAAGGAAGGAAGGTCCTAATGCATTTGACTCACAATTAATGATTAATTAAGCTAAATGGCTTAAATTAAGTACTTTCATAACCCTTCCAACACATATGGGTTAGATATGATTTCCTTAAGCTACTTAGGTTATTGAACACCTAAGTATCTATCCAATAAGGAATTGATCAATTTCAGATTAATTGATTTTAAAATTTTGATTAATTAATTAATTACAATCAAGAAGGAATTCATATTAGGGGGGGGGGGGTCTTCATTCTTCACTCTTCATTACATCTTTCTTCTTTCTTCTTTCTTATTTTGGTTGGTTGGAATGTCCTTGCTCTAAAGGCTTCACATGGTACATAAGGCATAATCTTATAATTAATGTTCATCCTAATCAATCATTCCAAATCCTAATTGCAAAATTACATAAAAGGGGGAAAAATAATTCTAACTAAAACCTACAAAATAGAGATTTGCTAAACAAACCACACAATCCCAAGAATGTATATGAATAAATTGGACTTAGCACCCCATACATGGGTGACCAAGTTCACATGGCCTACTTTGGATTATGCTTAGGGGTATAAGCAACTTGCACAGCAAAAATATTTATATTTTTATTACAGTGCCCCTTAAGCACAATCCCCTACAGAAGACGATTATTAGACTAAGATCATCCTACCATTCCATTTACGCACATACAACCTAGTATCTAGACTAAAACATCACATCACAAAACAAAAGCTAACATCAAACCATGCACTGCCTTAACATATGACTAGAAAGTGGGACTTAGACTAATGTGTGTGTGATTTAAGACTTGTGTGGTATGTCTTAGCTAGGCTTTAAAGTTAGAGTTTTCTAAGCAAGAAGGGTTCAACTTAGAGGATGGTTTCATTTAAGTGATTTAGTTAATTTGGTTAAATTTTATTTCATAATTTGATTTGGTTTGAATGAACCAATAATTAATTACTAAGTGTTGTAAAAAGAGTTAAAGAGAAGATGACTTCTCTTTCCTCCCTACCTTAAGTAATTTCTAAAGTAGATTCATTATTAATTTTTATTTAGTGAGATTTTTATTATGTGTTTTAATTAATCCTAAGTTTAGATTTTCCCTAAATAAACTTATTCAAAGAGAAAGACATTTTATGATTAAATAAAGTGAATTACTATCACAAAACACACAACACTTTATTTCTTTCCAGCATGTGTAACATGCACATGGATGAATCCTAAGCATATCTATACATGCAAATGAAAATGTTTAGCACACCTTCATGATGAGTGCTAAGAGATATTTCTTAAGAAAATTTGGAGTGCTTCATGTATGTATATTTTTGTTAAATAGAAAAGAGGGATTCTTTTATCCATTGTTCAAATGCACAATTACATGTATGAAAGAAATAAGTGAGTACGACGCCATTATTTTCTACACCAGAAGTGTAAGGTACAAAACCTACTTGGGGCTACTTAAAGCCTTGCACCCCCAGGATGTACAGACTAATATACATGTTTTCTTAAATACACGTGCATGTACAAAAAAATTAATAGAAAAAGAGTCATGCAAAAAGTTTATGTTCATTTGTTTGATTTGATTATGCAATTTATATGTGCAAGTGTGAATATCCCTCTTAAGTGATAACATTGGAATGAATAGGAATGAATTTAAGCAAGTGTTGTGTTCTTTTCAAATGAACTATGCACTTTGCAAATTCTATTCAAAACTATGTTAAAAAAGAAGAGAAAGAAAGTCACATAGTGCACATCTTATATTATATTCACATGCAAACTCATAAATAATTATAAGTAGCATACCTTTCATTTGCCATCTTTGATTTATAGTTTTTAAAAATAATTTTGGATTTAGTAGTGATAATAGTCATTCATATTCTTACTTTAGCCAAAACATGCAATTTGACATCAAGGAAATATTTCATTTTAATTTGATTTATCAAAGACATGAATGCATGATTTTCATATGACATACATATTTAGCATGGTAGGAAAGAAATGAAGTGATGAAAGCATGTAAATTTATTTACCTAATTAATTCCTAAAGACAATCCTATGGAATAAGATTATTTAAAGTGAATCAAAGTTGTTTAAAGAATATTTTAGTTTGGTTTTGAGTTTGATTTTGAATTTAGGAAATCTGAGAAAGTATGCTTGTCCAAACCCATCTCCCACATGTGTATATTATTTTAGTTTAATTTTAGAACCATTAGATTGATTTTATATTTTGTTTAAGTTAAGGAGTACATTAAGTCCATTATTATTCCTTACCTACACCACTTTAACATATTTAACCAAATAATTATGAGCCAATGTATGACATAAAACCACAAAGAATTTAAGTTAGCAATGCACCTAAGAAAGAATGGGGCCTAATGCATTTGGATCATAATTAATGACTAATTAAGTAAAGGGTTTAATTTAAGTACTTTCATAACCCTTCCCACATATGGGTTAGATATGATTTCCTTAAGCTACGTAGGTTATTGAACACCTAAGTATCTACTGAAGAAGGAATTGATTAAATTTAGATTGATTTGATTTTAAAATTTTAATTAATTAAGCCATTTAATAAAGTGATTAAACTATTTAATTAGTTTGCACTTTAATTAGATTTTTATCCAAATAAAATAAACTTAGGGGAAAAAGATTTGGGAAAGAACTCCTAATCTCATTCCCTAAGTCCATTCACTATTCTAAGGTAATTAACAAACTTAATTAATAAATTTATTACTATTTAATAGGTTAATTAATCATTTAATTAATTAAGAGAGTAATTAGGAGTGAATCAAGCAATTATCCTAATTAAGCCAATACTAAATTCCAAGAAAATCATGGGAGGCAGGGGTCATCCCATTAATCAACACTAAGAAGTTTGGACTTAATTACTGAAGTAACTAGGGAGTAATTGACATAATTACAGTCCCAATAAAACCCAAATTACAAAAAAATTTAATGTTCAAAATCAATTAAAGTTAATTTTAGATCATTCCCCTTTGAATTATCTTCAAAATGCATTTAAGTTTGTATTTTTTAAATGTTTTTGCAATTAGTTGTGTATTTTTGATGTTTGAGTGATTAAGGACAATTAAATAATCCCTAATTATATAACTAATCCCATCGATGCCACATGGAACCTAGATGCGGTGCGTGCTTTCCATGTGGCGTGATGAGATTCGTCACTTAAGTTGTCACATCCTATGTCGCATTAGCCAGCGGTGCAGCTTTCTCCCTAGACCGTCTGATCAAAGATTGGACCATCAGAATTAAATTCACGATTCTAATAGAGTAAATTTGATGATCTAATGTGGTTTAATCAGGACCGTCCATCCAAAACATGTGGCTAGACAGTCCATGATACGTCCCTGCATATGCTTGAAGGAGACGATCGTCCATCCCCCATGGCTTGATCCAAGCTCGATTGACCTCAGATTGAGCTATTATTGAACCCACACAATCAACATACAAGGAGATGAAGATCTAATAGTGGAAATAACTTGGGATTACAATTTCCTTCAAAAAGGACCAAAGAAAATTCAATGTAAGCTCAGTTTTGAATAGTACCTCGTTGAAGGCTTTCACTGGCTTTCCCAACTGTCGAGGTAACTTCCTTTAGTGGAGATGAAACCTTGTTGAAGGATTGAGGGCTTGAGGTGAAGTGGTTCTTCCTATTGACCAAAGTCCTCCTCTTGGGCTTGCGTCTTTGGTCTAGCTCCCTCCTCCTGTGCCTTGAAATCTTGGAAGAAGCCTTGGATGAACTTGATTGGGTCCTATGAGGGTACTTGCAAGTGCAATTAGCTTTTGGTTGAGTGATGGATGAGTTAGAATTTTCCTTCCCTATTTTTGGCTTAAGGAAACCTGAGAAATGGAGAATGGGAAGAGCTTAGGAATTGCAAGAGAGAGCTTGGGGAGCTTGCCTTGGGTCTATCTGGCTTGATCAAATGCAAATAATTTGGATTGATGTGGAATGAGGGGGAGTATATCTCCCCATAAGGATCGAATGACCGAGCTTAGCTTTGCCATTTTGGTCAAATTGGCTTGATTGATTGAGTTGGTTAGGCCATTTTGGATGCCATGTGATTCAATTTTGGCAGAGGAGTGGAGAGGTGATGTTTCCATGTGCTCATTTGAGTGGAGGAGTGATTCCATGTGGAGAAATTCTAAGTGGAGGGTCAATTTTGGACTTGGGTTGGGTTTGGCTGACCCAAACCTATTGGGTCATGTGCACCACTCTTATTAGTGTCCATTTGGTCAACTAAGAGGGTGTCAAGTGGCCATGAAAAGGATATGACCAAATTCCAAGTGGAATTGGCCATAGGTTACCCCTTGACCTAGGGGTAAAATGGTCATTTA
Organism: Cymbidium sinense; assembly: GCA_021442155.1. Taxonomy (NCBI): domain Eukaryota; kingdom Viridiplantae; phylum Streptophyta; class Magnoliopsida; order Asparagales; family Orchidaceae; genus Cymbidium; species Cymbidium sinense. The sequence continues at coordinate 58,113,335 of CM038233.1, forward strand.
ACTTTGATTTTAATTTGGGCAGATTTAGAATAGTTTGAAATTGGGATGGCCCAAATTTCAAAGAATTTGGAGTTGATTTGATGTCATTTGGCTCATGTTGACCCATTTAGGTGAAAATGGGTCAACTTGGGTCAAGTTGACAATAGGTCAAATTGGGTCAAACTAAGGGTTGGGTCAAGTTCATATGACCATTTGAAATGTTTTAGTATCATTGGTTTGGTTCAATTTGATTTCTATTTGGTTTTGGTTCCTTTGAATTCATTTAGGTTAAATGTGTCAAGTTGACCAATTTGACCCATTTGACCTAATTGGGTTAGGTCATGGGTTGATTTAAGTTTCATTGGTCATGAAATTTTTGCAAGCTTTGGTTTCAATCAATTTTAGTTTGATTTGATTTTGACTTGATTTGATCTTTTAGGTCATGTTGGGTTCATGGTCAATTAGGCTAGGTTGGGTCTAGTTGGCCAATTAAGGCTTTGGTCAAGTTCAACAAGTGATTTAGAATAAACTTGACCCCATTGGTTTCAATCAATTTGTCTTAGATCAAGATTTGACATTGACTTTTTAGGTCAAGTTGGGTAAACTTGGGTCAAGTGGCTAATTAGGCTAGGTTAGGCTCAAATGATGACTTGGTCAAGTCCAAGCATTGATCATGTATTGGTTTTGATCAATTATTTCAATCAATTTGCCCTATGGTGATTTTGGCTAGTTTAAGTTTCATTTTGGCTAAGTGTTGACTTGGTCAACCATTAGGTTTGACTTGGTTTGACCCAATTTTAGTGATTGATCATCTTATGATGATTGTTGCTCATAATGTGAGGTTTAGACGGGCTTAGTTCAATCCAATTTGGGCAGGATTACAATTTGGCTCAAAAAGGTACTTTAGGTCACTTTGGGTCAAGTGAGTCTAAGTGGGTGAATTGACTTAATCAAGGCTTGAATCAAGTTTGGTTTAACTCACGTATGGACTTATGATTGAAATATAAATCCATTTGCAAGTGATTTGAAATCAAATGGTTTTTGATTCATTTGACAATTTCAAGTTCAAAGAGTGAACATGAGTTTGATTTGGGTTTGATTTTTGAATTTAGTTTTGGTTTGATGATTGAAGTTTGTGTTTATATTTGGATTCATGATTGAAGGATTGATTGAATCATGAAGAAAAATCAAGGGTTTGGCTTGATTTGAGTTTGATTTGATCAAGTTCAAGAATTTGACTTGAAAGAGTATAGATTGGATTTTGATTAGATTTGGGTTTGAATTTTGAATTTATTTTGGGTATTTGAATTTATAATTCATTTATATTTATGAATATAAATGAAATATAAATGGGTTGTCAAAAAATCTTTTGAATTTGGTTTGATTTGAATTTATTTTAGGCTAAGTCCATAAGATTGAATCAAAGTGACTTAGAAAAGATTTTTGAATTTAGAATTCAATCATGGGTTCCAATCATTTGGAATTGATTCTTGATTTGAGAAAATCCATTGGAATTGATTCATGGTTTGAGAAAATAAATTAAGTTGGAATTGATTTGAATTTTGATTTGGAATTGGTTGAGTTTGAAGTTGATTTGGATTTGAGAAAATCAATAAAGTTGGAATTGATTTGAAGTTGATTTGGATTTGAGAAAATCAATTAGGTTGGAATTGATTTGAGTTTGAAGTTGAATTGGGTTTGAAGTTGGTTCAAATTTGGAGTTGATTTAATTTTGGAGTTGATTTGATTTTGGAGTTGATTTGATTTTGGAATTGATTTGATTTTTGAAACTTGACTTGAAGGAAGGAAGTGAGGATTTGGTTCAAGCTATGGGGTAGACAAGTTTTCCTAAAACTCCTAAGGCATGACCTATTCCAATGGCTAACTCTTCTAAGTCTTTAGGATTTGGTTGAGTGTTCACCTACTCACTAGAAGTGTCTTAAGACTAAGGAACTCTTAATGTCTAAGAGAAGTCCTATGTCTAAGATGGAAAGGTTGAGAGCTCACTCTAAAAATGAGGTCAACACCTATCTCCCTTAATTCTTGGTTTGTCACGCACATTGAGCCAAAGCTTTAAAGTCTTTTCTATCTTTGGTCTCACTTACCTTAGTCATGTTTGCATCACATGCCAAGTCACCCAACTCCATTTTCTCCCCCGTCACCTCCTACATACTTCCCTCACTAATGAGTCTTTCCCTCCTTGTTCTTGTACTAGTGAACAATAAGCCAAACACAACACCTCTCAATTTGTCTTCCCCACAAAATAGCCCATTTTTTTCCTAATTTCCCTAAAACCAAATTTGAGCAACTTCTAATGAAGTGCAATGGCAAGATGATCTTAATATAGATCAATAAGGAACCAAGTAGTGAACTTCCCAACAGGTCTTCATTTTTTCCAAACAAATAACCTCTCGATTAATATCCACTAGGCACTAGCTCTAGTGAGTTAAATCTTTCAACAATTACAAAATCCTAAAAATTTTATATTGTTATGAAATAATGTGAACATCATTAGAATCAATCCGTTAGATCCTCTACACTCTACTTTTTAATCATTTTTAATAAGAAATATCATTGATTTGGTTTTTAGTTCACCCAAATTAGGGTCATTTATTCCATGTATTCGAAATTGGTAGCCCTAATTAAGTTGCATAGTGGTCTCATTTTAGCTGTTAGAATGTAATTAAGTCATGATCGTTCATTCCTTGATCAAATGGTCAAAATTAATCTAGCATTTTTTCTTTAGTTGAAGTAAGTCAAATCTTAAAAGAAGGAAAAGAGAAGTTAATTAACTTTTGAAACTTCAAAATAAAAAATCTATCATCGAACCAAAAACCAAAAAAAATCTAAACTAGATTATTATAAACCCTAATTGAAACTTAAACTATTATTTATATTGAAATTAAAATAAAAAATACATATATGAATGATAAATGAAGTACCAAAAAACATTACATGATATTAAAATATAAATAAGAAAATATTTAAAATACCTATCTTACCATTCCAAGATAGAGGGTTCATCGTATATGTAAATCTTAAGATCATTTTGACATTAATTATAAAACTTTCATTTAAACATGGATAAATAATTAAAATAAAATAATAATAAACAACAATTAATCAAAAAAAATCATAGAAGACTTGTAGAATTTCTTTAATTCCTCTACTACATTTTTAAAAAATAAATTCATAAATTTTTGATGTCATTTAAATCTAAATTAAAACTAAAAATTAACACAAATTAGTATCTTATCTATTTTTTAAAATGCAATGTCATTAATTAAATTAGATTAAAATAAACTTATTTAATTTAGATCCATAAAGTGAGTCCTCATCTCTTAGTTTGGTGTTCACTCTATTAAGATCAGGGTGTTAAGAGGAGTAAGCCCTTCCCAATGCGAGGCTCACTACTCCTCATACTCTTCAAAATGTTAAATCTAACTTAAACTCAAATTAAATCATAAGTTAAAATTTATCTCTAAATCAGTAATCATTTCAATTAGAGCCACTAAACGGTGTTAAAGTAAATCTTGCTTTCAAATTACAACATAAATATTAAAGTATAGTTTTGATTTACCACACTAGCCTTTGCACATACATTAGATTGCTAGAACACTAATCTTAGATTTAAATAGGATGGTGCTTGATTGTAATGTCTTGATTTTCTTATTTTATGATGCACTATTTTAGACTAGATGTTAAACTTATTTGCTCGTAGACTAGATGTTAGGATATTATTTATTAGACTAAAATTATCTTTTACATGGAAATTGTGCTTAATAAAAGGGCATTAAAATAATTCTAAAACTAGCAAGTATGCTTGCAAGAGCTATTTGCATATGCCACTAAGCATATCCTAACAGCACACAAGTGGGCTTGGTAACTATTGCCGCTAAGCCCAAATATAATTTTAAAAATTTAAGTTTATCTAGCATTTTTATTTCTTTTTTATTTTAAAATATAATTTATAACTATAACTAGATTAGTTTCAGAGTATTTAGAATGAGCAATGATTAGAAAGCGTGGACCTAAGAGACTCTATGAAGCTAAGGTATTTATATAATGAAGAAGGAAAGAATACCCTATTAGCTATCTATTTACTTAGTTCTAGATTGGGTTGTATAAGGGAAGAACTCGAATACACTTTTTTTTCTAGGGTGTATAATGGAACCTACTGCATCAATCTTTTTATATTAATTTGATTGTTTGATGCTATGTTTACTTTATATTTCACACTAGAAATTGCATGTTTATTCAAGGTTTCTTTCTATTTATGATAGGAGACAAAGAAATGTGTTCTAGAATTTATATTCAAGGAATTTGTTAAGTGAAAGCAATGTTTCCTATTTTAAAAAAATGATGTTCCAATTAACCTTTTAAATTAGGGAATTTAATTAAATATTTATTTGTATTTTAAAAGAAAATAAAATTAATATATTTGAAACTTGCTTTAAAATAAACCAATATAGTCTCTCATTAGATGTGTCATACCTTACATATGAGGTTATAGACTAAAAAATGAACATTATCATGCAAACCTTCAATGAGATAGGTGATGTTCATTTAGGATGAGGGCTATAATGGATTCTTTACAGAGCTAAGATCCCTTCACGTTCATAATACTTTTTACTTTATTTTTCTTATCATGATTACAATATTGTAATTGTATTTAATATTTGATGAGTCTCATTTCATTTTATTTTATTTATTTTATTATTTTTTTATTGTCTACTCAATGTACTATAAGAACTTTAATTTAATGTTGTACTCAATGTTATAGTATTTTCCATTATGATGGTATGTTGCATATGTTAAACTCTAAATGATCCAAACTGGTATACTTAATATTGTAATACATTATTCCAAAATGGTACAAATAAATTTGAACTCTACTCAAACCAAGTTCAAACTCTATCTTGTTCAAACTTTGTTCAAACCCTATTCAAATCTCCCTTCCCAAACTATTTTTGAATGCAATTCAAACCAAGTTTAAATTTTTCTTGAGCCCTACTCAAACCATCATCTTATCATGTTTAATTAAGTAGAAGCTTTATCACCTATTCTCCAAACTTTGCTCAAACTTTTATTTAAATAAAAATGAAGACTAAGGTTTGAATACGAAACAACTCAAACTGAATTCATTAAAATGGATTTCAATAGTATGTTGAACAAGTGGGGCATTTTTTCCAAAAATAAATGTATTTCTCCAAGAAAAAAAAACAAAATAAGATCAATAATCATACAATTATGACTGTCATAAGTAATGTAAGTATAAGTTGCTATTAAAGTGAACATCACATAGTAACATGAATCTTAAAATCATTAATGGAAATTCCAACTGACAAATTTAACCCAAATATCAATGCTCTTCCTTAGCAAAGAAAAATATTTTAAACTATACATTACCAAATATTTGGATCTTCCACAACTTTAGGATTTAATTCCCCTTAATTCTATTAAATTCCATCTAATATTATATTATTATCCATATCAAACACTAAGCCTAAAACAATTAACCATGTATCAAAAAATCTTACTGATAATTTTTTATTTATAACCTAGCATTATCACGTATACTTAAAACTTCTAAAATCCCAAACAGGTTAGACATCTTCAAATTAACATGCAGGCTTCTCTTAGACCACTTGAGCAAAGAAACTAATATCGAAAACTCTCTCTCTCTCTCTCTCTCTCTCTCTCTCTCTCATTTTTCAGCTGAAGATATCGAACACAACATTTTGATAAGTGTGAAAAAAGTGAGCCAAAAGTTCGATAAAGTTGTTTATCGATGAAGAGAAATATTATGAGGTGGCGATAACAAAGGAAATTCTTGAAGGAGATCTTGTGTTAGGGATCGATGGAATGAAAATTGACTTCTTTTGGCATTTGAATCTTCCATGGGGATTTTTGTTCAAAATGAAGATCAATGGTGGAGGCTGGTTGGAGATTTTATGAAGTATTTGCTGACTGGGTTAGGGGATATTATTCACTTTTGATATTGGGTATCATTTGATTAATGATTGATTGATTTGATTGAATATAATAATTTGGTTTTTTTTCAACTCTCCATTAAATGGCTTCAAATTAAAAGATGAGTTTATGATCATATTTTGTTCAATTAATCTAACTCAATTCATTGTGATTGTAATATTATGTGTGCTTTTAGTGTTGGGTAAGTTTGTGAGTCCATAAATGTGTTTGTATGTTGATATGACTAACTAAAAGATAAGAGAGATCAGAAAAAGGGAGTGAGAGTAAGAGAAGCTTTATGATTTGACTTATATATATATATATATATATATATATATATATATATATAAAAATAAAACTAATCTATACTTTTCATGCGCAAGAGATTTGTAAGCTGTATATAGCTAATTATATTAAGTGCATATTAATTATTTATACCTGTGTGTATATATCATTATAAATTATGAATCCCTACATGGGCACCCTATCTCAAGACAACTCAGTTATCTTATATTCAGCCATTGTATTTATCAGATTGAAAAATTTTGAAGACGTGAACTAAGAAGATGATTGAAAAAAAATTATACTTATATGATCAAACTTCTATTTAGAACACAACTAGCCTACTATTTATCTTATCGAAAGGAACTCCACAAAATGCAATATTTTCTATATACATATTGATTAAGATTATTCTCTTTCATTAATATTTAGGTCATCACCCTTGTTCTATACAAGTGATGCAACATTCAATTCCTGGTTTTCTTTGGAACATAGGCATCATGATCAACCATATTTTGAAGCCCATGTTTGTATAATCCTTTACTTTCAAACCACAAGTTCCAACACCTAAGATTTAGACCATCATTTATGTTAATGAATATTGGATTAATTTCTCTTGTAACTTATCTGATGTGATTGATATTGAGCTGAATCCAATGAATTTAAATCAAAATTGTGACAAGGACAAGCACTCTATTTGATCATCCCTTCATATATATATAGATACTATCAATGAAGTATAATATTGATTGTATATCAAAATATAGTGAGATATCCTTACAAAAAATACAAAAAGAACTAGATTTATACCTTACTAGGGAAACGGGGGACAAAATCTTATCTCTGTGTGTGTGTCTGTGTGTGTAAAAAAGGATGATCAAGTAGAGTATTTGACATTTAAATTCGGTGGTTTCAGCCCAAGTTCAATCACATCAGATAAATTAAAACGAAACAACAATGACAATAAGCCTTTATCCCACTATTTGGGGTCGGCTACATGAATCCTTCTTTTCCATTGTGTCCTATTAAGTGTCAAATTCACATTGAATTCTAATAAACTAAGGTCATTTTTATACATCCTAACCAAGTCTTTTTAGGTCCACTTCTACCATTCTTAACATATAAGAAAAATCTAATACATCTACTCTCCTAATTGGGTCATCAGAAGGTAATTTTTTATCTCTAAGAATAGCCATTCATCCACATGAGAAAAAATAATTCAAAATTCATTAACACTTTCAATTTTAACTAATTTAAAACAAATGAAATAATTCATGCCATGTTAATATTTTTTATTACAATTTCAGCATGTTCATATTTTTCAACTTTGAGATGCTTATGGTTATATTAATTTAGCCTTAATTTTATGTTATAAATATATATATATATATATATATATATATATATATATATATATATATATATATATATATATATATATATATATATATATATATATATATATATATATATATATATATGTAAGTAATATTTTTAAATATTTTTCTATTTTCAAAATACTCAAAAAAAATTTTCAGTACTAGGATTACTTATAAAGCAACTATTATCAGTGAACATAGTTTATTTAAAATTAAAATAGAAAATAAAAAGTAGAATATGACCCTAAATGGTCCCTAAGTTATTAAAAATCAAGATCACGTGTGAATGGAAATAAGAGGTGTGGACCTTTTAAACTAAATTGGCTTGGGAGTAGATGAAGCACTTTTGTTATCATATTTTTTTCTTTTATTTTTTTATATTTTTTAAAGAGTTCAAAGCAAGAACTTCTTTAGAATATGGTTAGTAAATTCACGTTACAGAGACAAATCATATGCTAAATACAATTTACAAATCTCACTTTTATGGAAAGTATATTTTAGACTTATTATGTAGTTTATATATCATCCTTTGATATATCCATCCTATTAGGTAAAATGATTATCTTCTCTATTGATCTCTTTCTTACTTGTCCATCCCAATTTTTCATCTCAAATGTTAAGTATGGCTTTAGCCTACCTTCTCTTTTTGAAACATGCATGGAAAGACTTAGAATTTTTGTCCCCTTTGGTCAAAATAGTGACTACAGCTTTTTGTCTTAAGAAACTCTCCACAATGTTGATATATATGTTTAATTCTACTTATGCCTACTATAATATGCTTTTAAAATTCCGCCTCCAATCTACAAAACCCTTCCTTAGCTTGTTGAACTAGCTTACTTGTATTTCCAAATGTGTCCCAATTCTACGCTCTTAAATTGATAGTTTTTATGTAGTCTCTATAATTTGGTGTAGGGGTCAATTTTTTCATTTGTCTTCCATGCTTCTTTAACATATTTAAGAAATCATCATGCTGAGTCCACATATTAAAAATTCTAAAAGACTTTCATAAAGTTCTTGGTAAGATATCAATAAGCACAAGAAGTGGTGTGTGATTGGATCCAATTTTATTCAAATGTTTGGTTGTAGTGTGCTAAAAAGTTAAATTCCACTTTTTATTAATTAGAATCTCATCCGAACTCTCAAAAGTTCTCCCTCTAAACCAAGTGAATGGGCATCTAGAAAAACAAGCATCCAAAAAATTTGTATTTTGGATTGCATCATTGAACTTATTCATAACATTCTAATTCAGTTTCCTACCGCTTTCTTTTCAATTTCAATTTTGATCATGTTGAAATCATTGACCATTACCAAGTCACCTTGATAATTGAGACTAATTGAATATGTTTTTTTCCACAATTCTTATCTAGCATCTATAAAGCAACCAACATCAACCACTGTAACTTGAATGGAAAAGTTACAACAAGTAATCAGTACATGTAAGAATTATGCATCATTAATTAGAACATATACATGAAAATCACCTTTCCAAAGGAACCGTATCTTGCCACTATTATTAACCACCCAACTGAAGTTTCCAAATTTTCTTGCAATTTTTGAAGCATTATTTGTTTGAAACATTGGTTTCAATACTGCTAAAAGTTATAAATTATGAATTTCAATTAAATTTCTAAGGCTATTTGAGGCATTTGCCTTAGCAATTCTACTAATATTACATATCATAAATTTAGTCATAGATATGAAGGCGGCATCCTCTAGTGGTGCTAGGGGTACTCTATCATTATCTGAGGCTAATATACCAACGATTGATGAAGTATAAAATTAGCAGATGATCAATTTACATATTTTAATTTTTAGATACCCTTCTTCTTTAGCATTTTTACTATTGGACTAGCCATTATTCTTCCATCTCCTAGATTATGTTATTGATCATCTCAAAATTTATGATAGTATGGTTAGCAACAATACTGCCAACTTGGGTGTCTTCTCTTATTTTCCTCAACTCCACAAGTTCCCTTTTTATTACATTTGTATTAAAGTTTTCAGCCAAGTTTATCACTTTTATCTTATTATTCTCCCCTTCTTGAAGGCTTTTATATAAAGTTTGTTGGTTTGGTGGCTCACTATCCTTAGAGACAAATTGATCATGGTTTGGTGCAGTTTGAAACTAATCAATTTGAAAGGGGACTTCAAGATGTTAATTCATTTAGAAGTTCAATGTTCCCAAGATTCTTGTTATTTTGTTATGTTTTAGTTTATCTTAGCCTTAACTTCGAATGAGCAACAAATTAGTTATCCAAACTGACCAAACATTCTACACTTATTGCAATATAAAGGTTTTTATTCTACAACAACTGATTGATCGTATCCATTTGATGGGGACCTAAACCAATCCTCTTTAGCATATTGGGAAGTTATATCCATCTTGGTAAGAACCTTGTCTACGAGGGCCTTCAAAAGTTAAAGGTGAGAAAGCCTAGCTTTAAAGGTTTGCCAAAGATTGCTACAAGGGAGTAAAGAACATGTTTGTTGAATAAGTGTAGTTTCAAATTTGGGAACTTAATTTAAATGAGGATGATAAGAGCCTCAATATTGTAATCAAATGAAGTGATCTATTTAAGCACTTTCATTGGGACATTATGTTTTTGATACAATTTCTTTGAGAATATCCTTCCATAATCTTCTTTCTTATTTAGTTTAATGCAATATGTCTTCCATCTAACAGGCCTACATTCCAACCACCTATTAACTTTAGCTCATCAAAATGTTTTCTAATAGTGTCCATGTTTGGATGTTTGAATGTTAACTTTCTAATAAGTGTAAATTGTAATGGTTCAGTGCATTGAGAGGTTTTGACATCAAATAAGTATAAGGATAGTTTGCCATTTTTCCTACTTGTTCTTTTAATAAAACCATTATCAACACCTTTGTCAAATTTATCATGTTAGAGTTGCAAAAAGATTAAATTTTTTACAATGTCCGATATATTTTTATTGACTGAGTTGTTGTTAATGAGTATGCCATCATACGATGTGGTGTCCATATCGCAAGACGCAAAAAACTCCAACTAAAGACAAATAAATCCAATGGAACAATGGGGATTAAATAGTAAACCTAGATAGAACGAAAAGAACATACTGCAATAGCTCCGCTAGGTGTTATGGTGGGTCAAAACACATTAAGGCTAGTGTGGTCAAAGATATGCTAAAGGTTCCTTTCTGATGCACTGTTAATGACTTTATGTATTAGTCTTCATTAGGATAAAGATATTTTTCTCACGTACACATATTTTTATAATATATATATATATATATATATATATATATATATATATATATATATATCATAATTATTATTCTAGATCATACTATTTATTCATCTCATATCTTTTTAGTAGCCATAAATTTATATGTAAACATAAATAGTAAAACAACAATAACATACCTTTATCCCACTACATGTGGTCGATTACATGAATCATTTTTCTCTATTGTATCCTACTAAATATCATATTCACATTTAATTCTAACAAGATAAGGTCATTTTCTTATATTTTCAAAGATATTTTGATCTATCATTGCCTTCCTTAGCATAGTTGAATCTAATACATCTAGTCTTCTAATTGTATCATTGTGGATGATTTATGTGACCAATAATCAGAGGCAACTCTCTCTAATTTTATTTTCTACTAGAGCTACTCAAACCTCTTCACATATACATTTATTTTGTATTTGTCTCTAGATCCATTAATCCACTAGAGCATCCTCATCTATACAATAATTAATTTTATGATTCTCTTTTATTGGCCAACATCTTGTGCCTTAAAGCATTACAATTCTCACCACCACCTTATAAGATTTTCCTTAACTTATAAATGACACTTATAAAGAACATTAACTAAATTTTTCTATAATTTAGACACTCTTATAAATGAAATTTTTTCTTAGAAATAGGAACCAACAAATTCTTCTTTGTTGATCTCATAATTTTGTAAACTTTAAAATAATATTTAAAGGTTTAGTAAGCTAAAATTGTTTTTAATCTTCTAAGCAAATTCACACTTTTATTGGAATATTTTAAGGTTTTACTAGTTTATCAAACTTCATTTTCTTTAAATCCTCACCAATATTGATTTTAAAAATACAATGATAAAAATAAAAAAAGCTTTAATTATATTCAAGATATTGATGTTACTAAAGTCAATCATATTCTCATAACCTTTATTAAAAATTTTATCAAAATATCTCATCCATTTATGTTGAATATCCTCTTTAAGAAAAGCAATTTCTGATTTTCATCTTTAATGCATTTCACTTAAACATTCTTGAAGTATCATGTTACCTTTAAAAATATTTTTATTAACATTCTTGAAGTATCTTATCTAATTGTTGGATAATATTTTATTTTAACTTTCAACTTCCAACCCTTCATCTTGAAGTCTAAAACTAATAGTCAAAGTTAGGTAATCAAATTCTTACTTGAAATGACCTTACAATCATTATTGTCTAAGCGATCTATTTTTCTTAATAAAAATAATCAATATGTATTTTATTATGTTTTTTCTTATAAGTGATAATATGTTCATCTATTTTTATTAAATAAAGTATATGAAATTACAAAATCATAAGAGAAAATAAAATTTAATATGATCCTACCTTCTTCATTAGTCACTCTAAACCCATAGCTACCTTGAATACTTTTAAAATCTTTTACCACTCTCTATTTGCATCTCCTCTAAAAAATACTCCTTTTTTAATAGGTATCATATGTATTAATTCTTCTAGTCATTCCAAATTTTTTTTAACATACATTTAATTTTATTTGAGGAGCATAAACACTTATAACGTTAATAATCTTAGTATCAATAATAATGTTAAAGTTATATTTCTATCTCCAATTCTATTAATTTTATAATATTATACTACAAACTCCTATTTATAATCACATATATACCATGTTTAGATTGTCTCTTACCAAAAAAAAAAACCAAAATTTAAAATCTAAACTATCAATCTCATTAGCCATTTCTCCAACCCATTTAGTTTCTTGAATTCATAAGATATGTATTTTCTTATGAACCATGATACCTTAATTCTATTACTTTACTTGAAAATGTTCTTATATTCCAAGTTTTTATCCTAATTCTAGTTTCATAAACTAGCTTCTTGGTCACATCTTTCAATAATGTGGGAACTATTATTAGCCACTTTTACTATATTCAAACCATATAATGTGTCACTTCCAGGGAACATCCTAACATTGGCATAATGTGTTAAATGATTAATGTCATGACTAATGCAACCCTGCAGATTTACTATTTGTGGTTTGGATCTGGCAATTATAATGTTAAAGATAAATTGTAAGATTCATAAATCTGATCAAATTAACATACATAAATAATAATAAGTAAACTAAAGGAAGCTTTTGTGCCTTTTACTTTATAACAATATGTTGTGCTACAAATTTATTAAAATTCTAGAGCAAACTTAAAATATATGTCTAAAAAAACATTGGGTGAACATTCAATTTGAACACGTCAACATGCGTAAGAAAATTAAAACAATAATATAAGTTATATTGGAATGTTTTTAAAATATTCAAAATATTATTTTTAATATTTGACCAAATCGAAAACAATACTCTCTAAAAATATTATATAAAGTAGAGGATGAATAATGGTAGGATATTTCGAGTTGAATAACTTTTCTAGTTGACCTAACTAAAAAAAATGAAGTTCAGATTTGTAAATTCTAGCTTCTCTCTCATTGATCCCTTTTTATTTTCTTCCCACTTCCTTATCCATTAAAGCCTAAGGAAGAATGGAATGGCAAACTGAACTTTCTAAATGTGTTTTAAATTATACATATAAGAAAAATAATGGTGAGGGCTTAACTAGTAATAAAAATTATTTAATATTTCGAAAATTAAAAAAAAACTTTTAAATATAAAATTATAAAGCTTCAACATTTTCAAAATTAATCATAAAATAGTACAGTATTAAAATTTCTTATAAAAAGATTTTTAAAATGATTATGAGATGACTCTAAAAAACATACATGTACTAACATATATCAAATTACGTTTTAATTAAACATGAAATACCTGCATTCATATCATGCTAGTATCATGTCAATGACCATAGAAACAAGAAAATTATTCCAAATTTAGAGTATAAACTTATCTATGATGTAATAAAAATAATTTAATAATTAGACTTTAAAAATAAATAAAAAATTTTATTTACAGTTTGTTCAATAACTTTTTTCTTGTAATTCACAAAATTGCAATATAGTTTATTAGTAAATTATTTATAAAATTATTTTATGACTAAAAATCATTTCAAAATATGCTTTAATGAAATTATTAGTGTATAATACTAGTTAAACATGTGTTTGGTTATATAAAAATATAAAGATAGATATTCAAGAATATTGTGGTTGTTTCCTAAATGGAATTGAACCCATGGGTAGCAAGAGCGAAAGTAGTAAAATCTTGAGAGGAGAACTTGGAGAGTAGACGTAGACCATTGGCACTTATCATCAAATTGTATCTCTTTTACTTTTTACACCTTTTATTTTACTACATCTTTTTATTTATTTTAAATATTATATGACAATGGGAAAGATTTGTGATCTGAACTTTATTGTGATAAGAGATCTAAAAATTGTGTTCAAGAATTTATATGAAATTGTTATATGAAAGCATGTTTTTTCTAATTCAATAAAAAATATGGTGAAATTATATCTTTTAAACTAGAGAACTTTAATTGCTAATTTAATTTTATTTTTAAAAGAAAAAAGTTATTAAAAATTTATTTTAAAATAAACCAATATTGTTTCCCATTAAAATTGTCATACCATATATATGAGGTTTTGATTAAATAAAGGTCATTATGCAACCTAATGATAAAGCCCAATGGTATTAATCAGAAGATGGAAGCCTTTCAAATGAGAAGAAGTATGCATTGCAAGTGTAGTTCATGTTGGGTGAAAGGCCATAATGAAATTACATATGAAGCTAAGATCCCAACACCTTCATCATACCTTTTAACTTTATTTTTCTTATCATATCCACAACATTATAATTGTTTTTAATATTCGAAGACTTTCATTTCAATTTTTTGATCATGTAACCAAAATCCATTTGCAATGTGAGAAGTTAAATTTAATGTAATTTGAGTAGTGACAGTGATTGGCCCCCACTTACATGTATGACCTACAATTGAAAATGACCGAGTAACATGAATCCTAAACCCTTAAATGAAAATTTTCAACTAACAAATTTAACCTAATTTCAATGCTCTATCTTAATAAAGAAAAAAATTAAAATCTTGACTACAATTCTTCCACAAATTTAAGCCATAATTGTATTCAATAAATTTAATAATAGTATATCCTTAACTATATGAAATGATATAAAATATTAATTAATCATAGAATCACAAAGCTTAATAATAATTTTATATCTTTAAATCACAATATACATTCTGGCATGTCTTTAAAGCTTCTAAATTTCTAAATAAGTTATAACTTTATAAATTAACTCCCAAGCTTCTCATACAACACTTGAGAGAAGAAACTAATATAAAAAAATTCTCTCTCTCTACCACAATGAAAAGTTTTAAATATTCATGTCAAACATGTTTGATTCTCAACTACCTAAAAAATAAGCCAACATTGGTAGAAGAAGCTATCATGTGATCCATGCATGAAATGATGGTAGTTAGTTCATAGCCCTAGGAGCTTGTCTTTGAACTAAAGGTAAGCACAATGTTCTATTAAGCATGAATGAAAATGTACAAAAAGTTTAGATATTGAAGTTGTTTTTTTTATGAAGAATAATAACAAAACAAAAAAGGAAGTGTTCTATTGGGAATTGATGGAATGGATGTTGACTTAATCTGACATCTAAATCTACCACCAAGGACATTTTTGTTTCGTATGAAGATTGATGTCAGAGGTAAGTTAGAAATTTATGAAGTGCTAGAAAAAAGTGGTATTATTCACTTTTGATATTGGGTAGTGTTTGAGTGATATGGTTGAAATTTTTAATTTTCATTTGGAAAACTTAATTAATTAAGTGTGATTTTAGTGTAAGTGAGTTTGTGTGTATATACATATGTGTATGTATATGTATATTTTTATATATAGATACATATAGTGTACACCTATGAACAATTCAGTCAGTTAAGAAAATCAAAATGTTACTATGAACTCATCTTTAGCTTAAAGTCATCAAAGGGAGAGCTCAATTCGTTATTAAATTAAATTCATCAAAGAAAGAGTTCAACTCATCCCTTGGGTTGAACTTGGCTATTAGAATTAACTTATCTTTCAAGATGGCCTTAGCCCATAGAATGGCCTAAGACCTCAAGATGGTTTGGGTTATCAAGTTGATATTGTCCTTTTAGATGAACATCTCTGGATGATCCTTCAAGATGAACTTGTTTTCATGATAAACATGATCTTCTAGATGAATTAGGACCCTAAAATGAACTCATTTCTTCATATGAACTCATCTCTCAAGCATCCCCCAATATGAACTCTTCTATCAGGATGAATTTATTTTCATTTAAAACTCAATACTCGTAATGAACACATCACTTAAAATAAACTTGTCCCTCAAGATGAACTTAGCTTTGAGAATAAAAAAACCCCTAAGATGAATTCATTCAAACAACATAACATGACTACCAGTTGGAGCTCACAAGCTATTGCGCCATCTAATAATATCATATGGGTTGAATCCTTATTTTGGTAATAATTAATATGCACTTAATAAAATTAGCCAAATATAACCAATAAATCTCCTTTTCTGAAATGTTTATATTAGAATTTATTTCATAGTTTATGTATCTCTTTTATATTATAACATTTCTATTAAATCAGATCCCAAAGCTTGTCTTTAACACACACACTCTCTCTCTCTCTCTCTCTCTCTCTCTCTCTCTCTCTCTCTCTCTCTCTTTTTTATTTATAGTTAGTCTTGTCAATATAGTTTAGGTGCCTCCAATAGATAAATTCTATTCAATCTCTATGATGTGGTGATGGATTGATGCTAAGCACCTAAGCTTTTCAAATATAAAAAAAAAATCAAATAGGGAAGAATTATTTAGTTTTAAAATCTAAAATTTATTAACAATAAATAACTTCTCCAAGAGACATAAAATGTACTCAAGGAATTTGATAATTATTGGGGGAGCTCATCTATAGAATTTAGAATTTATCAAAAAACTTGTCTAGAAAATTTGATAAGAATTAGGGAATTTCATCAATGAAACTTAGTGCTTTATGAACGAGCAAATTGTAATAAAGTAATCCATAAAGAAGCACTAACGTAACTCAACCCTAATATTGAACTAGTTCATCACAAAAAATCATCCATCATATTGAAGTCTAATAAAAAGCTTAACTTGTTTGATAAATAAAATCATGTAAGGAAGAGTACAATTTATCCAAGAACATTAGTCATCAAAGCATGATTTCAACCCATTCAATGTTTAAAGTCATCAACGAGAGAATTTTAACTCATCTAAAAATTAAAATCATCTAAAGGAGAGTTCAACTCATCTAATATTTTAAATCATCTAAGGAGAAATTTAACTCATCACAGAAATGAAGCCATTCAAGGTTGAGTTCAACAACCCAATAAAGTCAAACATAGAAAACTTGATTTTTTTTCCTCTTATAGAATATGAGCCTAAAAAAAAGAAAAATAGAGTGAATATTCATTCAACCATGTCTATATGTGTAAAAAAATTATAATAATAATAAAAATTATATTGAGAAAGTTTTAAAATATTTAAAATAATTTTTAAAGTTTTTATGAAATTGGAAAAAAAAGATTATATAAAGTAAGGTTGATAAATTGTAGGCTATCTCTAGCTAAAATTTTTTTCATTTAATCTTAAAAAAATAAATGCAAGACTTACAAATTATACTTCTCTTTCTATCTTCTTATCACCTTCCACCTCTTCCCTTCATTACTTGAGTATAAGTAAAAGCTTCTAGATAGGTTTTAATAAGAAAATAAAGGTGAGGGTATAATAGATAAAAGTTATTAACTAATTTTAAATAAATTCTCTTGATATTAAAATCTATTGCTTCAAAATTTTAAAATTAATCATAAAATAGTCTAAAAAAGCTCTTGTAAAATGATCTATAAAATGAATATTAGATGATTCTTAAAGAACAACTTGCACTAACATTTGCCTATTTCTTAAAAAAAAATTAGTTATACAAAAATATACTACTTCTCTATCACGTTGGTATCATGTCAAAATTCATAAAAATAGAAAATATTAGTAATTTAGAGTCTAGAATTCTTTATGAAGTGATGAAGATAATTTATTAATTGAACTTAGAAAAAAAATAAAAATTTACTTAAAGTTTTTATATTAAATTTAATCTTGTTGTTCATAAAATTGCATTAATGTTTCTTAGAAAGTCATTTATAAATTTATCCAAAGACTAAAAATCATTTAGAAATATGCTTTAAAAGAAATATTAGAGTATACTATTAATTAAACATATGTTTATATATTTAAATTCAAATAATAGATAATCCAAAATATTAAGGTTGTTTCCTATATGAAACTTAACCTGTGGATATTACAACTTTACCACCTTGAATTAGTAAAAAAATTTGTAGTGAAAATCTTGATGATAGAATTTGTTCTATAGATGCAGGGCATTGGTGCAAAATCATTATGCATCAAATTGTATCTTTTCTTACTTTTTACAACTCTTTTTACTACATCTTTTCTTGTAACATAAATACTCTAGGCTAATGTGAAAGAATTTTAATCTAAACTTTATTAGTGATAAAAAGAACTAAGAAATGTAATTCAAAAATTATATTCCAAGAATTTGTTTTGCAAAAAGTATGTTTTACTAAAACAAAAGAAAATTATGTTCCAACTATTTCTTTTTAATTATAAAACCTTACTTGCCTTTTTAATTGTTCCACCTTATATTATCTCACGTATACCAAAATTTATAAATTCTCTACCATGCTAAAATTCTATAAATTAATATGCAAGCCTCTCTTTCAATACTCGAGCGATGAAACTAATATAAAAAAATTATCTTCTGCCATATCTCTCTCTCTCTCTCTCTCTCTCTCTCTCTCTCTCTTTCAACCACAATGAGATGATATTTCAAAGCCTCCATCAAAACCGATGTGGTGGATCTCTTATACCAACAAAACAATCCAATGCCCATAAAGGGAGCGATCAAGTGATCGGTAACGGAATAAAAAAGCGTACGTACCGAGGAGCTCATTTCTTAGCTGAAGGTGTTTAACATAACGTTTTGATCTGTGTAAAGATTACTGAAGAAAATGTTCGGACATTGAGGTTATTTATCGATGAAGAGGAATATTACGAGGCGGCGATAACAGAGGAAGTACCTGAAGGTGATGCTGTGTTGGGCATCGATGGAATTCAAGTCGACTTTTTTTGGCATCTAAATCTGACTCCGTGGAGATTTTTGTTCCGTACAATGATTAATGGCAGTGTGTTAGAGATTTATGAAGTGTTTGCTGACATGGTTGAGGGGTATTATTCACTTGTTATATTGGGAATTGCTGATTGATTTGGTTGAAATTTGTGGGTTTTCTTAATGAGGGAAGTTAATTAGTTATGTGTGCTATAGGTGTTGATTGAGTTTATGTGTATGCATATACATATATTGTACACCCATGATCAACTGGTTTAGGTTAAGCAAGTTAAAATATGACCATGAATTCATCTTAGGTTTGAAGTCAAGGGAGAGTTCATTCCATTATAAAATTAAAGTCATCTAAGAAAGAGTTCTACTCATCCCTTAGGATGAAGTTGGCTGTTTGAATTAACTCGTCACTCTTGATGAACTCATCCCATAAGATGGTCTTAGCCTTCAAGATGAACTTGATTCTCAAGGTGAAGTTGATCCTCTAGATGAACATTACTTTGGATGAACTCGGCCCTCATGATGAATATGATCTTCTAGATAAACTTGGACCCCCATAATAAGCATATTTCTTCAAATGATTGATCTTTGAAGATAATCTCATTTCTTAGGTGAAGTCTTCTCTTAGGATAAACTTATTTTCATAATGAACTAAACAATCAAGATGAACATGTCACTTAGAATGAACATATCCCTCAAGATGAACTTTTCTCTCAAGATGAACTCAACTCCTACATCTAAACAACTCAATAAAACCACTCATTGGAGCTCACTTAAGCCCAGTATCGCCATCTAACAACAGCCTATTTTTGAAAATAATTAATATGCATTTAATAAAAGTAGCTAAATACAATCGATAAATCAATTTTTATTGAATGTTTATAATAGACTTTATTTCATAGTTCGCATATCTTCCTATAATATTGTTGCGTACTAGAAAACCAGTTGCGGTAGAGTGAAAGTTTACACCTTAGCTTTGTTGTGAAATCCAGCACACACATAGGTATTTAAAGAGTGAACAAGAAAACTCCAAAATTTTTACGTGGAAAACCTCGAAAAGAGGGAAAAAATCATGGGGCCTAGCCCAGTAAAAATCTTCCATTATGTATCTGTTTTAGAGTACAAAATCTTCCCGATAACGGGATTACAGGATTGCATATGAGAAGGGAACAACTATGTAGTCACGTTCAGGTGGTAACAGTTGCTAGTGGTAGCAGATGATGGTGAACAGTGAGAGCCATCGACTGATGATGAAGGTCATCATGATGGAGATAGACAGAGATTAACGACGGTGAGGATCAGCGGCGGTGGCGGCCGACGGTGGTGGTTGACGACTGTCGAGTGGTGGCAGGATTGTGCTTGGAGAATCTTCAAGCTTTAGAGCTCTCTCCTCTCTCTTGCTTGGCCTCCCTCATATGAGGAATGAGGAGCTATTTATAGATTGGAGGTGTGGCGTCTCTGTAAATACATGCAAAATCCGAACCACTCCTCTCCATCGAACGGCTCATGATGATTCCCTTGATCATATGATGTATTTTGTGTATTTGAATGCTCAAGTGAAGTCAGAATTATGAGATCTTGGGCTCGATAGATCTGGCTCACCAAGACGCTCGATTTGACTGTAAACACTCTATGTTTGAGAGTTATTTAGAGATTTAACTGACATCCCAGAGTTTCTAAGAATATTTTAAGTGCTTGATCTCAACCAGTTTTAACTGAGGATCAACTTGCTTTTGACATCAAGATTTGTCCTTCGACTAGTAGAATTTTCAGTGTCATATCAAATATAACCTTCCTTTTATGTCAAATCCTAAAGCTTATCTTTCTCTCCTTCTCTCTTTTATTTTTATAGTTAATTTTATCATTAAGGTTCTGGAGTCACTAAGAGATTAATTTATAATCAAAATCTTTTATGACATAGTGAGCATGGATTAATTCTAAGGGGCCAACCTTTTCAAATATAAAATAAACAAATAGATAGCAATGAATTAATTAGGATGAAAATTAAAAAAATTCATCAACTAAAAATTACCCATCTAAGGGACATAAAATGTACTCGAGGAATTTAATAATTATTCGGGGAGGTCAAATACAAAATTACTAAGAGTAGTTGTCCTTAGAATTTAACAAGAAATGGAAGATATCAACAAAGAAATTAGTAGGTACTCCAAGAACATAGTGCCAATTCTAAGAAAGTTATCCATAATGAAGCACTTGGGAAAATCATGGCCAATATTGAACTAGTTCATCATATTAAACTTGTCCATCATATTGAATTCTAAAAAATAGTTTCACTTCATCAGGGAATAAATTCATCTAAGGTGTGAATACAACTCATCCACAAATTGAAATCATTCGAGATTGATTTCTACTCATTCAGTATTTAAAGTCATCCAAGGGAGAAATTTTAACTCATCTAGAAATTCAAATCATCTAAGAGAGAGTTCAACTCATCTAGAAACTGAAGTCACCTAAGGAAGGGTTCAACTCATGAAAGAATTGACATCATTCAAGTAAGAGTTCAACAACTCAATAATTTCAAAGAAAACTTAATAAATTTGTTCCTCTTAGAATTAATGTCTAAAACAAGAAGTGAACATTCAATTTGATCATGTTAATATGTGCCAAAAAATTATAATAATAATATAAATTATATTGTGAAAGTTATTAAAAAATTAAAAATATTATATTTAAATTTGACCAAATTAAAAAAAATAAAGGTAACTAAAGGATAATATAAATAGAGTTTGAATAATGGTTAACTATATCTAGCCGAACATGGAGATTTTTGTTCCGTATGAAGATCAATGGCGGAGGCAGTTTGGAGAATTATGAAGTGTTCGCCGACTGGGTTGATGGGTAATATTCACTTTTGATATTGGGCATCATTTGATTTGATCGATGTTTCATCGATTTGGTTGAAATGTTTTATTTATTTTTATTGGTTAGGTAAATTGAGTTTCTTACCTTAATCAATTGATTGAGGCCTTATTTTATTGAAGAAGAACTTGAGTTCGAGTCATGAAGAATACATGAGCATATGAATTTATCATAAAATGACTTAAATGATCGAAAAAATAATGATTATGTGTATTTGAATATATTTTTTATATGAGTTTCAATTAATTGAAGTGATAACTGCCTTCAATAGTTTCAACATAGTCAACAAAATTCTATTTTATGATTTCAAAATTAAGATGAGTTAATGTTATTGTTCTGATTTAATCTAACTCATTTTATCATAAGTATAATATTACATGTTCTTTAGCGTTAAGTATGTTTGTCCATGTATATTGATAAGACTAATAATAAAATAAGAGAGAGGAGAATGAGAGAGTGAGAGAAAAAAGCTTTAAGATTTGACTAAACAGGAAGGTTAAATTAAAGAAAGAAATATTAACTATATAATGAAGAATAATATATACATTTCATGAAAAAGAGTTTAGTAAGTTATATTAAGTACATATTAATTATTTAAATGTGTCTGGGCACCCTATATGCGGACAACTCAGATATCTTACATTCAGGATTTCTTATCATTTTATTCAATAGTACTTTATACTATTCTGATTGAAATGTTTTGAAGACCTAAAGACGATGAAAAAAAAATAGAAAACATAACTTATACTAATCTGATCAAACTTCTACTTAGAAATAGCACAACCAGCCTACTGCTTATCTTATCGAAATGAACTCTGCAAAATGCAATATTTTTTGTGTAAGTATTGCATAAGATAATACTCTTTCCTTAATAATTAGGTCATCACTATTTTTCTATAACGTTGATGCAAATTTCTTTTCTTGGTTTTCCTTGAGATCATTGGCATCAAGATCAACCATATTTTGAAGCTCATGATATATATATATATATATATATATATATATATATATATATATATATATATATATGAACATATATAAGAAAGAACAAGGGCTATACGTTATTAGAGAAATGGGGGACTAAATCTTAGGTGTTGATTCTTGGGGTCTAAAAGTAATGGATTATTCAAACATGAACTTCAAAATATGGTTGATCTTGATGCCTATGTTCTCAAAGAAAACCAAGAATAGAAAGTTGGATCACTGGTGTAGAAAAGAAGTGATGACCTAAATATTAATAAAAGAGTATAATCTTATACATTATATACATAAAATCTATGATCCAAGTACACTCTTAGGAAAGGAGACTGCAATATCTACACATGTAGAATACATGAGTCAATACATTAACGATGTCAAACATGACTACATGTATCAAAATATTAAAAATTTAAAAGCTCACACATAAATAATTGAATTATTATTATTTAAAAATATTTTTAAATATATTTTCTTATATTTTAAATTATCATAGAAGGTTTTAGAATTGAGAAAATAGAATTTGAACAAGAAAGAAAAATATATTTATTATAAATAAAAAATTATCAAAATTATAAATTTAGAATTAACAGCAAATTTTCTTCACTAAAATTATTTGAAATTGCAATAAATTATATATATAAATCCTAATGTATCTAATGTAATTGAAATTGAGCTAAAACCATCGAATTTAAATCATGACCAGGAGAAACACTGTTTATAGTAGAATTTAATCCAAAATTCATTAATAGTTAAAAATGAATGACATGATTCATGTCATTTTAATATTTTTTTAAATTTCAATTTCAGCGTGTTTAGATTTTGTATTTCTGTTGAATAGATGCCTTCACAAATTCTGGCATCATTAAATCTACCTTTGACTTCAATATAAATTATAAATTTTTTTATTTACTAAATTTTTGAGCTAAGTAGCATAAGAAAGGCTTAGTATAAGGAAACCTATTATTATATATTCACAAAATTAAAGAGGTCAATAATTAGATCAATCATCAATATTGAATGATGGTCTTAAAAAAAGTGCTTTAATTAATAGCCTTAATTTACTTATTACATTTAAGAAAGGATCAAGAAACGATACAAAAATTTTATTTCAAATTAATGGGAAATTATCTCTAATTTAAGGCCTTTGGTTCAAAGATGATGTCATTATAATCATTAAAAATGTGAATTAAGTTTAAAACTTTAATGGAAATAATGTATCAAATGAATAAACAAAAAAATCTTTAGAAAATGACTTTAAATATTTCTACATTGTTTAAAATAAATTAAGAAATTGATTTTAAACAAATGAGTTTACTTTATAACATTGGAAACAAAGAATGCTCAATTTAGGTGTACTCAAACTTATGGAATAGCATGCAAGGAGACATTAAAGTTGAATACTATTCAAGTTTGATTATCTGAGCAATAAACCTAGATTAGAAGGTTGATCAAATTTATATAAAAATGCCTTAATAAATAGATAATGAAAAGAAGAAGTGTGCAAAAAAGATATTCCAAGATTCCAATCATAAGGAGAAATAGATTCTAAGTTAAAAGATTAGCTACGGTCTATTATTGCTCAGAAGATTTAGTTATATCCACATTATGTTGAGATATAATAAGTAAAGGTTGACTACATTAATTTTTTTTTAATAATTAGACAATAAGGAAAGAAGTGGACTCTAATTGTATATGATGATGGCATAAAATTTATAAGTGATGATATCCAAGGAGTAAATAAACTGAAGGAGATATGAAGGAATTTGACTTGAAATATATGGGGAAACATAAATATTTATTTTGAATGAAGGTTTTAATGATTGATATTGTAATTTCCCTTCTGGTCTATTATTGCTCAGAAGATTTAGTTATATCCACATTATGTTGAGAT
This sequence comes from Cymbidium sinense, assembly GCA_021442155.1. Taxonomy (NCBI): domain Eukaryota; kingdom Viridiplantae; phylum Streptophyta; class Magnoliopsida; order Asparagales; family Orchidaceae; genus Cymbidium; species Cymbidium sinense. Next base: position 58,138,108 of record CM038233.1, read on the forward strand.
ATAATAAGTAAAGGTTGACTACATTAATTTTTTTTTAATAATTAGACAATAAGGAAAGAAGTGGACTCTAATTGTATATGATGATGGCATAAAATTTATAAGTGATGATATCCAAGGAGTAAATAAACTGAAGGAGATATGAAGGAATTTGACTTGAAATATATGGGGAAACATAAATATTCATTTTGAATGAAGGTTTTAATGATTGAGATTGTAATTTTCCCCATGAAAAAAAAACAATCTTGATTTACTCAACGAAATTAAAAAACTTTGGATGTAAAATAATGGCTATTCCACTTGAAAAAGATTTAAACAAGAAAGGGAAGGACGGTGAACCAACTATTGATAAAAAAAGATCAATAGTTGATTAAAAACCTCAATTTACCTATAATCAACTAGACTTGACAATAAATAAGCATTTAGTGTGGTAAATCAACCAGTGCATACTCCTAAATAAATGGATTAGATTTTAAAAATCATATATAAAAATATCTTAAAGGTAGTCCATAAAGTGGATCAATGTTTCACAAAATATAAAGAACAAAGAAGAAACATTTATAAATAAATTTTGTAAGTAAGAATAAGAAATCTACCTTTGGATTTTACATAAAAAATATGAGAAACATTTTAATTAATTGGAAAATTAAAAAAAAATTATGGTAGCTAAAGTAGTGTGGAAGTATAATTTTACACTATTATAGAAGGATTATGTAAGTCAAGTAGTAAAAATGATTTATGGAGGTTTATAAAAACATCATAAATTACCTTTAAGTTTTTAAATATGATTATAAGTTAGCAATAACTATTTTGAACAATCATGTTCAACTTGACATAATGAAATAAATAATGGTTTGTCATTAATTTACAAAAGAATTAGAGAGACTGGAAAAAGCTTATGTTATTATGTTCCCACTATCTAACAAGAAGATGATAGCCTTATAAAAATCCTAAACAAAGAATAATTATAAGATATGTTAAGCAAATTAAAAATAATAATTATGTAATCTTATACTTGAGTGAAAGTGTTGGTAAATAAAAAATATATTATTGATTAGAAGTTTGATTACAAATGTTTAAACTAAATTCAAGTTCAAACCTTCAAAGCTATTAGCGACTACTAATTTGAAGTTGGACTTCCCATTTATCTCACATGTTTTCTTGTATAATAAATTAAGTTTAAATTGTTATTCTAACCTCTTAACCACATACCACTGGTAATAAATCAAATTGGTTTACTGCCAATATGCTATACATCAAACCTCTAGTTCCCTTAATGTAAGCTCAACTAACTTTTTAGTGTGCAATTAGCTCTAATTTTATCTGTTGACTAATTTTTCACCCCTTTTTGTTAAATATGATGATTACTTGGCTCAAATTTCATATAATTATTTCATATATTCATATATCCAGCAAATGAGATTCATTAGAAATTTTAACATTATAAATATAACATATAATTTCAAATTATATTCTAAGTGGAGGAGGTGGTTGGCCATTAGTTCCTTCCAAAAGAATGATGTGGAACCTCTTTCTATGGAACATGCTTACTTAAGTTAAGAAATAAGTGGGGCTGAAATTAATTCTTGATTATCCATTATACAAAAAATACAAGAACGGAAGATTCTTGCATGGCTCATCTTATTTTGGTAACATATATTCAACTACTAGATAAAATTAAATTTACAAAACTAAAATAAAACATCTCAAATGATTATACAATTAACATAAACATCATAAAATCAAAAATATCAATTCTAAAATTTAAAATTTTGAATTTTAAATTTAATGGTTTAAACTCTAAGTATAACAAGCTAAACATAATCCTCATATCCTCATAGCTACTATAAGTATATATATATATATATATATATATATATATATATAAAGTGTTACATATATGTGTTCTTAATATACAATATTAACTAAAATTGATGTTATTGTTGCAATTTTAGTATATGGTAACTTGGTAAGTTATGTTGATGTCAATCTTTAAGGAACTTATGGTCACTAAGAGAGATATGTTTAAATTTTATGCATTGAATTTTAATATTCATATTTTTAAATTTTAAAAGTGACATTTAATTATATATAAAAACTAATGTCTATTTTATTGTCTTTTAATTCTAACAATAAAACAAGTAATATTTTATCAATACAATATCTAAATCGTCTATTTTGGAGAACAAATAGTAAAAATTGACTTTTTATTATGTTTTATTTAATATTTAGAATATATTTTCATTATCATAAATATTAAGAGATGTAACAGAATGATGGAAGGTCTAAGTTTTATATACCATAACTCTAAGATGATGATATAGTTTACATATCTAAGATGTTATATATATATATATATATATATATATATATATATATATATATATATATATATATATATATATATATATATATATATATATATATATATATATATATATATATATATATATATATATATATATATAATATATATATAAAATATATAAAAAAAAATTAAAGATAATTTAAATGAAAATTATGCAAAATCAGATATTTTAAAATATATGTAAATAAATAAAATAAAAAATGAAATTTTGCATCTCATACAAACACTCATTAAACATTATAGAGTAATAATAATTGAAAATTGTTATGTTGTAATATAGGTAATGCTATTGCTAACAATAATGATATTGAATTCATATTTTTTTGAAGAGTACATAAAAATATTAAAACATTGATCATCTTCTTTTGTTGTGATAGTAGAATGAGTGCTTTTAATATCATAGTTTAATACAAATATATAATTCACAAATAAAAGCGAAAAGGAATTGACTCTAAGTGCTTTCGTATGAAAATGTGAAAATAAATCTAGAGCCTAGCTCCATTAAAATAATTCAGTTTATAATTCAAGTTATTGAAATGTCCACTTCACTATAATTGGAGATGAGGGAAGTACAAAGTTGAGAGCACTTTTGTTATCTCCTGTAATTGTATTAGATATTATAAGAGATGTAAGAATGATGATTGTCAGATGTAGGAAATTTTAATTAGGAGATGGGGGTTTGATGATGACAGTCGAACAATAAAATGAAGACAATAGTTAATAATAATGGTTAGGTGACGATCAAGTGATTGCAAGATAGGGGTTGATGATTAGATGAAGATAGCAATTTTTAGAATCATAATTTCAATTCCAATTTCTGTAAACCTTAAATTTCTTTTTTTTTTTCTGATGTTTTAAAACTTAGGAAAATATAATAAAAAAAACATGTTTTAGTGATGTCCTTTATGCATGACTGTGCATCTTGATATCATTTTGAATGAATGTAACTATTTCCAAATCTAATTAATTTTTTCTTACTTATTTAGCATTTGTTTTAATTTTTATAATCATAAAATAATTTTTTAAAAATTGAAATTATCTGAGAATGATTATTTTTAAGCATAAATGTGTGTTTAAAATATCATAATTTTTGGCATATATATCTCATTTATGGATTTTATATTAAATGCACTATTTAGGCTTTTGATTTGGTTATTTTGGACTTTAAAATTATTAAATCTAATTGAATTAATTAATGAAAGCCTTAATTTGGGAATTTTAAAGTCAAATATCAAACAATGAAAACTTCCAAATATTTTAGATGTTTTTAAAATTATTTGATATTCTTCAATATTTTTTACTTCTAGGGTAATATATTGTGAGAATTATATATATATTCTTAAAATACTCTTAATATTTGGGAGTGCACTTTAACTTGCTTTAAGAGTTTCAAAAGATTATTTAATTCAATTAATCTTTAATTTGATTAATTTTGTAAATATCCCTATTCATTTTTTATATTTATTTAAATAAGAAAAATAGGATTTGCTTTTGGCGTAGAATATTCACTTAAGTTTTTCTTTCTCAATAATTTCAATTTTAAAACTTCAAAATTTTAAATATAATTACAAAAATATACACTTTTGTTACTTGAATGTTTTGAATTTCAATTATATAATAATTTTGAGAGTATAAAATTGAAAAGGTATTTATGAAATTCAAAATTTTAAAAGTCAATTTTATTTCAAAATCTCAATGTTTTATAATTGAAAATTTTAATATTTTAAATACTTATTTATGAACAAATTTCTTTAAAATTCTTGAAATTTTTAGGATTGCTAAAGAGAAATTATTTCATCCCTTTGAATATATTCACATAGACTTTAAAGGTCATTAATTTAATTTAATATTTTTTTAAACATAAACTTCTTTTTAAATTTTTTTTTTCAAAAATATTAAATATGACCATTTTCATGCCTTAAATAGGTCATTTATGCATGAATTTACATTTAAACATCATTTTGAAAGTATGAGAATATTTTGTAATTTATTTAGATTTTTTTCTTAAAAATTTAGCATTACTTCTAATTCCATAATTTTTATAGTAATTATTAAAAAATATCAAATAGTTTGAGAATGATCATTCTATATGCCTAAATATATGTTCAGAATTTCATAAGTAATGGGCATATATATCCCATGTTATGCATTTTTCATTAATAAATGCACTCTTTGGGTATTCGATTTGATTAATTTGGGCTTTACAATTTCTCTATTCATTTAAATTATTTAATCAAGGCTTAATTAAGGCATTTTAAAATATTAAATATTGCATATTTCAAAATATTCTAATATTTTTAAAATTATCATAATTTTTTACTTACTAGGTGATAATATATTAGAAATATTTAATAAATTCTCAAAATACTTAAAATATATAGTTTAATTTGCTTTAAAAGTTTTGGAAGAATAATTAATTCAATTGACTTTAATTTCATTAATTTTTTAATATCCTTTTCATTATTTTATATTCTTTACATATTCAATTAATGAAAAAAATAGTATTCAACTTTTATTTTGAATATTCACTTAAGTTTGACTTTCTAAAAAATTTCAATTTTAAAACTTCAAATTATATATAATTTCAAAATTTAAACTTTTTGTAGCCTTCTTAATGCTTTAAATTTAAGTTACATAATAATTTTGAGAATATAAAATTGCAAACATATTTTATGGAATCTAAAATTTTTAAAGCCCAATTTCATTTCTTTTTTTGATAGGTTGTACAATAACTATCTTCAAAAAAAATGGCAAACACTTATATGGTGTTCTAGTTAAAACAAGTTGACTCTAATGTGATTTAACAATTAAAAATATATATTTATCTATTTTTAAATCTCTTTTAACCCACTCAAAATTTATTTTCAAAATTATTTAAATATTATGAACACTAGCTTATTTATTGGACATTCAAAAAAAATAGTTTAATAATGAATTATAGTCATATAAGAGGTCCCTTAGAGTAACACGATTATATCACACAATTAGGTGTATTTTTGTTGGTCACCACACATTAGGGTTAGTGCGTAGCAAGGTTAATGATTTGCTAAAGGATCCTTTTCTGATACACTGCTTATGACTTTGTATATTGGTTTGAAATAGTTAATTGGCACAAAACTAATTGGCTACTTTCTTCAATAGGAAAAATATAATTTTCTTACATCCACATATTTTATAACATATGTCGTAACTAGTATTCTTGATCATATTCATTATTCATCACAACATATCTTTTCCAATAGACATAAATTTATATATAAACATAAATAATAAGCTTCATAAATTAAATCAATTGTCAAATTAACTTGTATAACTTCTTATCGATAAACTATAGAAAGCTTTTGTCATTTACTCTATACCAACATGTGCTACAAATTTATTAAAATCCTAAGAAGATTTTAAACTACTCAAATTAGAATATATGCATAAAAAAAATATTAGGTGAACATTTAATTTTATTAATCCAACATGTCTAAAATAATTAAAGCAATAATATAAGTTATATAAGATAGTTTTTGAAATATTTAAAATATTATCTTATATTTGACCAAATTAAAAATAATAAATTAATAAATCGGACAAAAGATTATATAAAATAGAGGTTGAATTACAAGCTATCTCCAATTGAACAAGTTTTTCAATTGAATTGTCTCAATGAACCTAAGACTTGCAAATTCTATCTTCTCTCTCCTTTACCTCTCTTTATCTCCTTCCCCTCTGACAGCCCAAGGAGGAATGGAATGCCAAGATGAAGTTCCTAGATGTCTTTTAACTTAGAAATATAAGAAAAATATGTGAGGTTATAATAATAATAATTCTTATTATTTTAATTTTATAATTTTTAATTAGTTTTTTGTAAATATCAATAGCTTAATATTATAAAAAACTATAATATAGTACATCATGTCTAAAAAAAACTTGTATGAAAATGATTTGTAAAATGGATAATAGATAATTCCAGAAACCCTACTTGAACTATCACATGTCAATTTCTTAAAAAAATTTAGTTAATCAAGAAACATCCTACTTTCATATCACAATGATATCATGTCAATGACAATAAAAATAAAAATAAAAATATTTTTAACATAAACTTTTCTATGATGTGATGATGAAAATTTATTAATTGTACCTATCAATAATTTATAAATATTATTTTAAGGTTGTTCAGCAAATTTTATCTTATCTTTCACATGTGTTTCTTCTCCTATTACAACTTTATAACCATTTGGTAGCAAAAGGAGAGAGAGTAGTAAAAATCTTGAAGGGAGAATTCTGAGAGTAGATATAGACCATTGATGCAAAATAATTATGCGTCAAATTGTATCTTTCACCTTAACTTTATTTGTGATAGGAGAAGAAAGAAATGTGCTTTAAAAATTATATTCAAAGAAATTGTTGTGCAAAAGTGTGTTTATTAATTTAAAAGAAAATTATGTTTCAATTATATATTTTAAATTAGATAAGTTTAATTACAAATTTAATTTAATCTTTATAATAAAAGAAAAAAATTGTATCTGAAACTTATTTTAAAATTGACCATTAGAGACTTCCTTTAGGTTTGTGATACATTACATGTAGGGTTTTAAATTAAAGAAAGATCATTATTGTGCTACCTCCAATGATGAAGCCAATTGGTGGTCATCTATAGAATAATAAAAGGCTTTCAAATGGGACGAAGGATGTTATGCCTTATAGGTGTAGTTCATGTTGGGTGAAAGGCCATAATCAAATTACTTATGAAGCCAAGAGCCCTCCAACTACATAATACCTTTTACATTATTTTTCTTGTCATGGTTACAACATTATAATTATATTTAATATTAAAAGACTTTCATTTCAATTTGTTGATGATTTATTCAAAATCTCAATGCAATGTGAGTAGTTCATATTAATATAATTTGAGTAGCGACACTAATTAGTTATACTCAATGTTATAGTATTTGTCATTATGATAGTATGTTGCATATGTTAAACACAAAAAATTGAAATTGATATACCAAATGATGTAATACATTATTCAAATATGGTACAAATAAATTTGAACCCTATTCAAATTAAGTTCAACCCCAATTTTGTTCAAATTTTCTTCAAACCCTATTCAATTCTGATGAAATTCAAACCTTGTTTAAAACATGGTTGAGCCCTACTAAAACTTTGCTCAAACCTTCTTGCTACCTTATTTGATTAAGTAGAAGCTTTATCAAATATTGTTCAAATCAAGTTTGAACCTTCATTCAAATAAAAGAAGGGTGTGATGCATTATAGGTGCAATTTATACTAGGTGAAAGGCCATAATCAAATTACTTATGAAGCCAAGAGTCCTCCAACTTCATAATACCATTTACTTTATTTATCTTATCATGAATTTATCAGTTAATTATATTTAATATCACAAGGCTTTAATTTTAATTTTTTGATGATTTATTCAAAATCTCTAAGTAATGTGAGCAATTCAATTTAATATAATTTGAGTAACAACACTTATTGGTTCTACTCAATGTCATTGTATTTGTCATTATGATGGTATATTACATAATTTAAGCTATAAAAGTAAAAAACTCATAAAATAAATGATGTAATATATTATTCAAATATGATACAAACAACTTTGAACTCTACTCAAACCAAGTTCAAACCCTATTTTGTTCAAACTTTATTCAAACTCTATTCAAATCTTCCTTTTAAAGCTTTGGTCAAATGCAATTCATACCTTGTTTAAAACTTATTTGAACCCAACTAAAACCTTGAACAAACTTGCTTACTATATTGTTTAATTAAGTACAAGCTTAATCAAATATTATTCAAATCTTGCTCAAACTTTCATTCAAAAAAAGTACAAACCATGGTTTGAATACAAGCCAAGTCAAACCAAATTCATTTGAAATAGATTTCAATAGTAGGCCATAAATGTAAGGGAGGACATTTTTGTATGAAACGATATATTTCTCTAAGAAAATAAATAATAAGGATATTTTTATAATATGACTATCATCAGTCATATAGATATAAAGTAGGTATTGTATGGAACATAAACTAATAACATGAATGATAAACTCTTAAATGATAATTGCAACAAACAAATTCAACCCAAATATCAATGCCCTTTCTTAATAAGGAAAATAAAAAAAAATTTTGGATTACCAGGATTTAATTACCCATAATTGTACTCAGTAAATTCCATGAAATATTATATTATTAAGGATATTTAATAATAGGTCTAAAAAATTAACCAGAAAATCACAAAAGCTTAATAAAATTTTGTTATTTATAAACCAGCATATTTTATTTCGCATATCTTTAAAACTTTTAAATTTCCATGTAGAACTCTATAAATTAACCTCCAAGCTTCTCTTTCAACACTCGAGCACCACTCACTCTCTCTCTCTCTCTCTCTCTCTCCTTCTCCCAGATTCTCTTCTACCTAAAAATAATTCAATACTGATAGAAGAAGAGAACAAGGGATTTGTGAAAGGAATAAAGGCGGTGAGTTCACACCTGAGAAACTCATTTATTAGGTGAAGTTAATGAGCACAACATTCTAATAAACACAAAGAAAAATCAATAAAAGTTTGGATAACAAGGTGATGATAATAAAGGAAAAATTGAAGGAGATTTTGTGTTGGGCATCAATGAAATGGAAGTTGACTTTTTTGGCATCTGATTCAATCTCCATGGAGATTTTTTCTACATGAAAGAGATGGTGGCACGTGGTTGAGTATTAATAAAGTCTAGACTAACTTGGTTGAAGGGTATTATTCACTTTTCAAATTGAATGCATTTGATCAATTATTAATTAATTTGGTTAAAATAAATGGTTTATTTTGACCGGAGAAGTTAATTATTTAAGTGTGCTTTCAGAGTTGAATGAGTTTGTGTGTATATATATACATATAATATGCACCCATGATTAATTGAGTTAGGTTAGGTAAATTTAAATTTGTCCATGAACTCATCTTAAGCTTGAAGTCGACAAAGGGAGAGTACAAATTGCTATCAAATTAAATACATGTTAGAAACAGTTTAGCTTATCCCTTAGGATGAACTAGACCCATAAAATTAACTCGTTCCTCAAGATGAACTCATCCCACTGGATAGTCTCTAGCCTCACAATGAACTTTATTCTCTAGTTATTGTCCTTTGGGATGAACTTCTCTTATGATGAACTCTGCACTCAAGATGAACATGATCTTCTAAATGAACTATTCCCTTAGAATGGACCTATTTCTACAGATGAACACATCTCTCAAGATAATCTCATCCCTCAAAATGGGCTCTTATTTTGGGTTGAACTTATTTTCATTATAAACTCAGCATTTAAAATGAACATAGTCATTCAAGATAAATTTGTCCCTTAGGATAATCTCATAACTGGGGATAATCTAAACTCTTAAGATGAGTTCATCCAAACAATTTAGTATGGCTACTCATTAGATCTCACTTAAGCATATACTGTATCATAGTAATCAAATACTTATTTTGAAAGTAACTAATATGCATTTAATATAAGTAGCTAAATACAACCAGCATATCTTTTCTTTTTTTTGAAAAGTATATATTAAAATTTAATTCATAGTTTATTTATTTATTTTCTTTTTCATATGACATTCCTATTAAGTCAAATCCTAAAATTCTATTCTCTCTCCCTCTCTCTCTCTTTCTCTATGTCACTCTCACTCCTCCATCTTTCTCTTGCTCTTATAGTTAATATTGTTAATTAGGTTTAGGTGTCACCAATGAATAAACTTAAATTCAACATTCTCTATAGCAAGATGAGCATAAATTGATGACAAATGCCCAAGATTTTAGAATGCAAGAAAAAAGCATATAATAGGGTATAATTAACTAGGATAAAAAATCAAGAATTCATCAACAACAGATAACTCATCCAAGTTACATAAAATGGACTAAAAAATATGATAATTATTAGTGCTTGATGATGGATGCAAGGCCATAACGAATTACTAATGGAGCCATGGAGTGTAAATGAGTCAAGTTGAGCTCAAGTATAGCTTATGTGAGCTTGATTAATCAATCAAGTTTGAACTCCATCTTGAGTTTTATTCTACAAACTTGAATCAGCTTATGAGCTATCACCTTTAGCATGGAAGAGTTAGAAAAATCCTATTTCAAATAATATTTATAAACAAAATGATAACGAGAATGAGGGACTAGAAGGAAACTAATACAAAATTACTTGCTATAAATAATTTTTAAATTTTTTTAATAATTTTGTACTTAAACTATTAAATTAAAATTTATTTTAAATTTAATTAGATTTACTATTTTTTTAAATAGGTTGGCTCGTGAACTAACAAGTTGAGTTAAGTTTGGCTTAAAGTTGGCTCAAGAGAGAAAAAGTAAGTTAAAATGTTAAAATTAAAATTTTTTTAAAATAACTTTAAAAAAATCATGCATGTTAATTATTTATAATAATTATTGTATTTAATATATATAAGTAATTTATATGCCAACATAAAATTTTAATATAAATCATTTAAATCCTAATTGTAAAGTAACATTTAAGTATTAGTTTGAAATAATATGTACAATTTATAATGCTAGAGTCAAAAAGCTCACCTAATCTAAGAAAAATTATATTTATTATAATGTCATAACTTAATATTTTTTTTTACTACCAATTAAATGTATCCATCATACTCACGTCTCTATCCTTTATATATTTATATAGTTGATATTTAAAATTTTATGTTTACTTATATTTGATATTTAACTACATTTTCTGATCCCAAGTCCGGATGGGAAAAGTGGAGGGTTGCGATAGCTAGTCAACGACCAGCATAAAACTTGTTGAAATAATCATAACATGAATCCTTTAAAATATTGTGTTAATGCTAGGGCATCCCTTAGAAGCGATGCACTGTATGGCTTGAATATAGTGAAAAGTGTGCAAAGGTCGATGCATTGGCGCCCGATATAATATTTATGTATATGTATATGTATATATATGTATATATATGTATGTATGTATATGTTAGGTATGTATGTATATATGTGTGTGTGTATATGTATGTATTGTGTCTATATATATATATATATATATATATATATATATATATATATATATGTATATATATATATAATCTTGGATTGCATATGTTGTATTATGATTATGTTGTTTATTTAATTTTAGTTTTTGAAAACATTATCATGAATGAAAAGAATCATCATGTCAAGTAATTTAAATAAAAAATGATCTCAAATGATCCTTAGGTATTGTTACCAACATAGTTTTTCGTCATTATTATTGAAACTTGCACTAGATAATGCTAATTTAACTTAAAAATAGAATAAATAAAAAGTTTTCAGATTAAAACAAATCATATAAAACTACAAGAACTTATCTTGGAAATTATGAAAGAAAAGTGCATTGACATTGTGGTTAGTGAAATGTGCAGAATTATATTCTCCATTGGGAAGCATTATGTGTGCGATGTTCTTTGCAATGTAATAGATATAGATGTTTGTATCCTAATCTTGGGGCGACCTTGGAAATATGATGTGGGTAGTATTTATGATGGAAGAACCAACTCATATTCATTTCAGTGGAAAAATAAATCTCTCAGGTTCAGCCTTTGTGATAGTAAAAAAAAGTCAAGAATTCTGATGTACTTCTTGCACACTCATGCTCACAGTTAGTTTCAGCTTATCAGGAATTACACATATGTTTTGCTTTATTTGTAAAAATAAATTCACAATATTCTTTTGCACAATAAAATAAATTTCAGCAAGGAATAATTTAATTTATTTTAACAAAAAAGATTCTTTCAATTAATGCTAATGATCACAAAATACTTAAATAAAATGAGTATATGATAGATCTAAGTAGGCTAGTAAGCTTTTAATTAAAAAGAGAGATCTAGTAAATATGAAACTAATTTCAGCACAATAATTTAATTTAAAATGCTTAAAATATACTTTTAAAATAGATCTAAGAATAAATGATCTTTCAAACAAAAACAACCAAACTACTCTACCTCATGAAGTTCAGGCCTTGTTACACAAATTCAAAGATGTTTGCCCAATAGAACTACCCATGTGCCCACTATGAACAATACAACACCACATTGATTTTTCTCCTACCTCCACCATACCCATTCTTCCCCACTACAAAATGAGTCCAACTGAACACAAGATTCTACAAGAATTAGAAAAGGAGTTACTATTAAAAGGATTGATCCAACAAAGTTTAAGCCCTTGTGCCGTTTTGGCATTGTCAGTCCCAAAAAAAAATGGATTGTGACGTATGTGGATAGACAGCCGATCTATTAATAAAATTACATTGAAATATAGATTTCTCATACCTAGTGTGGATGAACTTCTCGATCATCTTGTTGTGCCACCATTTTCACAAAGCTTGATTTACGGAGTGGATACCATCAAATACGCATACACCCTGGAGACGAATGGAATCCAACATTTAAAACTAATGATGGATTATATGAGTGGAAGTTAATGCCATTTGGACAATGTAATACACCCAATACCTTTATGTGCTTGATCAATGAAGTCCTGAAACCTTTCCTCAACAAATTTTGTGTAGTTTATTTTGACGACATTTTGATATATAGCAGTAATCTACCTGACCACCTACAACACCTAGAACAGATTCTTTCAATTTTACAACACAACCAATTACACATCAACTTACCAAAATGTTAGTTTATGGCCTCCAAAGTTCTTTTCCTTGGATTCATACTAACTACAAAGGGGGTAGCAGTCGATCCTGCTAAGATCAAAGTAATTAGATCATGGCCAGTTCCAACTTCTATATCAGAAGTACGAAGTTTCCATGGCCTTGCTAACTTCTATCAGAAGTTCATCCATAATGTTGGCATAATCATGGCTCCAATCACATATTGTTTTAGAGGACAACAATTCAATTGGGGAACCTCACAACAACAAAGCTTCCACTACATCAAGAAACTTCTCAGCTCTGCACAAATTCTAGTATTACCTAACTTTGATAAGCCATTCTTGGTGGAAACAGATGCCTCCACTATGGGTATCAGGGTTGCATTATCTCAAGAAGGAAAACCAATTGCATTTTTAGTGAAAAACAAAGTGAACATCGCCAGAAATGGACAGTTTATGAACAAGAGCTTTAGGTATTAGAGCCTCATCAATGGGAACACTATTTACTTCATCAAGAATTTGTGCTACAAAGTGATCACAAAGCCTTACGATTTTTAAATTCTTAGAAAAAACTTAACAAAATGCATGCTCGATGGGTACTTTACCTTCAACAGTTCACATTTACCTTTCAACATAAATCAGAAAAATTGAACAAAGTCGCTGATGCTCTTAGCCGCCGATCCAATCTACTAGTTGCATTATAAACAGAAATTATGGGTTTAGAATTCCAAAAAAAATTTATACAATGATAATCCCGACTTCATTATCATATGGCATAAATGCTTAAACAGGAAACCTGCTATAGGTTTTAGCATTCGACATGGGTTCTTATTTAAAGGAAATCAGCTTTGTATTCTGCAAACTTCTATTCGTGAAAAATTACTAAAGGATATTCATGCAGGAGGTCTCACAGCCCATCTCGACCAAGATAAAACTTATGTACAAATGCAAGCTCATTTTATTGGCCATGTCTTCGACGGGATGTTAATCAAATTGTGGAACATTTCCCCATTTGTCAAAGCTATAAGGGTATAGCTCAGAACACTGGATTATATTTACCTCTCCCCATTCCGGATTCTATATGAGAACACATTACCATTGATTTCATTCTTGGTTTGCCAAAAATTAGATGAGGTTTAGATTCTATTATGGTGGTCGTTGATCGATTCTCCAAAATGTCACATTCCTTAGCTTGCAAATGAGCATTTGATGCTAGCAATGTGGCACGCCTATTCTTTCAGGAAATTGTCTAACTAAATGGTTTACCTTGCAGTATTACATCAGATAAAGATACAAAATTCATTAGTTGCTTTTGGCATAAATTGTGGAAATTCTTACACACTGATCTTCGGCTCAGCTCAGCTTACCATCCACAAACAGATGGTCAAATTGAAGTGGTAAACAAAACTTTGGGCAATATGTTGCGTTGTCTCATAACTAATCAACTGGAAAATCTCCATTTTCCATTGTCTATACAAAGATACCCAATCACACTATTGATCTTTCAGTATTACTAAAATGTAAGAATCAAGCTGTAGAACAATTGACTACAGATTTTACTAACATGTTACAAGAAGTTAGAAATAAACTACAATAGACCACTCAACAATACAATTCCATGACTGATGTTCATCGACGTTACAAACAATTTAAACCAGGGGATTTAGTAATGGTTAGTATCAGAAAAGAATGCCTACCACCGGGAATGAACCATAAGTCAGGCCCTCGCAAAATGGAAACTTTTCCTATCGAACGAAAAATCAATGATAATGAGTATATCATTAAGATCCCACAAGAGTTAAACCTCTCATCAACATTTAATATCTCTGATATTTATAACTATTATCCACCAGATGATGGCCAATTCGAACTCGGGATGAGTTAGTTAGATGGAGGAGCCACATGATGTAGAGCACTATCACCATACATCATCTTTATATTTCATCTTCTCTTTACACTCAATTACATTGTTGATTTTTCTCTTCTATTAGAACTTATATTATTGAGTTAGTTGGGCGGTAAACGTAGTGTAGATCGTGTTTTCTAATTCATTGCAACAGCTTAGGTATATATAGAGATACATACGTGGAAAGAGGGGAGTTTTTGATATTACTTCAATATAGAGCCTTATTCTGTCTATTCATTGTTTTCTTTTCTTTTTCTAACTTCTGTTGGTTCTCTGATATTGCACTAGCTTATTCTTGCAAGTTCCTAGGGCATGAAGAAGGAGTCGTTCCCGGTTCTAGAGCCTACAAGCAAAAGGGTACATCATAAGAGCTAGGGTTTTCTAGGACCTGGGATCCACAAATCTTTTTTGTGAACAGGTTTAGTTTACTTCTAGTTATCATATTATCATCTTTAAGTTTCTTTTAAAATTAGGTCATCTGTGGTTTTTTTTTTCTAGTAGTCCTCAATCCTTCTTCTTCTACGAAAAGCAGCTGAAGGAAAGAGGTAAAGTAGGGAAAAAATGAGTTTTGCGTGCTTTTTTTGTTCTTCTCGAATTTAAAGCAACTCTTTTAAGATTGTTTTAATCAATGTTCTTTCTCTAATGAAAACTGCTTCACTATCCATCCATTCATTGCATCTATTCTTTGTAGATGATATTTTCACCTTGAATTTTTTATTAGGCTCACAGAAGGTTGTTGACCTTTCGCTTATCTTGTCCACAAACATGGACTTTGGGAATGGACTTAGCCTTAACCAGTCTTTCTTACTGGTTGTGTGGGGCAAAACACCATGAACGCTGCAACTCAGCTCCTCATTCCACTTCTGATGTACCATTTGTATTCAAGAAGCTCGATTCTGTGAATTTTTTGTCTATGAACAGGTCATAGAATGAGGTCATCCTAAAGAAGATTGTTGAGGATGTGGCAAAGTAGAGAAGAAAAGAGGATAAGGATCGACATAGAGCATGATATCATAAATGTGCCCTCCGAAGGGCGAAAATATTACATGCGAAGTCCTGTTGTAGTTTTACTTTAGGACTCCGATCATATTCTACCACATTTGCTCAATTTTTTTTTAATTTATATTAAAATTAATATAAAAAATTAACTAATGCCATATGTCTAATTATTATTCGAGTCCTGATGTATCAGGACTCTGCATGTAATATTTTTTCCTCCGAGGGAGGTTGCTTGTCAGGATCAATCTGAGTCTGATGATTCGGATTGGTCATTGGGTGGATGGAACCTCATGCTTCTAATTTCCATAACAATAACAGTGATAACGAAAGTAGCTTTGCTAGTATTGTTCCCTGCTATAGCCGTGGCCATTGTGAGAAGCTGGGCAATCTCAATAGTTAGGTTTGATCGAGCTGCTAATCTACAAATTTTTTTTTCTAGAGAGTGGTGATTAGTATTTAGTTTTTTATCATGACTTTCGAGATCCGTTCTTGCAGTTCTATATGATTTTTTAAATCTAAAACATGTTTTTTATATTGTGTTTAAGTTTAACTAACATGATCTGATGCATGGTTGAATAATAATAACTGAGTACACTGCAGATTGAAATTTTTCTTGATGTAGATTTTCTAAAATTTTTTGTTTGAACCTCAATGAGCTGATAAAGGATCAAAATCGGGTTAACAGATTGAACTGTTGAAAAAAATAATGAAAACACATTTTAGGTGTTTTGTAAATTTCCAAAAATAGATTCTTGGATATCAACGAGGAGATGCTATTAAATTGTTGTTCGAAATGGAATCACACAAGGTACCTCGTACAAAACCACAAGAACTTAATCTTGGAAATTATGAAAGAAAAGTAAATATTAATCACCACTCACTAAAAGAAAACACAATTTGTTGATTGGTAGCTCGATCAGATGTAACTACTGATATTACTCATCTTCTCACACTGACCATGACTATAGCAGGGAATAGGAATAGCAAAGCTGCTTTCATTATCACCATTCTCTAGAAATCAGAAGCAGAAGATTCCATCCCACCAATTGACCAATCTGAATCATTAGAATCAAATCCTGCAAGCAACCTCCGTTAGAGGGCACGTACAGTTACTATATCATGCTCTCTATTGATCATTATCCTTCTTTCTTCTTCGTTTTGCCACTTCCTCTTCAATTTTCTTCAAGATGACCGCATTTTATGCCCATTCATAGGTAAAAACTTCACAGAATCAGGCCCCCTAAACACAAACTATAGATCAAAAGAAGAATGTAGAACTAAGTTGCAACCTTCATGGTTTTTTTCCCCATGCAACCAATAAGAAAGATTGGTAAAGGCTAAAGCCATTTCCAAAAGCTCTGTCTTTGGACAAGATAAGCGAAAGCTCAACTAGCTTCCATGAGCTTACTAAACAATACAAGTTGAAAATATGGCATAGAAAGAATAGATGCAATGAATCGATGGATAGTTAGAGTGGTTTTCATAAGAGAAAGAACATTGATTAAAAAATCTTAAGAAATTTATTTAAATTCAAGAATAATAGAGAAAAAGCACGCAAAACTCATTTTTTCTACTTCACCTATTTCCTTCAGTTGTCTTCCATAGTAGAAGGATTGAGGATAACTAGCACCAAACTTTGTAGGAGAGAATACCTCTTGGCATTTTCCATGGCTTAAGTGACAGCTTTCTTTTAGAAAATGACTTTTATGAGGGCGTTTTATAATATTTGGTCTGCGTTGACCATCACGTGGGTTGAAAACATCTTTGTAATAGGCATTTTTCTCTCATGTGGCATTTTAGATTTGATAAAAAAGATGAAGTAAAAAACAAAAATTTTGAAATAAAAATAGGTAATTTCATGATAGATTTGAAATAAAGGGATGCATTGGGAAAAAAATTAATTGAAATTATAAAGTATTCAAAAACATGATCTAAAGTAATGTAATTTATAGAAGAAAATTAATATTATTGTGATATTGTATTGCTATTGGCATTCAAATTAACATAAATGTAATTATTAAATTTAATTATAATTATATTAAACTTTACCTTCAAGCTATAAATATCCATGATGAGAGTTCAATTTCATTTTACATTATTTTAGAGCTTATGTTGTGTAGAGATTATGCTTGTTATGTAGGATATTCTTAGCATGCAGAGAAGTGTTCAATGTGTAAAGATGGTGAGGCTATAGATCTGACCAAACACTTTACTCATCACTCTTTATCTGATGGTGAGGCTATAGATTTGGCCAATAATTTTCAAACAGTTATAAAAAAGAAAAACAAATCATCTAAATTTAAATTTCTTAGCTTTGCCAGAGTTACTAGATCTGGCTCCTCTCATCCAAAATAAATGGTTTCTTTCTTGATTTGGAGCGCGAGATGGATAGGTTCCCTCTCTGTTTGCAATAAACTCAGTAATTTAGTTCGGCCCCATAATATTTCTTTTTGGTGATCTTGGAACCCTTTATCCTTCCTTCTAACATCCAATCTATCACTAGAATGATTGGTTTTGATAGTTTCTTCGCTAACTCGAGTAATAAAATTTGGATTTTCTGGAGAAGTCCTTTTGTTTTACATGTTATTCAGGATTTCCACCAGGTTGTTAATGCTAAAATCACCTTTGATAATTGGTGCTATTTTGGATACTTTGTTTATGCCTCTTGTAATAGGTATGGTAGAAGGATCCTGTGGGAAGATCTGGTTAATTTCTCATCTTTGGTTAATGCTCTCTGGTTTGTGGGTGGGGATTTCAACACTTTCACTTCCTCTTCAGAACATGTTGGTTGCAATGCGCCTAACCTATTCTCCATGGAGGACTTCAATAACATGATCCTAGATTGTCACCTTATCGATCTAGGTTTTATTGGATCTCAATTCACCTGGAATAATCACATACTTTGAAAAAAATTAGATAGGATTATATTTAATGACCTATGGATCAATTCTTGTCCTATCACTTCTATTGAACACCTCTGTAGAACATTATTTGACCATTCCCCTTTGCTAATCTCTATTAAGGTTTGTACAGATACCCCCTCTTCTCATATTCCATTTCGGTTTCAAAATATGTGGCTTATGGATGATAGATTTCAAGAGGTGGTTGCTACTAATTAAGGCGATCCTCTCTACCCTGATGACTCTATTGTTGGGATGACTAGATTACGGCTTAAATTAAAAAGGCTTAAACAATACCTCAATTGGTGGAACAAACACTGCTTCAAAAATCTTTTCACAAACATCAAAGATTTAGAGCAAGAAGTCATAGTTTTAGAAGAAGTTTCTATTCATGATCCCTCAAAAATTATCTTATTAAACTAAGCCAAAGATAGGTTACATGTTACCAAGACATGGAGGAGACCTATTGGAGGCAAAAGGCTTCCTTAAAAAGGATATCTGATGGAGATAGAAATACTAAATATTTTCATGCTATGGTCAAAAAGAAAAAGGCTCTCAATCACATTAAAAAATTTAAAACTAATGTTGATAGCTGTTGTTCTAATAATAAGGAGCTTATGATTTCGTATCTTTCTTCACTAAACTTCTTAATAATAATGTGATCTATGATGAGTTATCCTGGCCTGAAGTTATCCCTAAGATCATTACTGAAGAAGATAACAATATGCTTACTTCTTTACCCTCTGAGTCTGAAATAGCTTCCACTTTATAAAATATGAATACAGATTCAGTGGCTGGTCCTGATAGATTTACGACCTTAATTTTTCAAAAGTGTTGGCATATTTTTTAAAGAAGATTTGATTAAAGCTAATTTGGATTTTTTTTTAAAGGGAGTATCCCAAGATTAAGAGCCAAATGTTTAAAACCTTTGAAGCTAGAGGGAGTAAGAAGGTTAGCTTTATAATAAGAAGTAATTTTACATTTAGTTCTGGCAATAATATGGTGAAAGTTCATAGGAATGCCATGATGCTTAGAATCATTTCTATCCCACTAGATATATCACAGTAGAGTAGTAGCGAGCACACCTTTGACATGACCCTTCGGTGTATAAGAAATTTTTTTTTTAAGAAGATGCAGGATAGAGAGGGATCCATCAAAGAGGAGAGTATTTAACAAACTATCATACCAGCTCCAAACAATAGCAGCAACAGGGCCATTCATGATGACATGACCCACAGTTTCAATGTGAAAGCAACATTGGAATTTGGAGGGAAGATGGAAATCTTTGTTAAGGAGAGTGACATCAACAGGAATATAATTCTTTAAAATATGCCAAGTTAGAACCGAGAAAGTTGAAGCGATAGAATTACTCCATATTTTAGAAAAAAACTAAAGATTCTTGACTTTTAAGTCTGAACGCATGCCACACATCCTTGAAATTAAAATCTCCAGAGGAGAAATTTTTAAATAGGATTTGTTTAGATTTATTAGATGTTGGATTAATATTAAGGATTTTGTTAACGATCACATTGGGAACATTGGAAACTAATTGGGCTACATCCCAAGTGTTATGTGTAATGAAATGGCTAACCTTAAGCCTCTCAGTAGAATGAATATTGAGTAAAGAGTCAATAGAACCCAAACCCAGGCAATTATCTTGCCAAAAGAAGGAAGATCTCGAATTCACACCCCAGGAGATCAGATTCTCAGCAGCCCACTTGATATTACAAAGTTTTCTCCACACCGGAGAATCCCCAACTTTGAAAGAACAAATGAGGGGGTGTTTTCCCTTACAGTATTTGGCAAGCATAAATTGTGACCAGTAGCTCTGATTACTCCTAAGATTCCACCACATTTTGTATGAAAAGCATTTAATGGAGTCTTCTAAGGTTTTGCATCCTAAACCACCATCATTCAAAGGGCCACAATAATTGTGCCAGCTAGCCCAATGTGTTTTCTTGGAAGACGAGGTTGAACCCCAAAAGAATTTGTTAATAAGTCTGTTAATCTTTCTAATGATAGAAGAGGTAGGCACAATAGTGGATAGCATATAGAAAGACAAAGAGCAAAGAGTACTTTTGATCAGGATAAGTCTAGCGCCAAAAGATAATAAATGGAATTCCCAAGATGAAGTTTTCTTATATATTTTCTGAATCACCTCATCAAAAAGGGAAGATCTTTTCGTACCACGATATAAAGGAGTACCTAGGTACTTAATAGGCAAAATTTGATGGGAAAACCCCATCATGCTCTTAATGGCATTGATCTTAGGAGGTGAAATCAATGGACTAGCAATAAATTAACTTTTATTAGGGTTAATCTTCAAGCCACTTTCCCTCCCAAACAAAGTAAGGAATTTACATAATTTTTTCACATAACGGGTAGGTCCATTGCACAATATAATGAAATCATCAGTAAAGCTAAGGTGGTAGATCAGAAAACCACCCCTAATTTTGTAGAACATGTTAGGCATTTTACAAAATATCTGTTCGAGGCATCTAGAGAGATATTCAACCGCAATAATGAAAAGGGCCAGATAAGGGGATCCCCTTGCCTTATCCCATGGGAGGAAGAAAAGAAGCCATGGACCTTGCCATTAATAAGTAATGTAAACTAAGAGTTCTCAATACCATTCTTAATTAGTTTAACCAAATGATTGGAAAATCCAAAAAGAGTTAGAATTTTATAAAGAAAAGACCAACCAATGTTATCATAAGGTTTGGAAATATCCAGCTTAAAATTAGGTTACCACAACGAACCTTATTATTTAAATCATGAACAATTTTTTGGGCTAACAGAACATTATCAGAGATAGATCGACCTTTGACAAAACTAGTTTGGTTATGGGAGATAATTTTAGGGAGCACACTACTTAGTCTTTTGGCCATGATCTTAGAGATAAGCTTATTAAAAAGGGTACAAAGACTAATAAGCCTAAAATGGTTCCAAAGTTCAGTGTTATATATTTTATGGATTAGGACAATGGAAGTGATAGAAAAGTATTTGGGAGGGTATTCCCTTTAAAAAAAATCCAAAATAGCTTTAATAAAATCTTCTTTGATAATATGCCAACACTTTTAAAAAAATAAGGTAGTAAAACTATCAGGGCCAGCCACCAAATCTGTATTCATATTCTGTAAAGGGGATGCTATTTCAGATTCAGAGGATAAAGAAGTAAGCATATTGTTATCATCATCAGAAATGATCTTAAGGATGACTTCAGGACATGATAACTCCTCATAGTTCACATTTTTATTAAGGAGCTCAATGAAGAAAGAAACACCAGAATCAGCAAGCTCCTTATTATCCGTACACCAGCTATTACCATTAGTTTTAATTTTCTTAATTTGATTGAGAGCCTTTTTCTTTTTAACCATAGCATAAAAATATTTGGTATTTCTATGTCCATCAGTTATCCTTTTTAAAGAAGCCTTTTGCCTCCAACAGGTCTCCTCCATGTCTTGGCAGCATGTTAACCTAGCTTTGGCTTGGTTTAATAAGATAATTTTTGAAGGATCATGAAAAGAAGCATCTTCTAAAATGATGACCTCTTGTTCTACTTCTTTGATGTTGGTAAAATGATTTTTGAAGTAGTGTTTTTTCCACCATTTAAGGCATTGTTTAAAACTTTTTAATTTTATCCATAATCTCATCATCCCTATAATAGTGTCATCAGGATGGAGAGTATCGCCCCAATTACTAGCAACCACCTCAAAAAATCTATCATCCATAAGACACATATTTTGAAACCTGAATGTAAAATGAGAGAAGGAGGTATCTGTACTAACCTTGATAGAGATAAGCAAAGTGGAATGGTCTGATAAGGTTCTACTAAGATGTTCAACAGAAGTAGTAGGAAAAGAATTGATCCATAGGTCCTTAAACAAAATCCTATCTAATCTTTGCCAAAGCCTGTGATTATTCCAGGTGAAATGAGATCCAATAAAACCAATATCAGTAAGGTGATAATACATAATCATGTTATTAAATTCCTCCATGGAGAATAGGTTAGGCGCATTACCACCAACTCGTTCAGACGAGGAAGAGATAGTATTAAAGTTTCCACCCACAAACCTGGGAGCATTAACTGAGGAAGAGAAATTAACCAGGTCTTCCCACAAGATCCTTCTACCATACCTATTACAAGAGGCATAGACAAAGGATCCAAAGCAACACCAATTTTCAAAAGTGAATTTTAACATTGACAACCTGGTGTAAATTTTGCATAACATGTAGAATAAAAGGACTTCTCCAGAAAATCCAAATTTTATTACTCGAGTTAGCGAAGAAACTATCAAAACCAATCATTCTAATAATAGAAAGAATGTTAGAGGGTATAATAAAGGGTTATAAAATGGCCAAGAAAGAAATATTATGGGTCCAAATTAAATTATTGATCCTATTGCGAACAGAGAGGGAACCAATCCCATGTGCATTCCAAATGAGGAAGGAGACCATTTATTTTTGATAAGAGGAGCCAGATCTAGTAACTCTGACAAAGTTAGGAAATTTAGATTTAGAGGATTTATTTTTCTTTTTTATAACTATTTGAAAATTATTGGCCAAATCGACAACCTCACCGTCAGATAGGAAATGATCAGTAAAATTCTTGGTGAAAAGAGGCACCTGGGGGTTGTAGGCCATTTCTTCTTTTTCCAAGTCATTGTTGTTGTTTTGGTGTAAATTCAGATTTGAAATCAGGTCAAGGTTAGAAGAGGAAGCACAATAGGGATTAAAAGTGGGCAAAACACAAATACCTAAATTAGGAGTAGAAATTATTGTTGTTGTTCTGGTGTAAATTTGGATTTGAAATCAGGTCAAGGTTAGAAGAAGAAGCACAAGAGGGATTAGAAGTGGGCAAAACACAAATACCTAAATTAGGAGTAGAAATTATCTATAAATACTACACATCAGCCATTCCTACATGCATTAACTTGACCTATAGTTAATGGAGACACAGAGGTAGGGATATTAGCATTAGTTTGGGAGTCAGCAACCATAGGGGAATCAGGGCTACTTTTAGTAATATTAATGCCAATATTGTTACAATGTAAGTGATTTCTAATAGCAGGTACCACATCAATATTAGCAACCGTGCCAACCTGCAAATGATCAGCTGTAGCCACCACAGGATCGGGTTGGTGGATAGGAATTTGAAAGCCATGACTATCAAGTATGCCATAACATTTTGTGGTTCACTCAAAGGAGCCTTAAGAGACGGAGCAGCTTTGGATGGCACAATAGTGTTTTTCTTTAGGTGCGGGTGAGTGACAAAACAGTCGGCAAACCCATGCCCATGAATTTTACAATGAGAGCAAAATACAGGAAAATTTTCAAACTCCACTTTTTGTAAATAAACATATTTTTTTGATCTGAACCAAATTTCCTTAAGATGTTTTTTAGTTATATCCAGTTCCACAAGTATCCAGCCAACAGAGGGTCTATTGTTAGAAGTAGTCGCCTGGTCCAATTGAAGAGGCCGACCGAACAACCCAGCCACAGTAAAGAGAAATTATGGATTAGAAAAATACATGCGAAGGTTGGGGATGGACAACCAAACAGAAACAATAGGAGACTCCTCCTTAATGTCAAAAAAGGTGTCCATTTCAACAAGTGCATATGACAGTTAAAGCCAAAATATGAGTGTCTAGAAAAAACATGAGAATAATCCAGATCATTAGAAAGCTGAATCAGTACATGCCATGAATCAATCAATCCCACAAAAAACACACCAGAGAGTTTCAGACTATGAAAAAAGGATCGAATGTTTTCCATAGAAGGACGTCGCAGGGAAAATTTACTAACCAATGTAAATACAAAAGTCTTAGCAAGCTTTTCCACAACCGAATCCACACACATGATCGCGGGTACACCCCGGAAAGAAGTAGCTACAAGATCGAGTGACTCACCTGTGTTTTTTTCCTTACCCGTAAGAACTTCTTTGAAGGATTTAGACGCCATGGATGGATTTGAGCCGGAGATTCCTGAGGGTTCAGGAAATTTAACAACCGTAATAGAAGGGGCTGGGTTTCCCCAAGGGGGAGCAGATGTTGAATCCATAATCAGCAGGCTTGCATTTCAAGCAAATCAAAATCGGAGTAGTCCGACGAGAAAAAATGGGATCAGGAAGCTGCACGAAGAAAGGGGAAAAATCGCCAGAGCATGGGTGATGGCCTGGGTTGAAACTTGTTAAACAGTTGAAGCTCGAATCAAAGTTTGAATTTGAATAACTATAAGATGATGATATATTTTACATTTACTATATATATATATATATATATATATATATATATATATATATATATATATATATATATATATATATATATATAATAATAATAATAATAATAATAAAATAAAATGAGTATATTAAAGATAATTTAAATGAAAATTATGCAAAATCAAAGATATTTTAAAATATATGAAAAAATTAAAAAATTAAAAATTAAATTTTGCATCTCATACAAACACTCATTAATAATCATAGAGTAATAATAATTGAAAATTGTTATGTTGTAATATAGGTAATGCTATTGCTTACAATAATGATATTGAATTCATAATTTTTTAAAGTGTACATAAAAATATTAAAACAATGATCATCTTCTTTTGTTTTGTTAGTAGAATGAGTGCTTTTAATATCATAGTTTAATACAAATATATAATACACAAATAAAAGCGAAGGAATTGACACTAAGAGTTTTTGTATGAAAATGTGAAAATAAATCTAGAGCCTAGCTCCATTAAAATAATTCAGTTTATACCTCAAGTTATAGAAATCTGCACTTCACTATAATTGGAGAAGAGGGAAGTACAAAGTTGAGAGCACTTTTCTTATCTCCTGTAATCGTATTAGATATTATAAGAGATGTAAGAATGATGATTGTCAGATGATTAAATAGGCAATTTTAATCAGGGGATGGTGGTCTGATGATGACAGTTGAACAATAAAAGGAAGATAATAGTTAGTAATAATGTTTAGGTGATGATCAAGTGCTTGCAAGATAGGGGTTGATGATTACATGAAGATAGCAATTTTTTAGAATCATAATTTCAATTCCAATTTTTGTAAGCCTTTTTTTTTTTTTTGATGTTTTAAAACTTAGGAAAATATAATAAAAAAGAAAATGTTTTAGTGACGTCCTTTATGCATGACTGTGCATCTAGATATCATTTTGAATGAATGTAACTATTTCCAAATATAATTATTTTTTTCTTAATTATTTGGCATTTGTTTTAATTTTTATAATCATAAAATAATTTTTTAAAAATTGAAATTATCTAAGATTGATTATTTTTAAGCATAAATGTGTGTTTAAAATATCATAATTTTTGGCATATATATCCCATTTATGGATTTTCTATATTAAATGCCCTCTTTAGGCTTTTGATTTGATTATTTTGGACTTTAAAATTATTAAATCTAATTGAATTAATTAATGAAGGCTTAATTTAGGAATTTTAAAGTCAAATATCAAACAATGCAAACTTCCAAATATTTTACATATTTTTTAAAATTATTTGATATTCTTCAATATTTTTTACTTCTAGGGTAATATATTGTGAGAATTATATATAAATTCTGAAAATACTCCTAATATTTGGGAGTGCACTTTAACTTTCTTTAAGAGTTTCAAAAGATTATTTAATTCAATTAATCTTTAATTTGATTAATTTTGTAAATATTCATATTAATTTTTTTTATATTCATTTAAATAAGAAAAATAGGATTTGCTTTTGCCTTTGAATATTCACTTAAGTTTTGCTTCCTCAAAAATTTCAATTTTAAAACTTCAAAATTTTAAATATAATTACAAAAATGTACACTTTTCTAGGGTACTTGAATGTTTTGAATTTCAATTATATAATAATTTTGAGAGTATAAAATCCAAAAGTTATTTATGAAATTCAAAATTATAAAAGCCAATTTTATTTTAAAATCTCAATGTTTTATAATTGAAATATTTAATATTTTAAATACTTAATTATGAACAAATTTCTTTAAAATTCTTGAAATTTTTAGGATTGCTAAAATGAAGTTATTTCAGCCATTTGAATATAGTGACATAGACTTTAAAGGTCGCTCATTTAATTTAATATTTTTTTAAACACTAAACTTCTTTTTTTTAATTTTTTTTCCAAAATTACTGAATATGACAATTTTCATGCCTTAAAGAGGTCATTTATGCATGATTTTACATTTAGACATCATTTTGAAAGTATGAGAATATTCTGTAATTTATTTAGATTTTTTTCTTAAAAATTTAGCATTACTTCTAATTCCATAATTTTTATAGTAATTATTAAACAATATCAAATACTTTGAGAATGATCAATCTATATGCCTAAATATATGTTCAGAATTTCATAAGTAATGGGAATATATATCCCATTTTATGCATTTTCAATTATTAAATGTAGTCTTTGGGTATTCGATTTGATTAATTTGGACTTTACAATTTTTCTATTCATTTAAATTATTTAATCAAGGTTTAATTAGGGCATTTGAAAATATTAAATATTGCATATTTCAAAATATTCTAATGTTTTTAAAATTATTTTATATTTTTCATAATTTTTACTTACTAGGTGATAATATATTAGAAATATTTTATAAATTCTCAAAATACTTAAATATTTCAAGCTTCAGTTCAATTTGCTTTAAAAGTTTTGGAAGAATAATTAATTCAATTTACTTTAATTTCATTAATTTTTTAATATCCTTTTCATTTCATTTATATTCTTTACATATTCATTTAATGAAAAAATAGGATTCAACTTTGATTTTGAATATTCACTTAAGTTTGACTTTCTAAAAATTTCAATTTTAAAACTTCAAATTTCTATATATAAGATCAAAATTTAAAGTTTTTGTAGGCTTCTTAATGCTTTGAATTTAAGTTATATAATAATTTTGAGAATATAAAATTGCGAAGTTATTTTATGCAATCTAAAATTTTTAAAGCCCAATTTCATTTTTTTTATGATAGGTTGTAAAATAAATATCTTCAAAAAAGTATGGCAAACACTTATATGGTGTTCTAGTTAAAACAAGTTGACTCTCATGTGATTTAACAATTAAAAATATATATTTATCTATTGTTAAATCTCTTTTAACCCACTCAAAATTTATTTTCAAAATTATTTAAATATTATGATCACTGGCTTATTTATTGGACATTGAGACAAGTTAGTTTAATAATGAATTATAGTCATATAAGAGGTCCCTTATAGCAACACGATTATATCACACACTTAGGTGTATTTTTGTTGGTCACCACACATTAGGGTTACTGCGTAGCAAGGTCAATGATTTGCTAAAGGATCCTTTCTGATACACTACTTATGACTTTGTATATTGGTTTGAAATTGTTAATTGGCACAAAACTAATTGGCTACTTTCTTCAATAGGATAAATATATTTTTCTTACATCCACATATTTTATAACATATATCGTAACTAGTATTCTTGATCATATTCAGTATTCATCACAACAAATCTTTTCCAATAGACATAATTTTATATGTAAACATAAATAATAAGCTTCATAAATTAAATCAATTATCAAATTAACATGTATAACTTCTTATCGGTAAACTATAGAAAGCTTTTGTCATTTACTCTATACCAACCTACAAATTTATTAAAATCTTAGGAAGATTTTATACTAATATATGCCTAAAAAATTATTAGGTGAACATTTAATTTGATTAAGCCAACATGTCTAAAATAATTAAAGCAATAATATAAGTTATATAAGATAGTTTTTGAAATATTCAAAACATTATCTTATATTTGACCAAATTAAAAATAATAAATTAATAAATCACACAAAAATATTATATAAAATAGAGGTTGAATTACCACAAGCTATCTGCAATTGAACAAGTTTTTCAATTGAATTGTCTCAATGAACCTAAGACTTGCAAATTCTATCTTCTCTCTCCTTTACATCTCTTTATCTCCTTCCCACTTCTTCCCCTGTGACATCCCAAGGAGGAATGGAATGCCAAAATGAAGTTTCTAGATGTCTTTTAACTTATACATATAAGAAACATATGTGAGGGTATATTAATAATAAAAATTATTTTAATTTCATAATTTTTAAATAGTTTTTTGTAAATATAAATAGCTTCATATTATAAAAAACTATAATATAGTACATTATGTCTAAAAAAAACTTGTATGAAAATGATTTGTAAAATGGATAATAGATAATTCTAGAAACCCTACTTGAACTATCATATGTCAATTTCTTAAGAAAAATTTAGTTAAGAAAGAAACATCCTACTTTCATACCACAATGATATCATGTCAATGACAATAAAAATAAAAATAAAAATACTTTTAATATAAAGTATAAAGTTTTCTATGATGTGATGATGAAAATTTATTAATTGTACATATCAATAATTTATAAATATTATTTAAAGGTTGTTCAGCAAATTTTATCTTATCTTTCACATGTGTTTCTTCTCCTATTACAACTTTATAACCATATGGTAGCAAAAGGAGAGAGAGTAGTAAAAATCTTGAGGGGAGAACTATGAGAGTAGATATAGACCATTGATGCAAAATAATTATGCGTCAAATTGTATCTTTCACCTTAACTTTATTTGTGATATGAGAAGAAATAAATGTGCTTCGAAAATTATATTCAAAGAAATTGTTGTGCAAATGTGTGTTAATTAATTTAAAAGAAAATTATGTTTCAATTATATATTTTAAATTAGAGAACTTTAATTACAAATTTAATTTATTCTTTAAAATTATAGAAACAAATTGTATTTGAAACTTATTTTAAAATTGACCATTAGAGTCTTCCTTTAGGTGTGTAATATATTACATGTAGGGTTTTAAATTAAAGAAAGATCATTATTATACTTCCTCCAATGATGAAGCCATTTGGTGGACGTCTACAGAAGAATAAAAGGCTTTCAAAAGGGAAGAAGGATGTTATGCCTTATAGATGTAGTTAATGTCGGGTGAAAGGCCATAATTAAATTACTTATGTAGCCAAGAGCCCTCCAACTACATAATACCTTTTACGTTATTTTTCTTGTCATGGTTACAACATTATAATTATATTTAATATTAAAAGACTTTCATTTCAATTTTTTGATGATTTATACAAAATCTCAATGTAATGTGAGTAGTTCATATTAATATAATTTGAGAAGTGAACTAATTAGTTCTACTCAATGTTATAGTATTTGTCATTTTGAAAGTATGTTACATATGTTAAACACACAAAAATTGAAATTGATATACCAAATGAAGTAATACGTTATTCAAATATGGTACAAATAAATTTGAACCCTACTCAAATTAAGTTCAAACCCAATTTTGTTCAAACTTTCTTCAAACCATATTTGATTCTAATGAAATTCAAACCTTGTTTAAAACTTGGTTGAGCCCTACTAAAACTTTGCTCAAACCTGCTTGCTACCTTGTTTGATTAAGTAGAAGCTTTATCAAATATTGTTCAAATCAAGTTTGAACCTTCATTCAAATAACAGAAGGGTGTGATGCATTATAGGTGTAGTTTATGCAGGGTGAAAGGCCATAATCAAATTACTTATGAAACCAAGAGTCGTCCAACTTTATAATACCTTTTACTTTATTTATCTTATCATGACTTTAACTGTTAATTATATTTAATATTAGAAGGCTTTAATTTCAATTTTTTGATGATTTATTCAAAATCTCTAAGTAATGTGAGCAATTCGATTTAATATAATTTGAGCAACAACATTTATTGGTTCTACTCAATGTCATAGTATTTGTCATTATGATGCTATGTTACATAATTTAAGCTATAAAAGTACAAAACTCATAAAATAAATGATGTAATATATTATTCAAATATGATACAAACAACTTTGAACTCTACTCAAACCAAGTTCAAACCCAACTTTATTCAAACTTTATTCAAACTCTGCTCAAACCTTGTTTAAAACTTATTTGAACCCAACTAAAACATTGTGCAAACTTGCCAACTATCTTGTTTGATTAAGTGGAACCTTAATCAAATATTATTCAAATCTTGCTCGAGCTTTCATTCAAAAGAAAGTACAAACCATGATTTGAATACAAGCCAAGTCAAACCAAATTCATTTGAAATAGATTTCAATAGTAGGCCGTAAATGTAAGGGAGGACATTTTTGTATGAAATGATATATTTCTCTAAGAAAATAAATAATAGGGATATTTTTATAATATGACTATCATGAGTCATATAGATATAAAGTAGGTATTATATGGAGCATAATCTGATAACATGAATGATAAACTCTTAAATGATAATTCCAACAAACAAATTCAACCCAAATATTAATGTCCTTTCTTAATAAGGAAAAAAATAAAAAAAATTTGGATTACCAGGATTTAATTCCCCATAATTGTACTCAGTAAATTCCATAAAATATTATATTAGTAATGATCTTTTACAGTAGGTCTAAAAAATTAACCAGAAAATCACAAAAGCTTAATAATATTTTTTTATTTATAAACCAGCATATTTTATTTCGCATATCTTTAAAACTTTTAAATTTCCATGTAGAACTCTATAAATTAACCTCCAAACTTCTCTTTCAACACTCGAGCATCACTCTCTCTCTCCCTCTCTCTCTCTCTATCCTTCTCCCAGATTCTCTTCTACCTAAAAATAATTCAATACTGATAGAAGAAGCGAACAAAGGATTTGTGCAAGGAATAAAGGCGGTGAGTTCACAACTGAGAAACTCGTTTATTAGCTGAAGTTAATGAGCACAACATTCTGATAAGCACAAAGAAAAATCAACAAAAGTTTGGATAACAAGGTGATGATAACAAAGGAAAAAATTGAAGGAGATTTTGTGTTGGGCATCAATGAAATGGAAGTTGACTTTTTTGGCATATGATTCAATCTCCATGGAGATTTTTATTCTACATGAAGACAGATGGTGGCACGTGGTTGAGTATTAATAAAGTCTAGACTAACTTGGTTGAAGGGTATTATTCACTTTTCAAATTGGACGGCATTTGATCAATTATTAATTAATTTGGTTAAAATAAATGGTTTATTTTGATCGGAGAAGTTAATTATTTAAGTGTGCTTTTAGAGTTGAATGAGTTTGTGTGTATATATATACATATAATATGCACCCATGATTAATTGAGTTAGGTTAGGTAAATCTAAATTTGTCCATGAACTCATCTTAAGCTTGAAGTCGACAAAGGGAGAGTACAACTTGTTATCAAATTAAATACATGTTAGAAACAGTTTAGCTTATCCCTTAGGATGAACTAGACCCATAAAATTAACTTGTTCCTCAAGATGAACTCATCCCATTGGATAGTCTCTAGCCTCACAATGAACTTTATTCTCTAGTTGTTGTCTCTAGGATGAACTTCTCTTATGATGAACTCTGCACTCAAGATGAACATGATCTTCTAAATGAACTATGCCCCCAGAATGGACCTATTTCTTTAGATGAACACATCTCTCAAGATAATCGCATCCCTCAAAATGGACTCTTATTTTGGGTTGAACTTATTTCCATTATAAACTCAACATTTAAAATGAACATAGTCATTCAAGATAAACTTGTCCCTCAGGATGATCTCATAACTGGGGATAATCTAAACTCTTAAGATGAGTTCATCCAAACAATTTTGTATGGCTACTCATTAGATCTCACTTAAGCATATACTGTATCATACTAATCAAACACTTATTTTGAAAGTAATTAATATGCATTTAATATAAGTAGCTAAATACAATCAACATATCTTTTCTTTTTTTTGAAAAGTATATATTAAAACTTAATTCATAGTTTATTTATTTATTTTCTTTTCATATGACATTCCTATTAAGTCAAACCCTAAAATTCTATTCTCTCTCCCTCTCTCTCTCTCTCTCTCTCTATGTCACTCTCACTCCTCCATCTTTCTCTTGCTTTTATAGTTATTATTGTTAATTAGGTTTAGGTGTCACCAATGAATAAACTTAAATTCAACATTCTCTATAGCAAGATGAGCATAAATTGATGCCAAATGCCCAAGATTTTAGAATGCAAGATAAAAAGAATATAATAGGGTATAATTAACTAGGATAAAAAATCAAGAATTCATCAACAAGATAACTCATCCAAGTTACATAAAATGGACTAAAAAAATATGATAATTATTAGGTGCAGTTGATGATGGATGCAAGGCCATAACTGAATTACTAATGGAGCCATGGAGTGTAAATGAGTCAAGTTGAGCTCAAGTCGCCCCTAGCTTATGCGTGAGCTTGATTAATCAATCAAGTTTGAACTCCATCTTGAGTTTTATTCTACAAACTTGAATCAGCTTATGAGCTATCACCTTTAGCATGGAAGAGTTAGAAAAATCCTATTTCAAATAATATTTATAAACAAAATGATAATGAGAATGAGGGACTAGAAGGAAACTAATGCGAAATTACTTGCTATAAATATTTTTTAAATATTTTTTAATAATTTTGTACTTAAACTATTAAATTAAAATTTATTTTAAATGTAATTAGTTTTACTATTTTTTTAAACAAGTTGGCTCGTGAACTAACAAGTTGAGTTAAGTTTGGCTTAAAGTTGGCTCAAGAGAGAAAGAGTAAGTTAAAATGTTCAAATTAAATTTTTTTAAAAACAACTTTAAAAAAACAATGCATGTTAATTATTTATAATAATTATTGTAATTTAATATATATAAGTAATTTATATGTCAACATAAAATTTTAATATAAATTATTTAAATCCTAATTATAAAGTAACATTTAAGTATTAGTTTGAAATAATATGTACAATTTATAATGCTAGAGTCAAAAAGCAAACCTAATCTAAGAAAAATTATATTTATTAAAATGTCATAACTTAATATTTTTTTTACTACCAATTAAATGTATCCATCATACTCATGTCTCTATCCTTTATATATTTATATTGTTGATATTTAAAATTTTATGTTTACTTATATATGATATTTAACTACATTTTCCGATCCCAAGTCCGGATGGGAAAAGTGGAGGGTTGCGATAGTTAGTCGACGACCAGCATAAAACTTGTTGAAATAATCATAACATGAATCCTTTAAAATATTGTGTTAATGCTAGGGCATCCCCTTGAAGCGATGCACTGTATGGCTTAAATATAGTTAAAAGTGTGCAAGGGCCGCTGTATTGGCGCCCGATATAATATTTATGTATATGTATATGTATATATATATATATATGTATGTATATGTATGTATGTGTATGTTATGTATGTATATATATATGTGGGTATATATATATATATATATATGTATATATGTATGTATGTATATATATATATATATATATATATATATATATATATTTATTATATATATATATGCATATATATGTCAATCTTTGGATTGCATATTGTATTATGATTATGTTGTTTATTTAATTTTTGTTTTTGAAAACATTATCATGAAGGAAAAGAATCATCATGTCAAGTAATTTAAATAAAAATTGATCTCAAATGATCCTTAGGTATTGCTACCAACACAATTTTCCGTCATTATTATTGAAACTTGCACTAGATAATGTTAATTTAACTTAAAAATAGAATAAATAAAAAGTTTTCAGATTAAAGCAAATCATATAAAACTACAAGAACTTATCTTGGAAATTATGAAAGAAAAGTGACATTGTGGTTAGTGAAATGTGCAAAATTATATTCTCCATTGGGAAGCATTATGTATGCGATGTTCTTTGTGCTGTAATAGATATAGATGTTTGTCACCTTATCTTGGGGTGACCTAGGAAATATGATGTGGGTACTATTTATGATGGAAGAACCAACTCATATTCATTTCAGTGGAAAAATAAATCTCTCAGGTTAAGCCCAGTGTGATAGCAAAGTAACAGTCAAGTAAGAATTCTAATGTACTTCTTACATACTCATGCTAACAGTTAATTTCAACTTATCAGGAATTACACATATGTTTTTCTTATTTGTAACCGAAAGAAAAAACAACAACCAAAGTACTCTACCTCATGAAGTTCAGGCCTTGTTACACAAATTCAAAGATGTTTGCCCAATAGAACTACCAATACAGTTTGCCACTATGAACAATATAACAACAAATTGTTTTTTCTGCCTCCACCATACCCATTCTTCCCCACTACAAAATGAGTCCAACTGACACAAGATTCAACAAGAATTAGAAAAGGAGTTAATGTTAAAAGGATTGATCCAACCAAATCTAAGCCCTTGTCGCATTAGTCCCAAAAAAGATGGATCATGACGTATGTTGATACGGTGATCTATTAATAAAATTACATTGAAATGCAAATTTCTCATACCTTGTGTGGATGAACTTCTGGATCATCTTGTTGGTGCCACCATTTTCACAAAGCTTGATTTACGGAGTGGATACCATCAAATAGGCATACGCCCTGGAGGCGAATGGAAAACTGCATTTAAAACTCATGTTGGATTATATGAGTGGAAGGTAATGCCATTTGGACAATATAATACACCCAATACCTTTATGTGCTTGATGAATGAAGTCCTGAAACCTTTTCTCAACAAATTTTGTGTAGTTTATTTTGATGACATTTTGATATATAACAATAATCTACCTGACCACCTACAACACCTAGAACATATTCTTTCAATTTTACAACACAACCAATTATACATCAACTTACCAAAATGTGAGTTTATGGCCTCCGAAATTCTTTTCTTGGATTCATCCTAACTGCAAGGGGTAGCGTCGATCCGCTAAGATCAAAGTAATTAGATCATGGCGGTTCCAACTTCTATATCGCGTCGAAGTTTCCATGGCCTTGCTAACTTCTATCAGTTCATCCAAATTTTGGCACAATAATGGCTCCAATCACATTGTTTTAGAGGACAACAGTTCAATTGGGGAACCTCACAACAATAAAGCGTCCACTACATCAACCAAATTCTCTGCACCAATTCTAGTATTACCTAACTTTGATAAGCCATTCTTGGTGGAAAGCAGATGCCTCCACTATGGGTATTGAGATTATTATCTCAAGAAGGAAAACCAATTGCATTTTTAGTGAAAACTAAGTGATCATAAATGGACGGTTTATGAACAGAGCTTTACAGAGTATAATAATGGGAACTCTATTTACTTCATCAAGAATTTGTGCTACAAAGTGATCACAAAGCCTTACGATTTTTAAATTCTCAGAAAAACTTAACAAAATGCATGCTCGATGGGTACTTTACCTTAAACAGTTCACATTTGTCTTTCAACATAAATCAGAAAAACTGAACAAAGTCGCTGATGCTCTTAGCCGCCAATCCAATCTACTAGTTGCATTATAAACATAAATTATGGGCTTAGAATTCCTAAAAAATTTATACAATGATAATCCCGACTTCATTATCATATGGCATAAATGCTTAACAGAACTTTATAGGTTTTAGCATTCGACATGGGTTCTTATTTAAAGAAAATCAACTTTGTATTCCACAAACTTCTATTCGTGAACAATTACTGAAGGATATTCATGCAGGAGGTCTCACAGCCCATCTCGACCAAGATAAAACTTATGTACAAAGGAAAGCTCATTTTTTTTGGCTCTATCTTCGATGGGATGTTAATCGATTTGTGGAATGTTTCCCCATTTGTCAAAGCTATAAGGGTACAGCTGAAAACACTGGATTATATTTACCTCTCCCCATTCCGGATTCTATATGGGAACACATTACCATTGATTTCATTTTGGGTTTGCCAAAATGAGGTTTAGATTCTATTATGGTGGTCATTGATCGATTCTCCAAAATGCCACATTCCTTAGCTTGCAAATGAACATTTGATGCTAGCAATGTGGCACGCCTATTCTTTCAGGAAATTGTCTGACTAAATGGTTTACCTCGCAGTATTACCTCAGATAGAGATACAAAATTCATTAGTTGCTTTTGGGGTGAATTATGGAAAAGCTTACACACTGATCTCCGGCTCAGCTCAGCTTACCATCCACAAAAAGATGGTGAAATTGAAGTGGTAAACCAAACTTTGGGCAATATGTTGCTCTGTCTCATAACTAATCAACCGAGACAATGGGATGAAATGCTAAGACGTGCTGAATTTGCTTATAACTCGATGCCAAATAGATCAACTGGTAAATCTCTCTTTTCCATTGTCTATAGAAAGATACCAATCACATTGATCTTTTATTACCAAAGTAAGAATCAAAATAGAATAATTCACGATTTTACTAACATGTTACAGAAGTCGAAAAATAAACTACAACAGACCACTCTACCCTAGTGATGTTCATCGACGTTACAAACAATTTCAACAAGAGGATTTAGTAATGGTTCATATTAGAAAAGATGCTACCACCGAGAATGAACCATAAGTTAGGCCCTCGCAAAATGGGACCTTTTCCTATTGAACGGAAAATCAATGATAATGAGTATATCATTAAGATCCCACAAGAGTTAAACCTCTCATCAACATTTAATATCTTTGATATTTAAAACTATGATCCACCAGATGATGGCCAATTCAAACTCGGGATGAGTTCTTTAGATGGAGGAGCCACATGATGCAGAGCACTAAAAAATCATTTTTATATTTCTCTTCTATTAGCACTTATATTATAGAGTTAGATAGGAAGCAGCTGCTTAGAACACGTGGTTGTCAATAGAGCTTGTTTTCTGTTTCATTGCAATAGCTTAGGTATATATAGTGATACAAAAGTGGAAAGAGGGGAGTTTTTTATATTTCTTCAATATAGAGCCTTGTTCTGGTTATCCATTATTTTCCTTTCTTTTTCTAACTTCTGTTGGTTCTCTTATATTGCACCAGCTCTTTCTTGCAAGTTCCTAGGTCATGGAGAAGGAGTCATTCCCGGTTCTAGAGCCTACAAGCAAAAGGGTACACCATAAGAGCTAGGGTTTTCCAGGACCTGGGATCCACAAATCTGTTTTGTGATCGGGTTTAGTTTACTTCAAGTTATCGTACTATCGTCTTTAAGTTTCTTTTAAAATTGGGTCATCTGCGAGTTTTTTTGTACAAGTAGTCCTCAATCCTTCTTCTTCTGTGAAAAACAGCTGAAGGAAAGAGGTGAAGTAGGAACAAATGAGTTTTGCGTGCTTTTTTATGTTCTTCTCGAATTTGAAGCAATTCTTTTAAGATTTTTTTCATCGATGTTCTTTCTCTAATGAAAACTACTTCACTATCCATCCATTCATTGCATCTATTCTTTGTAGATAATATTTTCGCCTTGAATTTTTTGTTAGGCGCACAAAAGCTTGTTGACCTTTAGCTTATCTTGTCCGACAAGGATTTTGGGAATGAACTTTACCAGTCTTTCTTACTAGTTTTGTGGAACAAAACACCATGAACGTTACAACTCGATTCATTCCGCCGATCTACCATTTGTATTCAAGTAGCTCGATTCTGTGAATTATTTGTCTATGAACGGTCATAGAATGAGGTCATCCTTAAGAAGGTTGTTGAGAATGTGGCAAAGCAGAGAAGAAAGGAGCACAAGGATCGACATAGAGCATGATATCGTAATTGTACCCTCCGAGGGAGGTTGCTTTTCAGGAGCGATCTGAGTCTGATGATTCGGATTGGTCATTTGGGTGGATGGAACCTCATGCTTCAGATTCCCATAACGCTATAACAAGCGCTTTGCTATTGTTGTTCCCTATATAGCGTGGCCGTGTGAGAAGCTAGGTAATCTCAATAGTTAGATTTGATCAAGGCTAATCTACAAATTTGATTTTTTTGGAGAGTGGTGATTAGTATTTAGTTTTTTTCATGAATTCCATATAGTTCTTGCGGTTCTATATGATTTTTAAATCTAAAACATGTTCTTTATATTGTGTTTAAGTTTAATTAACATGATCGATGCATGGTTGAATAATAATAATCAAGTACACACAGTAAATTCAAATTTTTCTTGATGCGATTTTCTAAAATTTTTGTTTGAACCTCAATGAGCTAATAAAGGATCAAAATCTTGTTACAGATTGAACTGTTGAAAAAAATAATGAAAACACATTTTAGGTGTTTTGTAATTTTCAAAAACATATTCTTGGATTTCAACAAGGAGACTATTAACAGTTGTTCCAAATGGAATCACACAATGTACCTCATATAAAACCACAAGAACTTATCTTGGAAATTATGAAAGAAAAGTAAATATTAATCACCACTCACTAAAAGAAAACATAATTTATTGATTGGTAGCTCGATCAGACGTAACTATTGATATTACTCATCTTCTCACTCGACCATGACTATAGCAGAGAGAGAATAGCAAAGCTACTTTCATTATCACCATCTTCTAGAAATCGAAACAAAAGGTTCCATCCGACAAGTTGACCAATCCAATCATTAGACTCAAATCCACGCAAGCAACCTCCATTAAAGGGCACGCATTACTATATCATGCTCTCTATCAATCATTATCCTTCTTTCTTCTTTGTTTTGCCACTTCCTCTTCAATCTTCTTGAGGATGACCGCATTCTATGCCCATTCATAGACAAAACCTTCACAGAATCAGGCTTCCTGAACACAGACTATATATCAGAAGAAGAATGTAGAACTTAGTTGCAGCCTTCTTCGTTTTTTTTTACAACCAATAAGAAAGATTGGTAAAGGCTAAAAGCCATTTCCAAAAGCTGTCTTTGAGAAGATAAAGCTCAATAAGCTTCCATGAGCTTACTAAACAATACAAGGTGAAAATATGGCAAAGAAAGAATAGATGCAATCGATGGATAGTCAAAGTGGTTTTCATAAGAGTAAGAACATTGATTAAAAATCTTAAAAATTTCTTTAAATTCAAGAATAATAGAGAAAAAGCACGCAAAACTCATTTTTTCTACTTCACCTATTTCCTTCAGTTGTCTTCCATAGTTGAAGGATTGAGGACTACTATCACCAAACTTTGTAGTAACTTTCGTTAACTTCACATACCAAAAGAAAATTTATCTTGAAAATAAAAATATAAATTCAATAATAATTAAAATTTTTATAAGTAAAAAAATAAAAAAATCCATCTCATAAATCACAAATCTAAACATATTGTTAAAGTTATGAATTTCTTTGAACAAATAGTAAGATAATTCATTGACTAATCAATAATTTTTTTACAAAATGTACGAATGTAATATAAGTAGAAGAATATTGATTTTAGGCATAGTGATATACAATTTAGTACTTAAAACATATCTTATAATTTATTAATCTTATTTAAAAATTTTAAATAACGATGAATATTAGGTTCTTCAACTTAGATAAAATATTTTAAAATATGCAAATATAAATATAAATAACATAATTAATGACTTACTTGTAGTAACATTTTTTAGTGATAATAATAATAATAATAATAATAATAATAATAATAATAATAATAGCAAATCATAAGATTGATAAGTGATAACAATCATAGTAGTAATATTAATAAGGATGTTAATGATAATTAATCAAAATATGTTATTAGTAGAAGTTATCATTTTAATAATAATAATGAGAATAATAATAATGATTGCAATAATGGTGATTATGCTAAAAACATTAGTAGTTATACTATTATTAAAGTATGTTACTAATTATAACATAGATTAATAATAATAATAATAATAATAAAAAAAAAATTAATGCATATTAATTATTATAATTAATAGTAAATAATAATTATTAGCACTAATAATAACTAATGCCATAATTATAAGAATAAATTTCATTAATAAAATTAAAACATGCATTATTATTATTACTTAGTGTAATGACAATAATGGCAATAATTATTATTATTATAATAACAATAATGTTAATAATAGTAATAATAATAATGATGATGATGATGATGATGATAATAATAGAAATAACATAGTTAATAATACTTAGTATATTTAGTAATAAATTTGATAGTAATATTATTAACAATAATAATAATAAGCATTAAAATAATACTTATAGCACAAATTATAATTATAATTGTAATAAAGGTATTAATTGTAATAATAATAGTAGTAATTATTCTATAATTACTAGTAATAAAATTTATAATTATTATAATAAATAATGGTATAATAACGGTATACCAATGGACTATAATAATGATATAATAATAAAACTAGTAATTGAATTTATATTTAGAACAGTAATAAAATGTATAATAATAATAATATTATTAATTATATATAATAGTTATAAAATAGTAATAACATAGTTGATAATAATATGCATATTATTACTAATAAAATTGATAGTAATATTGTTATAAAATAATAATAATAATAATAATAATAATATACAACAACAAACAAACAACAATAATAATAATAATAATAATAATAATAATAATAATATAATAATAATAATAACAATAATAATAATAATAATAATAATAATAATAATAATAATAATAATAATGATAATGATGATGATGATGATGATGATGATGATGATGATATTAATTATAATAATAATAGTAGTAGTAATTATTTTAGTAATAATAGAAATTAAATTTATAATTATAACATTAATAATAACGGTTACAATCGTAATAATATTGGAATTAAATAATTAATAACAATAATAATAATATTAATAAAAATGATATAAATAATGATAACATAGTTGATAACAATATTAAGTGTTTTATTACTAATAAAATTAATAGGTAATGGTATTAAGAAGAATAATAATAAGCATTATAGTGATAATTATAACCCTAATAATATAAATAATAGTAGAAGCTAATAATACAATTGTATAACTACTAATCATCGTAAACAATACTAGTAGTATAATTAATAATGGTAATAATAAGAAAAGTAGTAATATAATATTTATCTTAATAAGTTTATCATTACTAATAAAATTAATAGTGATAGTGTTAACAATAATAATAGTAAGTATTATAATAATAACAATAGTAATAATGGTATTTATCATAATAATATTAATAGTAATAATTCTAGGAATAATAGTAAAAAAAATTATAATTACAACATTGATGTTAATTAAAGCAATTACTCAAAAATAAGAACTACAATAAAAAATGAAAACAATCTTAACAATATTGGTAATAAAATTAGTAATGATAATAATAATAATAATAATAATAATAATAATAATAATAATAATAATAATAATAATAAATAATAATAATAATAATCATAGTAAAAGTCTTAATGATAATAACTTCGAATAATTGCAATGTAAAGCTCTCACTTATGTATCGGTGATAATAATAATAATAATAACTAAGCAATAATAATATATGTCATATATGCTTATGCCTTGTGGAGCACTTATGATGTGTCCAATTGGGGTCTCATGAATGTTATATTTTTCAAACCCATATATGATGCCATCACCAATGTCCTATAAGCAACAATATATAATGTCTCAACCTTCTCAATCATTTAACATGACACCACAAGAGCTTTAAGAGTGCATGCTAACGAGGAGCATCAACTTAGAATTCGCTAGTACAAGCACCTAATAGATACAATCGAATGCTATTCGTTATGTTAAATGAAATATTTTGACTTATTTATATTCAAAAATTATAATGCTAAAATTATTTAGCCTTAGTTATTATGTTTCAAATATAGATATAATACAAAAGTTAAATCTATTTACAACAACTAAGTGATGCAACATATATTATATAATTTTAAGGAATGACAAGCACTACTTATAATATTGTGAATGATACTTAGAGGACTTATTAAAAATTGTCATCCTAAATGTGTGTAATCCAATGAAAGAATCAATAAATCCTTCATTAGAGCAGCAAGTGTACATGAAGCTTATTACTACTACATGCATTGGACATGCAATCAGGATGAGTTACTTTGGAGGCTACACAGAGAAACTATGAGTGTGTATAGTTGTTCTACAAGAGAATTTATTATTGGACATGTTGCAAATTTATTCAACAAAAGATTTTAAGGATGAGGACTATCATATCGTTGGGCTTGAATTTCTACAAATTCGATACCATGAGCTCATAAGAATAAAATATAAATCAACAAAAAACTATGTTCGTGATGACCAACTTGCTTTAAGTGAGATTTTATCACTAGTGGAGTGATACAGAAGATTTTTTATTGAATTTATATGATGACCAGATGAGTGTAATGTGTCAAAAAAAAAGGTGCAAAACTTTTTCTATAGGTGATTGACAAAAATACAATAAGATATTGAGCATTTTTTTGCATTACTGTCTGACACAAACTCATTTTCAATCACGCATGCATAAATTACTAAAGGAAAAAAATATATCAAGGTTTATAAATACCTAACATTATTGTTGACAAAATTTTTTTCGATAGTTATGTAATTTAATATTATAAATAAATATCTTCCAACTAAATATTTTTAATAAGATTTTATTGAAATTGTATACCAATTTTTGTTATAATTGTAATTTTTGTTTAAAATTTTAAATTAAATTTAATAATAGTTTTTATTAACTTCTTATTTTTTAAAAAAAATACTAAATATTTAATAGAATATGTATAAATAATATTTTTAGAAATGAAGAATTATTTTAAAAAGAAAAACACTTTCTATTTTTATTTTTACAAAATATGTATAAATTAGATTATTTATTTTTATAATTCATTCATTAAAATATATTTAATTATCTAAACATTTCATTCTTTTA
This sequence comes from Cymbidium sinense, assembly GCA_021442155.1. Lineage (NCBI taxonomy): Eukaryota > Viridiplantae > Streptophyta > Magnoliopsida > Asparagales > Orchidaceae > Cymbidium > Cymbidium sinense. The sequence continues at coordinate 58,181,597 of CM038233.1, forward strand.
AAATTAAAAAATAAAAAAATTGTCTACATGAAAATGCCTTTTTGCAAAGGTGTTTGTGCCATTCGGATCTCAATTGTCATGTTATCAAAGGAAACTCCATTGTGGAATCATTGCACGGGTGAATTTCATGATTTATTTCAAAATAATTTTTTATTTAATTTTGTTGAGTTATTGCATTGATCATTTTCATTTATATATATTTTACATTCAGATTTGAATTAAGCATTAAATTATTTCCAAAATTATTTTATCCATTATTTTCTCCAAAATTATCTTCAAATCAATTTGATTTGATTTGATTTAAGTGGATTCAAATTTAAACTTAAATTAGAATTATTTCTTTCTTTGTGAAATTCCAGTTTTGGAAATGACCCATTCTAAATTCAATTTTAAATTTGTAATTAATTCTCAAATTAGTTCTTGATTTATTTCCTGCTTAATTCATTAATGAATTTGCATTAATTCATGGCATATCTAATTCATGACAACAATGAATGTGATCCAAAGAAGTTTGGATTCCAAAGTAAAGTTTACCTATGAATTTATTTTTGAGGGAATGCCTTCAAAATAAAATCAAAAAAAGATATGTGGTAATTAAATAACAGATGTTCAAAGAATAAGATTATTGATAATAACAAATTACTTAAAGCCAAGTGAAGATGGATTCATAGCTTATGGAGAAAGGTAAAATCATCAACATTTGATTTATAAGTAAGAATTCCATAACCTTAAATAGTTATTTTCTTGTAAAGGATTAAAATATAATTTAATTTATATTAGTCAATTTTATGAAACAGATTAAATGTTGCATTTCACACATCATATTCCATCGTTACTAAAAGAAAATATTTTGTTAATTAGCTATAGATACAAAAGTTTAATTAATTAATTTGGAAAATTCATGAAGTAAAAATTTAAATTTGGTTTATTTTAAAAGCACTTTTGATGATGCTTGGTTATGGCACAAAAACATATATTCACTTAATAAGATTACTAAAAGGTGGTTTGGTTGCCCAAAAAAGAGTGCAATGAAAAAATGTAATGTACAGTAAATGTGAGGTATTTGAATTACTTTAAAGTTTTTTGGTTGGAAACTTTTCAAATGCATGAGTTTGTTTGTTTCTTTTTTATTTTTTTTATTTTTTTATAGTAAAATGAATGCAATGCAAAATGTGTTTTAGGGTTAAGGGTGGTGGTAGTGACAACCGGCAGCAAGGGTTATCATCGACGGTGGTAGCTGAGGGCAACAGCCAAAAGAAACAAGCATGGTAATCGCTCATTTTACACTAATTGGTGTATTTGTAATTCATCAGGTAAATCAATACACCAAATGCCTTCCACTCAATTTGAATACACTATAACTACCTTATAATTTTAATTTTCAACATACCAGACACTCCAAAAGTTAAAATCCCTACATTTGATTTACTTTACACCCAAAACACATCCAATCAAGTAGCCCCTAAATGTGATTTAGTGTCTATTAGGGGTAGCCATAGAAGTTTAAAAATGCAATGATGAAACTATTACAAAAGAAGTTGTTGTTAAAAATGTTACGACTCGTATTACAAATTTTTTATTTTAAAAATTCAGATCATAGCTTTTAGCAACCATCTCACACTAGGTCATATTAGAAAATGCAATTTTTCATCTAGATTTTCCAAAATGTGGCCAAAATGTAATTTCTCATGCCTCATATATGATGCATTATCGCACAACACTACTGTCCAAATGCACCCTTAGTTGATGGCTTGCCTAAATTAAAATTTTATTTTAATTATGTTTGTGTAGCATGCAGTCATAGTAAGCATTTAAGGCATTATTGACCTCACTTTTGGAGTGAGTTCTCAATCTCCTCATCTTAGACTTAGGAGTCTTCTAGACACTAAGGCTTCCTTAGTAATAAGATACTTCTACCACTTGGAATACTTAAAAGCATAGAGACTTAGAAGGGTTATCAGGATTCTATGCCTTAGGGATTAGGATAACCCCCCTACCCTACAACCTAAATCCAATCCAAATTCATACTATCAAACCAAAAATTAAACTCAATTTCAAATCCAAATTCAAATTCTAAGCCAAATGATTGAAGCCCATGATCAAATTCAAATCTAAGCCATGTGAATCAACCTTCATGAACTTAGACAAAATCCAAATCAAATCAAACCAAAATCAAATGATTTTCTCATAATCAATTTATATCTTCAATTATCTCCCTAAATATAAATCAAATCTACATTTAAATGATCAAAGCTAAAGCAAACTAAATCAAATTAAATTAAAACCCTTCCTAAGCCATATGAGTTAACCTTCATGAGCTTTGCCAAATCTAAGCCCAAATCACTTCCAATTCAATTGATTTTCTCATGGATCAATAATATCTTCAATCATCTTTACCAATATAAATAAAATATACTTTTAAATCATAAAAAAATCAAACTAAATCAAAATCCAAATCTAAATCTTTTAAGAAAATTTCATGGACTTATTAAATTCATTTCAAATTCAATTGATTTTCTAACAAATCAATCATTCCATCAAGCACCATTCCAAATATAAATAAAATCTATAATCACCAAGCCAAATCAAAATCAACCCAAATCAAACCCAATTTAGTCCATTTGACTTAAAATATTCAAATGAGCAAAACCCATTTGACCAAATTACTTTATAGTTGGATTTATATATCAATCCCAAATCCATATATAAACTCAACTAAATTAAACTCAACCCAAAATCAAGCCAACTAAACCCAATAGGTTCACTTGACACCAAAGTGACCAATTTGATCTATAAGAACCAAAATCCAATTCAATCCAAATATCATGGCATGATTGTTGATTATCTAGGTTGATCAATTATCATAAATTCAAATCAACCTAACCCTTTGACCAAGTCAAACCTTTAACTCATATGAACTAACTAGCTAAATTACAACCTAAGCCAAATCTCTTGAAACCAATGATCCATACCAACCCAAAATTAATTCTTGAACATAACTTTTAATCAATTGCCAAATTTAACCTTAATTGGCCTCTTGATCTAAGTTGACCCAATTTGACCTAAATGGTCAAAATGGGTCAAATCTTAATATTAATCAAATTGATTGCAACCAATGGCTCAAGTTCATTCCAAATTGACCATTAAACTTGACCAAAGCCTCAATTGAGCCCAATTGACTCAGACCCAAATGACATATGGAACCCAACTTGACCTAAAGGGCCAAACTAAAAACCTAATCAAATCCAAATTGAACTCAACCAAAACCTAAAACACATTCCAAATGATCAACCAAACCTAAGCTTATGACCCAAGCCAATTTGGCCAATTTAATCAAATTAAACTTGACCCATTTGACCCAAATGAATTCAAATGAACCAAAATCAAATCTAAACCAAATTAAATCAAACCAATGACACCAACACATCCCAAATGATCATATGAACTTGATCAAACCCTTGGTTTGATCCAACTTGACCAATTGGTAAATCTAACACGATTTGACCCAATTTGACCTAAATGGGTCAAATTTAGTCAAATTGAACCTAATGAACTCCAAATGACTTGAAATTTGGCCCAACTCAATTTCAAATTTGTCCAAATCAAATATAATACAAAATGACCATTCTACCCTTAGGTCAATGGTATCACATAAAATAAATCACTAAGTAAGTGGTCATTTCCATTCCTTGGCCACTTGGCACCCTCCCAATGGTCCACCTAGGCACCTAAGAAAATCCAACAAAAGATGGTTGGTTAACTCATGGGGAGCTGAATTCACCTCACCTCTCCCATTGGAGCATTTGAAACCCATAGAACACCCACTAACCCCTCTTGAACTACCTCCCAAGCCTTGGCCAACCAAACCAAGCCACCTAGGATGATTCCCTACCATTCCCAACCACCACCAGCCATAAGACACCCACCAGGAGCCAAAAATTATCATTAGTGGTTATTTTCGGCCACCATTAAGCACAAAGGAAAAGAAGCACCCTAAGGATTCAATTTTTACATTAGAGAAGCTCAAAGAACTCCAGTGAGGGAGATAAACCCATTCCCCACTTCCTTTTGACAGAAAACCATTAAATTCGAGCGGATTCTAGTGAAGGTTGGTGACCACGATGTTCCAAGGTAAGGCAAGAGTCTAGATTCATTCCAAAGCTTCATCTAGCATCCAGAAATGTGTTCAAATCATCTCTACCATCAAAAATCATCCTTGAAGAGGTAAATTTCAAATCTCATAGCCGGCCATAGGATTATTTATTTATGACGATGTTTGCTCGATTTTAGAAAAATCCTTAGATATCCCTTGCATTCTTCATTTCACATGATCCCAATGCAAAATAGGAGTTTTTTTGATGAAAATCACTATGAAATTGAGCCTGAAACGGACCCTCGGTGTTCGATTTCCTGTTTGTCCGCTCGGTCCACCCATTTCAGGCGTTATTTTCTTGCACTAAGAGAACATGACATAACAGCCATCTGATCTCTCTTTAATAGGGATGGATGGATGAGATTAGAAGCAGATCTGCCTGATTTTGTCCCTCAAATCACAGGATTCAAACAAGATCTTCCGATCTTCGATCGGACGGTCCGATTGAAACCCATCATTTTTCCACTCAAAGGCCACGCATAGGCGGCCTAATCAGTAGAACCATGAGGAACTACATGGCCCAACTCAATATTTAACTGTAGTCCATGCCGCAGGTCGACTAGGTTAAGTAAGAAAATTAAGATTTTTTGGATTTCAAAAATTATTTAAATTGTGTGAAACTTCAAAAATTCATAACAAATAAAATACTCAATGAAAAATTGTAAATAAGGCCTGATGGATTTGTCCTTTCAAGAGAAATTTAATAATCCCAAAATCCTCAATTTCTATTAGTTATTTTGAGCTTAATTTAGGTTTTAGTGAAAATCAAATTTCAAAAATTAAGCCTAAAATACACATCAAATTGATCTACACTTTTTAGGGATAGAAACTGAAGTTAAAATACATCTACCATTACAATTTCAAGTCAGAAGAGTTTTTGGATTGGGAGATATTGAATTTTGAAGCTTAAATAATCTATTTTTGTAGAATAAATTAATAGACTTTCTAAAAATTATGAAAATTTATTTAAATCGGCTGAAACATTGAAAAATTATAACAAATCTTTAAAAAATCATAAAAAATCATAAAAATTAAAATAAATATTCATTTTTGAAGGTATTTCAGAGGAGAATTTATTAAAAATATTCTTAATTAATTTTGAATAATAATTAGGGCTTAATTAAAGTTTAATTACAAAATTAATTAAGTTATTTACTATTTAATTACTTAAGTAATTAACCCCAAACTTTGTGTGTTAATTCAATGGGATGACCTATGTCTCCCATAATTTTATTGAGATTCATTGCTTAATTAATTTGGAAATTTAACTAATTAAGCTCTAATTACTCTTTAAATTAAATAATTAATCCCATGAATAGTAATAAATTAATTAATTATGGTAAGTGTTGCTTAACGAATGAACCCATGAGATAAGATTATCCTTCCTAATCTATTTCCTAAGTTTATTTCATTAGTTATATTAATCAAGGCTTAATCAATTAATCAAATTGAAATTATAATCACATGGAATCTAAATTAAGTCTTGGGTAGACCTCACATGTTCAACCTAAGAAAATCCTAAGAAAATTATAGTTAACCCACATGTGTGGGAATTATAAGAGTACTCAATTAAGATCATTAAATTAATTAATTATTAATTGTGAGCCATATTGACCCTTTCATTTCTTAGATTATTGTTATTTAATTTCCAATGCATGTTCATATCATATTAGCTCATAATTATTTGAGTAATTATGTTAAGATAACATAAGAAAGGGTTAATTAATAGATTTAATGCATATTACAACCTAATTAACTCATAAAATCAACTAATCATATTTAATAAAATCAATGTAATTAACAAATGTGAGAATGAGTTAGTATCAGCAAATCTCTTCTCACATCCTTAAATTAAAGCAAAATATGAGATTAAAAATGACATTAAAGAAGCTTTGGTTTATCTTAAATGATTTTATTTGATATGATTGTCCTTAAAAATTAATTTAATTGAATGAAATCATATGTTTATGTTATTTATTCCTTTCGTATGTTGAATATTGTATGTCATTTGAAATCATGCATTTAACTTTAGTTATGAGTTGTTATTAGGGTAGAAAATTTATTTTTCCTTAAGAGCCTAAATGATCCAAGCCACACATTAAATAATAATATATGAAGAAACAAGAAAAATACATGCCATTTCTATCATACAATGTAGAATTATTAAACAATTTATAACCTCAACGTGAAAGAATAATGAGTATAATACAACAAAAAAAAAGAGAGTAGAGTTCTACCCTTATACATACCGATATAATGAAAGAATAATTATAATCTAATTACAACAAATGAATGAGAGCTATGGGGGGTCTTCAAATCTTCAAATCTTATTCTTTCCTTCATTTCCTTCTTTCATTTGGTTGGGCAAGCTCCATAGGATCACATGGTACATATGACTTTGTCTTGGAACCAACATTTATCCTAAGCACCCATAATACTAATCTTAATTGCTAATGAAAAATTACATCAAAAATAGGAAAAAATAATCTAACTACACATGCAAAATAAGTGATAGTTGAACACACCATACATAGCTGATAATAAAAAATGCCCACTACTTTCTTTGTAGGTGACTTGGTCATTTAAAGATATGTGAAATTGCTAAGTCATGATAAAACCAGAGGGATAATAGGGGAGATCAAGTTTCGAATAGAATACAATATGTCATGTCTATAGCCAAATATTAATATATACAAGAGTTAAACTAATGCCTTTATCAAAGCAATAACTCGATAGTATTCCTAATGCAATAGCTGAATAAGATAATAAAATATAATACTTTCTTCTACAACTAATCAATTATAGTATTAACGGTTAAACTTAATCCTTTTAAACTTTTTGTAAGTTGCTCTAAAAAAAAGAGAAGAAAACAGGAGTGAGAGTAAGAGAAGCTTCAAGATTAAACCCACTATTCTAATAGGACAAATCAGATGATCTAATTTAGATTAGTCAGGACTGTCCATCCAAAACATGAGGGATGGATGGTCCATGATTCTCCGCTGTAGAGTGACCGTCCATCCTCATTTTGATGAGCTCAATTGAGCTCAAATTGAGATATGATTGAACCTACACCATCAACATACAAGGAGATGAAGATCTAATGGTGGAAATCACTTGGGATTACAATTCCCTTCAAAAAGGACTAAAGAAAATTTAATGCAAGCTCTTTGAATAGTACAGGAGGCTATCATGCTCCCAACCATCAAGGTAGCTTGTCTGGAGACAAAGCTGTTGAAGGTTTAAGGGCTTGAGATGAAGTGGATCTTCTTATTGACCAAATTTCTCCTCCTAGGCTTACTATTTTTGGTCTAGATCCCTCCTCGTGCCTTGGAAGCTTGGAAGAAGCTTTGGATGAACTTGATTGGGTCTTGGGTACTTGTAAGAGCAATTGAATTTGGTTGAGTGATGGATGAGTTGGAATTTTCCTTAGCCTCCCTATTTTCAAGGAAACCGTAAATGGAGAATGGGAAGAGCTTAAGAATTGCAAGAGAGAGCTTAAAGAGCTTGCCTTGGGTCTCTAACTTGATCAAATGAAAATGAATTGGATGGTTTGGCTTTGCTATTTTGATCAAATTTGATTGATTAAGTTGGTTAGACCATTTTGGATGCCATGTGATTAGGTTTGGTAGAGTGGAGTGGTGAAGTTTCCATGTGCTCATCTGAGTGGATGAGTGATTCCATGTGGAGAAATTGCAAGTGAAGTGTTAGTTTTGTCCTTGGATTGAGTTTGGCTCCCAAACCCATTGTATTATGTGCACCACTCTTATTAATGTCCATTTGGTCCAAAGATGGTGCCAAGTGACCATGAAAAGGATACACAAAAATTCAAGGGGAATTAAAGTTACTTGACTTAGGGTAAAATGGTCATTTTGCTTTGATTTCAATTTGGACAGATTTAGAATAGTTTGAAATTTGGTTGGTCCAAATTTCAAATAATTTGGAGTTGATTTGATGTCATTTGGCTCATGTTGATCAGGTCAAAATGGGACAAGTTGACCAATTGGTCACATTAGGTCAAACCAAAGGTTTCAAGTTCATAGAATTTGAAATGTTTTATCATTGGTTTGGTTTAATTTGATCTATTTGATTTTGGTTCATTTGAATTCATTTATGTCAAATGGGTCAAGTTGACCAATTTGACCCATTTGACCCATTTGACCTAATTGGATTAGTTCATGGGTTAGTTTAGCTTTCATTGGTCATTTGAAATATTTTGCAAGCTTCAGTTTTAATCAATTTTGGTTTTATTTGATTTTTTCTTTATTTGATCTTTTAGGTCAAGTTGTTCATGGTCAATTAGGCTTGTTGGGTCTAAATTGAGTCAAGTTCAACAAGTGATTTAGAATGAACTTGACCCATGGTTTCAATCAATTTGACTTAGATCAAGATTTGACATTTTAACTTTTTTAGGTTGAAAGAGTCAACTTTAAGTCATTTGCTAGGTTGAGTCAACTGAGTCAACGAGTTCAATAGGTAGGATTAGAATTTGGCTCAAAAAGGTACTTTGGGTCACTTTGGGTCAAGTGAGCCTAAGTGGGTCAATTGACTTGATCTAGGATTGAATCAAGTTTGGTTGAACTCACATATAGACTTATGATTGAAATATAAATCCATTAGCAAGTGATTTGAAATCAAATGATTCATTTGATAATGGTGATAAGTTTGATATTTTGATGAATTTAGATGATTGAAATTTTTATTGATGATTGAAGGATTGATTGAATCATGAAGAAAATCAATGCTTTATTGATGATTTATTTTAGAGTATAGATATTTTGAATTTTGAATTTTGGATTTTGAATTTATATTTTATTTGTATTTTAAATGAACATAAATCTTGAATTTGATTTAATTTGAATTTGATTTAGGCTAAGTCAAAGATGGAATCAAAGTGACATAGGAAAGATTTTGAATTTGGAATTGATGGTTTCAATCATTTGGAATTGATTCATTTTGAGAAACCCATTGGAATTGATTCAAGGTTTGAGAAAATCAATTTAAGTTGGAATTGATTTGAATTTTGATTTGGAATTGGTTTGAGTTTGAGGTTAATTTGAATTTCAGAAAATCAATTAAGGTGGAATTGATTTGAGAAAATCAATTAGGTTGAAATTGAATTGAGTTAGAAGTTGAATTAGATTTGAAGTTGGTTTGAATTTGGAGTTGATTTGATTTTGGAGTTGATTTGATTTTGGAACTAATTTGATTTTTGAAATTGGACTTGAAGGAAGGAAGAGAGGTTCAAGCTATGAGGGAGGCAAGTTTTCCGACACCCTAAGGTATGACATATTCTATGGTTAACTCATCTAAGTCTCTAGAGTAAGTGTTCACGTATTCACTAGAAGTGTCTTAAGACTAAGGAACTCTCAATGTCTAAGAGAAGTCTTATGTATAAGATGGAAAGGTTAGAGATCATTCAAAAAATGAGGTCAACACCTATCTCCCTTAATTCTTGGTTTGTCACACGCATTAAGCCAAAGATTTAAAGTCCTTTCTATCTTTGGTTGCACTTCTCTTAGTCAAGTTTGCATCAAATTGCAAGTCATAAAACTCCATTTTCTCCCCCCTCACCTCCTACATACTTCCCTCGCTAATGAGTCTCTCCCACCTTGTTCATGTACTAGTGAACAACAAGCCAAACATAACACCTCTCAGTTTATCTTCCCCACAAAATAGCCCTTTCTTTCCTAATTTCCTTAACACCATATTTGACCAACTTTTGATGAAGTGCAATGGCAAGATGATCTTAACACACATCAAAAAGGAACCAGGTGGCAAACTTCCCAACATGTCATTATTTTTTCCAAACAAACAACCTCTCGATTAATATCCACTAGGCACTAGTTCTAGTGAGTTAAATCTTTCAACAATTACAAAATCTTAGAAATTTTATATTGTTATGAAATAATGTGAGCATCGTTAGAATCAAACTGTTAGATCCTCTACAATATACTTTTTAATCATTTTTAATAAGAAATATCATTGATTTAGTTTTAAATTCACTCAAATTAGGCTCATTTATTCCATGTATTCGAAATTGGTAGCCCTAATTAAGTTGCATGGTGGTCTCATTTTAGCTGTTAGAATGTAATTAAGTCATGACCGTTCATTCCTTGATCAAACGGTCAAAATTAATCTAGCATTTTTTCTTTAATTAAAGTAAGTCAAATCTTAAAAGAAGGAAAAGAGAAGTTAATTAACTTTTGAAACTTCAAAATAAAAAATCTATCATCGAACCAAATCCCAAAATACTCTAAACTAGATTATTATAAAACCTAATTGAAACTTAAACTATTATTTATATTGCAATTAAAAAAAATACATATATGAATAACAAATGAAGTACCAAAAAACATTATATGATATTAAAATAATATCTAAAAAAATATATTTAAAATACCTATCTTACTATTCCAAGATAGTTTCATCGTATATGTAAATCTTAAGATCATTTTGACATTAATTATAAAACTTTCATTTAAACATGATAAATAATTAAAATAAAACAGTGTTAAACAACAATTAATCAAAATAAAAAAAATTCATTGAAGACTTGTAGACTTTCTTTAATTCCTCTCTTGCATTTTTAAAAAATAAATTCATAAAATTTTGAAGTCATTCAAATCTAAATTAAAACTAAAAATTAACAAAATTAATACCTTATCTATTTTTTAAAATACAATGTCATTAATTAAATTACCTTAAAATAAACTTATTTAATTTAGATCCATAGAGCATCCTCATCTCTTAGTCTGGTGTTCACTCTATTAGGATCAAGGTGTTAAAAAGAGCAAGCCCTTCCCAATGTGAGGCTCACTACTCCTCATACTCTTCAAAATGTTAAATCCAACTTAAACTCAAATTAAATCAGAAGTTAAAATTCATCTCTAAATCAATAATCATTTCAATCAGAGCCATTAAATGGTGTTAAAGTAAATCTTGCTTTCAAACTACAACTTAAATATTAAAGTATAATTTTGATTTACCACACTAACCTTTGCACATACATTAGATTGCTAGAACACTAATCTTAGATTTAAATAGGACTAGCTTTATTATAATGTCTTGATTTTCTTATTTTGTGATGCACTAATTTAGACTAGATGTTAAACTTATTTTCTCATAGACTAGATGTTAGGATATTATTTATTAGACTAATATTTTCTTTTTAGATGGAAATTGTGCTTAATAAAAGGGGTCATTATAATAATTCTAAAACCAACAAGTATGTTTGCAAGAGCTATTTGCGTGTACCACTAAGCATAACCTAATGGCACACAAGTGGGCTTGGTAACTATTGCCGCTAAGCCCAAATATAATTTTGAAATTTTAAGTTTATCAAGCATTTTAATTTCTTTTTTATTTTTAAATATAATTTATAACTAGAACTGGATTAGTGTTAGAGGAGACTCTATGAAGCCTAAGGTATTTATAGAATGAAGAAGGCAAGAATACCCTTATTGGCTATCTATTTACACAGTTCTAGATTGGGTTGTATAAGGGTAGAACTCGAATACTCTTTTTTTTTCTAGCGTGTATAACGGAACCTATGCATCAATCTTTTTATATTAATTTGATTGTTTAATGCTATGTTTACTTTATATTTCACACTAGAAATTGCACGTTTATTCAAAGTTTCTTCCTATTTATGATAGGAGACAAAGGAATGTGTTTTAGAATTTTTATTCAAGGAATTTGTTCAGCGAAAGCATGTTTTCCTATTTTTAAAAAATTATGTTCCAATTAGTTTTTTAAATTAGGGAATTTAATTAAATATTTATTTGTATTTTAAAAGAAAAGAAAATTATTATATTTGAAACTTGTTCTAAAATAAACCAATATAGTCTCTCATTAGATGTGTCATACCTTACATATGAGGTTATAGACTAAAAAGGATCATTATCATGCAACCTTCAATGAGATATGTGATGTTCATTTATGGTGAGGGCTATAATGGATTCTTTACAGAACCAAGATCACTTCACATTCATAATACTTTTTTACTTTATTTTTCTTATCATGATTACAATATTGTAATAGCATTTAGTATTTCTCATTTCATTTTATTTTATTTATTTTATTATTATTTTTATTGTCTACTCAATGTAATATGAGAACTTCAATTTAATGTTGTAGTCAATGTTATTGTATTTTTCATTATGATGGTATGTTGCATATGTTAAATTCTAAATGATCCAAACTGGTATACTTAATGTTGTAATACATTATTCAAAAATGGTACAAATAAATTTCAACTCTACTCAAACCAAGTTCAAACAATTTCAACAAGAGGATTTAGTAATGGTTCATATTAGAAAAGATCGCCTACCACCGAGAATGAACCATAAGTTAGGCCCTCGCAAAATGGGACCTTTTCCTATTGAACGGAAAATCAATGATAATGAGTATATCATTAAGATCCCACAAGAGTTAAACCTCTCATCAACATTTAATATCTTTGATATTTAAAACTATGATCCACCAGATGATGGCCAATTCAAACTCGGGATGAGTTCTTTAGATGGAGGAGCCACATGATGCGAGCACTAAAAATCATTTTTATATTTCTCTCTATTAGCACTTATATTATAGAGTTAGATAGGAAGCAGCTGCTTAGAACACGTGGTTGTCAATAGAGCTTGTTTTCTGTTTCATTGCAATAGCTTAGGTATATATAGTGATACAAAAGTGGAAAGAGGGGAGTTTTTTATATTTCTTCAATATAGAGCCTTGTTCTGGTTATCCATTATTTTCCTTTCTTTTCTAACTTTGGTTCTCTTATTGCACCCTCTTTCTTGCAAGTTCTAGGTCATGGAGAAACACCATAAGAGCTAGGGTTTTCCAGACCTGGATCCACAACTGTGATCGCTTAGTTTACTTCAAGTTATCCATCGCCTTTAAGTTTCTTTTAAAATTGGGTCATCTCATGAAGTTTTTTTGTACAAGTAGTCCTCAATCTTCTTCTTCGTGAAAAAATTGAAGGAAAGAGGTGAAGTAGGAACAAATGAGTTTTGCGTGCTTTTTTATGTTCTTCTCGAATTTGAAGCAATTCTTTTAAGATTTTTTTCATCGATGTTCTTTCTCTAATGAAAACTACTTCACTATCCATCCATTCATTGCATCTATTCTTTGTAGATAATATTTTCGCCTTGAATTTTTTGTTAGGCGCACAAAAGCTTGTTGACCTTTAGCTTATCTTGTCCACAGACAAGGATTTTGGGAATGAACTTAGCCTTTACCAGTCTTTCTTACTAGTTTTGTGGAACAAAACACCATGAACGCAACTTCAGATTCCACTTCGATCTACCATTTGTATTCAAGTAGCTCGATCGTGAATTATTTGTCATGAACGGTCATAGAATGAGGTCATCCTTAAGAAGGTTGTTGAGAATGTGGCAAAGCAGAAGAAAGGAGCACAAGGATCATAGAGCATGATATCGTAATTGTACCCTCCGAGGGAGGTTGCTTGTGAGACTGAGTCGATGATGGATTGGTCATTTGGGTGGATGGAACCTCATGCTTCGATTCCCATAATATAACAAAAGCAGCTTTGCTATTGTTGTTCCCGCTATAGCGTGGCGTTGTGAGAAGCTAGGTAATCTCAATAGTTAGATTTGATCAAGCTGCTAATCTACAAATTTGATTTTTTTCTGGAGAGTGGTGATTAGTATTTAGTTTTTTTTCATGAATTCCAATATCAGTTATTGCGGTTCTATATGATTTTTTAAATCTAAAAACATGTTCTTTATATTGTGTTTATGTTTAATTAACATGATCTGATGCATGGTTGAATAATAATAATCAAGTACACACAGTAAATTCAAATTTTTCTTGATGCAGATTTTCTAAAATTTTTTGTTTGAACCTCAATGAGCTAATAAAGGATCAAAATCTTGTTAACAGATTGAACTGTTGAAAAAAAAATAATGAAAACACATTTTAGGTGTTTTGTAATTTTCAAAAAACATATTCTTGGATTTCAACAAGGAGCGCTATTAAGCTTGTTCCAAATGGAATCACACAATGTACCTCATATAAAACCACAAGAACTTATCTTGGAAATTATGAAAGAAAAGTAAATATTAATCACCACTCACTAAAAGAAAACATAATTTATTGATTGGTAGCTCGATCAGACGTAACTATTGATATTACTCATCTTCTCACACTGACCATGACTATAGCAGAGAACAGAAATAGCAAAGCTACTTTCATTATCACCATCTTCTAGAAATCAGAAACAAAAGGTTCCATCCAGCAAGTTGACCAATCCGAATCATTAGACTCAAATCCTGCAAGCAACCTCCATTAAAGGGCACGTACAGTTACTATATCATGCTCTCTATCAATCATTATCCTTCTTTCTTCTTTGTTTTGCCACTTCCTCTTCAATCTTCTTGAGGATGACCGCATTCTATGCCCATTCATAGACAAAACCTTCACAGAATCAGGCTTCCTGAACACAGACTATATATCAGAAGAAGAATGTAGAACTTAGTTGCAGCCTTCTTCGTTTTTTCCCCATACAACCAATAAGAAAGATTGGTAAAGGCTAAAGCCATTTCCAAAAGCTGTCTTTGGAGAAGATAAGCGAAAGCTCAATAAGCTTCCGTGAGCTTACTAAACAATACAAGGTGAAAATATGGCAAAGAAAGAATAGATGCAATAAATCGATGGATAGTCAAAGTGGTTTTCATAAGAGTAAGAACATTGATTAAAAAATCTTAAAAAATTTCTTTAAATTCAAGAATAATAGAGAAAAAGCACGCAAAACTCATTTTTTCTACTTCACCTATTTCCTTGTCTTCCATAGTTGAAGGATTGAGGACTACTATCACCAAACTTTGTAGTAACTTTAACTTCACATACCAAAAGAAAATTTATCTTGAAAATAAAAATATAAATTCAATAATAATTAAAATTTTTATAAGTAAAAAAATAAAAAAATCCATCTCATAAATCACAAATCTAAACATATTGTTAAAGTTATGAATTTCTTTGAACAAATAGTAAGATAATTCATTGACTAATCAATAATTTTTTTACAAAATGTACGAATGTAATATAAGTAGAAGAATATTGATTTTAGGCATAGTGATATACAATTTAGTACTTAAAACATATCTTATAATTTATTAATCTTATTTAAAAATTTTAAATAACGATGAATATTAGGTTCTTCAACTTAGATAAAATATTTTAAAATATGCAAATATAAATATAAATAACATAATTAATGACTTACTTGTAGTAACATTTTTAGTGATAATAATAATAATAATAATAATAATAATAACACCAATAATAATAATAATAGCAAATCATAAGATTGATAAGTGATAACAATCATAGTAGTAATATTAATAAGGATGTTAATGATAATTAATCAAAATATGTTATTAGTAGAAGTTATCATTTTAATAATAATAATGAGAATAATAATAATGATTGCAATAATGGTGATTATGCTAAAAACATTAGTAGTTATACTATTATTAAAGTATGTTTCTAATTATAACGTAGATTAATAATAATAATAATAATAATAATAAAAAAAAAATTAATGCATGTTATTAATTATTATAATTAATAGTAAATAATAATTATTAGCACTAATAATAACTAATGCCGTAATTATAAGAATAAATTTCATTAATAAAATTAAAACATGCATTATTATTATTACTTAGTGTAATGACAATAATGGCAATAATTATTATTATTATAATAACAATAATGTTAATAATAGTAATAATAATAATGATGATGATGATGATGATGATGATAATAATAGAAATAACATAGTTAATAATAATACTTAGTATATTATTAGTAATAAATTTGATAGTAATATTATTAACAATAATAATAATAAGCATTAAAATAATACTTATAGCACAAATTATAATTATAATTGTAATAAAGGTATTAATTGTAATAATAATAGTAGTAATTATTCTATAATTACTAGTAATAAAATTTATAATTATTATAATAAATAATGGTATAATAACGGTATACCAATGGACTATAATAATGATATAATAATAAAACTAGTAATTGAATTTATTTTAGAACAGTAATAAAATGTATAATAATAATATTATTATTAATTATATAATAGTAATAGTGATAATAATAATATTAAAAATGATATAAATAGTAATAACATAGTTGATAATAATATTACGTATATTATTACTAATAAAATTGATAGTAATATTGTTATAAATAATAATAATAATAATAATAATAATAATAACAATAACAACAACAACAACAATAATAATAATAATAATAATAATAATAATAAATAATAATAATAACAATAATAATAATAATAATAATAATAATAATAATAATAATAATAATGATATAATGATGATGATGATGATGATGATGATGATGATGATGATATTAATTATAATAATAATAGTAGTAGTAATTATTTTAGTAATACTAGAAATTAAATTTATAATTATAACATTAATAATAACGGTTACAATCGTAATAATATTGGAATTAAAATTAATAACAATAATAATAATATTAATAAAAATGATATAAATAATGATAACATAGTTGATAACAATATTAAGTGTTTTATTACTAATAAAATTAACAGGTAATGGTATTAAGAAGAATAATAATAAGCATTATAGTGATAATTATAACCCTAATAATATAAATAATAGTAGAAGCTGTAATAATGACAATTGTATAACTACTAATCATCGTAACAATACTAGTAGTATAATTAATAATGGTAATAATAAGAAAAGTAGTAATATAATATTTATCTTAATAAGTTTATCATTACTAATAAAATTAATAGTGATAGTGTTAACAATAATAATAGTAAGTATTATAATAATAACAATAGTAATAATGGTATTTATCATAATAATATTAATAGTAATAATTCTAGGAATAATAGTAAAAAAAATTATAATTACAACATTGATGTTAATTAAAGCAATATTACTCAAAATAAGAACTACAATAAAAATGAAAACAATCTTAACAATATTGGTAATAAAATTAGTAATGATAATAATAATAATAATAATAATAATAATAATAATAATAATAATAATAATAATAATAACAATAATAATAATAATCATAGTAAAAGTCTTAATGATAATAACTTCGAATAATTGCAATGTAAAGCTCTCACTTATGTATCGGTGATAATAATAATAATAACTAAGCAATAATAATATATGTCATATATGCTTATGCCTTGTGGAGCACTTATGATGTGTCCAATTGGGGTCTCATGAATGTTATATTTTTCAAACCCATATATGATGCCATCACCAATGTCCTATAAGCAACAATATATAATGTCTCAACCTTCTCAATCATTTAACATGACACCACAAGAGCTTTAAGAGTGTACAGCTAACGAGGAGCATCAACTTAGAATTCGGCTAGTACAAGCACCTAATAGATACACACCAAGGTCGAATGCTATTCAGTTATGTTAAATGAAATATTTTGACTTATTTATATTCAAAATTATAATGCTAAAATTATTTAGCCTTAGTTATTATGTTTCAAATATAGATATAATACAAAAAGTTAAATCTATTTACAACAACTAAGTGATGCAACATATATTATATAATTTTAAGGAATGACAAGCACTACTTATAATATTGTGAATGATACTTAGAGGACTTATTAAAAATTGTCATCCTAAATGTGTGTAATCCAATGAAAGAATCAATAAATCCTTCATTAGAGCAGCAAGTACTCGTACATGAAGCTTATTACTACTACATGCATTGGACATGCAATCAGGATGAGTTACTTTGGAGGCTACACAGAGAAACTATGAGTGTGTATAGTTGTTCTACAAGAGAATTTATTATTGGACATGTTGCAAATTTATTCAACAAAAGATTTTAAGGATGAGGACTATCATATCGTTGGGCTTGAATTTTACAAATTCGATACCATGAGCTCATAAGAATAAAATATAAATCAACAAAAAAACTATGTTCGTGATGACCAACTTGCTTTAAGTGAGATTTTATCACTAGTGGAGTGATACAGAAGATTTTTTATTGAATTTATATGATGACCAGATGAGTGTAATGTGTCAAAAAAAAAGGTGCAAAACTTTTTCTCTATAGGTGATTGACAAAAAATACAATAAGATATTGAGCATTTTTTGCATTACTGTCTGACACAAACTCATTTTCAATCACGCATGCATAAATTACTAAAGGAAAAAAAATATATCAAGGTTTATAAATACCTAACATTATTGTTGACAAAATTTTTTTCGATAGTTATGTAATTTAATATTATAAATAAATATCTTCCAACTAAATATTTTAATAAGATTTTATTGAAATTGTATACCAATTTTGTTATAATTGTAATTTTTGTTTAAAATTTTAAATTAAATTTAATAATAGTTTTATTAACTTCTTATTTTTTTAAAAAAAATACTAAATATTTAATAGAATATGTATAAATAATATTTTTAGAAATGAAGAATTATTTTAAAAAGAAAACACTTTCTATTTTTATTTTTACAAAATATGTATAAATTAGATTATTTATTTTTATAATTCATTCATTAAAATATATTTAATTATCTAAACATTTCATTCTTTTTAAAAATTAAAAAATAAAAAAAATTGTCTACATGAAAATGCCTTTTTGCAAAGGTGTTTGTGCCATTCGGATCTCAATTGTCATGTTATCAAAGGAAACTCCATTGTGGAATCATTGCACGGGTGAATTTCATGATTTATTTCAAAATAATTTTTTATTTAATTTTGTTGAGTTATTGCATTGATCATTTTCATTTATATATATTTTTACATTCAGATTTGAATTAAGCATTAAATTATTTCCAAAATTATTTTATCCATTATTTTCTCCAAAATTATCTTCAAATCAATTTGATTTGATTTGATTTAAGTGGATTCAAATTTAAACTTAAATTAGAATTATTTCTTTCTTTGTGAAATTCCAGTTTTGGAAATGACCCATTCTAAATTCAATTTGTAATTAATTCTCAAATTAGTTCTTGATTTATTTCCTGCTTAATTCATTAATGAATTTGCATTAATTCATGGCATATCTAATTCATGACAACAATGAATGTGATCCAAAGAAGTTTGGATTCCAAAGTAAAGTTTACCTATGAATTTATTTTTGAGGGAATGCCTTCAAAATAAAATCAAAAAAAGATATGTGGTAATTAAATAACAGATGTTCAAAGAATAAGATTATTGATAATAACAAATTACTTAAAGCCAAGTGAAGATGGATTCATAGCTTATGGAGAAAGGTAAAATCATCAACATTTGATTTATAAGTAAGAATTCCATAACCTTAAATACAGTTATTTTCTTGTAAAGGATTAAAATATAATTTAATTTATATTAGTCAATTTTATGAAACAGGATTAAATGTTGCATTTCACACATCATATTCCATCGTTACTAAAAAGAAAATATTTTGTTAATTAGCTATAGATACAAAAAAGTTTAATTAATTAATTTGGAAAATTCATGAAGTAAAAATTTAAATTTGGTTTATTTTAAAAGCACTTTTGATGATGCTTGGTTATGGCACAAAAACATATATTCACTTAATAAGATTACTAAAAGGTGGTTTGGCCCAAAAAGAGTGCAATGAAAAAATGTGAGGTATTTGAATTACTTTAAAGTTTTTTGGTTGGAAACTTTTCAAATGCATGAGTTTGTTTGTTTCTTTTTTATTTTTTTTATTTTTTTATAGTAAAATGAATGCAATGCAAAATGTGTTTTAGGGTTAAGGGTGGTGGTAGTGACAACCGGCAGCAAGGGTTATCATCGACGGTGGTAGCCAGTAGAGGGCAACGAGCGGCAGCAAACAGTGGGCGAGGCAATCGTTCTCATTTTACACTAATTGGTGTATTTGTAATTCATCAAATTTGGGCGAATTCCAAATACACCCGAAATGCCCTTTCCACTGTACTTTGAATACACTATAACTACCTTATAATTTTAATTTTCAACATACCAGACACTCCAAAAGTTAAAATCCCTACATTTGATTTACTTTACACCCAAAACACATCCAATCAAGTAGCCCCTAAATGTGATTTAGTGTCTATTAGGGTAATAGAAGTTTAAAAATGCAATGATGAAACTATTACAAAAGAAGTTGTTGTTAAAAATGTTACGACTCGTATTACAAATTTTTTATTTTAAAAATTCAGATCATAGCTTTTTAGCAACCATCTCACTCTACTAGGTCATATTAGAAAATGCAATTTTTTCATCTAGATTTTCCAAAATGTGGCCAAAATGTAATTTCTCATGCCTCATATATGATGCATTATCGCACAACACTACTGTCCAAATGCACCCTTAGTTGATGTATTTTGCCTAAATTAAAATTTTATTTTAATTATGTTTGTGTAGCATGCTCATAAGTAAGCATTTCTTGAGTGATTGACTCCTCATCTTTAGACTTAGAGCTTCCCTAATACTCTCACTTAGACTTAGAGACTTAGCATTAGAAGATTATGCTTGGGATTAGGATAACCCCCCTACAACCTAAATCCAAATTCATACTATCAAACCAAAAATTAAACTCAATTTCAAATCCAAATTCAAATTCTAAGCCAAATGATTGAAGCCCATGATCAAATTCAAGCCATGTGAATCAACCTTCATGAACTTAGACAAAATCCAAATCAAATCAAACCAAAATCAAATGATTTTCTCATAATCAATTTATATCTTCAATTATCTCCCTAAATATAAATCAAATCTACATTTAAATGATCAAAGCTAAAGCAAACTAAATCAAATTAAATTAAAACCCTTCCTAAGCCATATGAGTTAACCTTCATGAGCTTTGCCAAATCTAAGCCCAAATCACTTCCAATTCAATTGATTTTCTCATGGATCAATAATATCTTCAATCATCTTTACCAATATAAATAAAATATACTTTTAAATCATAAAAAAATCAAACTAAATCAAAATCCAAATCTAAATCTTTTAAGAAAATTTCATGGACTTAGCTAAATTTCATTCAAATTCAATTGATTTTCTAACAAATCAATCATTCCATCAAGCACCATTCCAAATATAAATAAAATCTATAATCACCAAGCCAAATCAAAATCAACCCAAATCAAACCCAATTTAGTCCATTTGACTTAAAATATTCAAATGAGCCAAAACCCATTTGACCCAAACTAATTATAGTTGGATTTATATATCAATCCCAAATCCATATATAAACTCAACTAAATTAAACTCAACCCAAAATCAAGCCAACTAAACCCAATAGGTTCACTTGACACCCAAAGTGACCAATTTGATCTATAAGAACCAAAATCCAATTCAATCCAAATATCATGGCATGATTGTTGATTATCCTAGGTTGATCAATTATCATAAATTGGGTCAAATCAAGTCAACCTAACCCTTTGACCAAGTCAAACCTTTAACTCATATGAACCTGAACTAGCTAAATTACAACCTAAGCCAAATCTCTTGAAACCAATGATCCATACCAACCCAAAATTAATTCTTGAACATAACTTGGCCATCAATTGAGCCAAATTTAACCCAATTGGCCCTCTTGATCTAAGTTGACCCAATTTGACCTAAATGGTCAAAATGGGTCAAATCTTAATATTAATCAAATTGATTGCAACCAATGGCTCAAGTTCATTCCAAATTGACCATTAAACTTGACCAAAGCCTCAATTGAGCCCAATTGACTCACTAGACCCAAATGACATATGGAACCCAACTTGACCTAAAGGGCCAAACTAGCCTAAAACCTAATCAAATCCAAATTGAACTCAACCAAAACCTAAAACACATTCCAAATGATCAACCAAACCTAAGCCAAGCTATGACCCAAGCCAATTTGGCCAATTTAATCAAATTGGTAAACTTGACCCATTTGACCCAAATGAATTCAAATGAACCAAAATCAAATCTAAACCAAATTAAATCAAACCAATGACACCAACACATCCCAAATGATCATATGAACTTGATCAAACCCTTGGTTTGATCCAACTTGACCAATTGGTCAATCTAACATGATTTGACCCAATTTGACCTAAATGGGTCAAATTTAGTCAAATTGAACCTAATGAACTCCAAATGACTTGAAATTTGGCCCAACTCAGTTTTGACTAATTTCAAATTTGTCCAAATCAAATATAATACAAAATGACCATTCTACCCTTAGGTCAATGGTATCACATAAAATAAATCACTAAGTAAGTGGTCATTTCCATTCCTTGGCCACTTGGCACCCTCCCAATGGTCCACCTAGGCACCTAAGACACTGTCCAACCTAACCGAAGAGGTGGTTGGGTTGGCCATGACTCATGGGGAGCTGAATTCACCTCACCTCTCCCATTGGAGCATTTGAAACCCATAGAACACCCACTAACCCCTCTTAGCAACTACCTCCCAAGCCTTGGCCAACCAAACCAAGCCACCTAGGATGATTCCCTACCATTCCCAACCACCACCAGCCATAAGACACCCACCAGGAGCCAAAAATTATCATTAGTGGTTATTTTCGCCACCATTAAGCACAAAGGAAAAGAAGCACCCTAAGGATTCAATTTTACATTAGAAGCTCAAAGAACTCCGTGAGGAGATAAACCCATTCCCCACTTCCTGAGAAAACCATTAAATTCGAGCGGATTCTAGTGAAGGTTGGTGACCACGATGTTCCAAGGTAAGGCAAGAGTCTAGATTCATTCCAAAGCTTCATCTAGCATCCAGAAATGTGTTCAAATCATCTCTACCATCAAAAATCATCCTTGAAGAGGTAAATTTCAAATCTCATAGCCGGCCATAGGATTATTTATTTATGACGATGTTTGCTCGATTTTAGAAAAATCCCTTAGATATCCCTTGCATTCTTCATTTCACATGATCCCAATGCAAAATAGGAGTTTTTTTGATGAAAATCACTATGAAATTGAGCCTGAAACGGACCCTCGGTGTTCGATTTCTGTCTTCACCCATTTGTTATTTTCTTGCACTAAGAGAACATGACATAACAGCCATCTGATCTCTCTTTAATAGGGATGGATGGATGAGATTAGAAGCAGATCTGCCTGATTTTGTCCCTCAAATCACAGGATTCAAACAAGATCTTCCGATCTTCGATCGGACGGTCCGATTGAAACCCATCATTTTTCCACTCAAAGGCCACGCATAACTGTGCGGCCTAATCGAGTAGAACCATGAGGAACTACATGGCCCAATCATGTGTCGACGATGGAATCGGTCCACCAATGCAAAGGTTAGAAGTAAGAAAATTAAGATTTTTGATTTCAAATTATTTAAATTGTGTGAAACTTCAAAATTCAATGAAATTGTAAAGTTTGTCCTTTCAAGAGAAATTTAATAATCCCAAAATCCTTTCTATTATTAATTGGGTTTAAATCAAATTTCAAAATTAAGCCTAAAATACACATCAAATTGATCTACACTTTTTAGGGATAGAAACTCAAGTTAAAATACATCTACCATTACAATTTCAAGTCAGAAGAGTTTTTGGATTGGGAGATATTGAATTTTGAAGCTTAAATAATCTATTTTTGTAGAATAAATTAATAGACTTTCTAAAAATTATGAAAATTTATTTAAATCGGCTGAAACATTGAAAAATTATAACAAATCTTTAAAAAATCATAAAAAATCATAAAAATTAAAATAAATATTCATTTTTGAAGGTATTTCAGAGGAGAATTTATTAAAATATTCTTAATTAATTTTGAATAATTAGGGCTTAATTAAAAGTTTAATTACAAAATTAATTAAGTTATTTACTATTTAATTACTTAAGTAATTAACCCCAAACTTTGTGTGTTAATTCAATGGGATGACCTATGTCTCCCATAATTTTATTGAGATTCATTGCTTAATTAATTTGGAAATTTAACTAATTAAGCTCTAATTACTCTTTTAAATTAATTAATAATTAATTAATCCCATGAATAGTAATAAATTAATTAATTAAGTGGTAAGTGTTGCTTAACAGTGAATGAACCCATGAGATAAGATTAGGGCCTCCTTCCTAATCTATTTCCCTAAGTTTATTTCATTAGTTATATTAATCAAGGCTTAATCAATTAATCAAATTGAAATTATAATCACATGGAATCTAAATTAATGAAGTCTTGGGTAGACCCTCACATGTTCAACAACCTAAGAAAATCCTAAGAAAATTATAGTTAACCCACATGTGTGAGGGAATTATAAGAGTACTCAATTAAGATCATTAAATTAATTAATTATTAATTGTGAGCCAATTGCATTAGACCCCTTTCATTTCTTAGGATTATTGCTGATTTAATTTCCAATGCATGTTCATATCATATTAGCTCATAATTATTTGAGTAATTATGTTAAGATAACATAAGAAAGGGTTAATTAATAGATTTAATGCATATTACAACCTAATTAACTCATAAAATCAACCTAATCATATTTAATAAAATCAATGTAATTAACAAATGTGAGAATGAGTTAGTATCAGCAAATCTCTTCTCACATCCTTAAATTAAAGCAAAATATGAGATTAAAATGACATTAAAGAAGCTTTGGTTTATCTTAAATGATTTTATTTGATATGATTGTCCTTAAAAATTAATTTAATTGAATGAAATCATATGTTTATGTTATTTATTCCTTTCCAGTTATGTTGAATATTGTATGTCATTTGAAATCATGCATTTAACTTTAGTTATGAGTTGTTATTAGGGTAGAAAATTTATTTTTTCCTTAAGAGCCTAAACAGATCCAAGCCACACATTAAATAATAATATATGAAGAAACAAGAAAAATACATGCCATTTCTATCATACAATGTAAACGAATTATTAAACAATTTATAACCTCAACGTGAAAGAATAACAGGCCGGAGTGGTCGGGTACCGCCATACAACCCGAAAAAAAAGAGAGTAGCCGAGTTCTACCCTTATACATACCGATATAATGAAAGAATAATTATAATCTAATTACAACAAATGAATGAGAGCTATGGGGGGTCTTCAAATCTTCAAATCTTATTCTTTCCTTCATTTCCTTCTTTCATTTGGGCAAGCTCCATAGGATCACATGGTACATATGACTTTGTCTTGGAACCAACATTTATCCTAAGCACCCATAATACTAATCTTAATTGCTAATGAAAAATTACATCAAAAATAGGAAAAAATAATCTAACTACACATGCAAAATAAGTGATAGTTGAACACACCATACATAGCTGATAATAAAAAATGCCCACTACTTTCTTTGTAGGTGACTTGGTCATTTAAAGATATGTGAAATTGCTAAGTCATGATAAAACCAGAGGGATAATAGGGGAGATCAAGTTTCGAATAGAATACAATATGTCATGTCTATAGCCAAATATTAATATATACAAGAGTTAAACTAATGCCTTTATCAAAGCAATAACTCGATAGTATTCCTAATGCAATGAATAAGATAATAAAATATAACTTTCTTCTACTACAACTAATCAATTATAGTATTAACTTAAACTTAATCCTTTTAAACTTTTTGTAAGTTGCTCTAAAAAAAAGAGAAGAAAACAGGAGTGAGAGTAAGAGAAGCTTCAAGATTAAACCCACTATTCTAATAGGACAAATCAGATGATCTAATTTAGATTAGTCAGGACTGTCCATCCAAAACATGAGGGATGGATGGTCCATGATTCGTCCCTGCGCTCGCCCGTGAGAGACGGTGACCGTCCATCCCTCATGGCTTGATCTGAGCTCAATTGAGCTCAAATTGAGATATGATTGAACCTACACCATCAACATACAAGGAGATGAAGATCTAATGGTGGAAATCACTTGGGATTACAATTCCCTTCAAAAAGGACTAAAGAAAATTTAATGCAAGCTCGGTTTTGAATAGTACCTCACTGGAGGCTATCACCGGTGCTCCCAACCATCAAGGTAGCTTCGTCTAGTGGAGACAAAGCCCTGTTGAAGGTTTAAGGGCTTGAGATGAAGTGGATCTTCTTATTGACCAAATTTCTCCTCCTAGGCTTACTATTTTGGTCTAGATCCCTCCTCCCGTGCCTTGGAAGCTTGGAAGAAGCTTTGGATGAACTTGATTGGGTCTTCTGAGGGTACTTGTAAGAGCAATTGAATTTTGGTTGAGTGATGGATGAGTTGGAATTTTCCTTAGCCTCCCCTATTTTTGGCTTAAGGAAACCGTAAAATGGAGAATGGGAAGAGCTTAAGAATTGCAAGAGAGAGCTTAAAGAGCTTGCCTTGGGTCTCTCTAACTTGATCAAATGAAAATGAATTGGATGGCTGAGCTTGGCTTTGCTATTTTGATCAAATTGGCTTGATTGATTAAGTTGGTTAGACCATTTTGGATGCCATGTGATTAGGTTTTGGCAGAGGAGTGGAGTGGTGAAGTTTCCATGTGCTCATCTGAGTGGATGAGTAATTCCATGTGGAGAAATTGCAAGTGAAGTGTTAGTTTTGTCCTTGGATTGAGTTTGGCTGACCCAAACCCATTGTATTATGTGCACCACTCTTATTAATGTCCATTTGGTCCACTAAGATGGTGCCAAGTGACCATGAAAAGGATATGACAAAAATTCCAAGGGGAATTGCCAATAAGTTACCCCTTGACTTAGGGGTAAAATGGTCATTTTGCTTTGATTTCAATTTGGACAGATTTAGAATAGTTTGAAATTTGGTTGGTCCAAATTTCAAATAATTTGGAGTTGATTTGATGTCATTTGGCTCATGTTGATCAATTTAGGTCAAAATGGGTCAAGTTGACCAATTGGTCACATTAGGTCAAACCAAAGGTTGGGTCAAGTTCATATGAGAATTTGAAATGTTTTGGTATCATTGGTTTGGTTTAATTTGATCTATTTGATTTTGGTTCATTTGAATTCATTTACGTCAAATGGGTCAAGTTGACCAATTTGACCCATTTGACCCATTTGACCTAATTGGGTTAGTTCATGGGTTAGTTTAGCTTTCATTGGTCATTTGAAATATTTTGCAAGCTTCAGTTTTAATCAATTTTGGTTTTATTTGATTTTTTCTTTATTTGATCTTTTAGGTCAAGTTGGGTTCATGGTCAATTAGGCTTGGTTGGGTCTAGTCGGCCAATTGAGGCTTTGGTCAAGTTCAACAAGTGATTTAGAATGAACTTGACCCATAGGTTTCAATCAATTTGACTTAGATCAAGATTTGACACATTTTAACTTTTTAGGTTGAGTTGAGTCAACTTGGGTCAAGTGGCCAATTGGGCTAGGTTGAGTCAACTTGAGTCAACTTGAGTTCAATCCAATTTGGGTAGGATTAGAATTTGGCTCAAAAAGGTACTTTGGGTCACTTTGGGTCAAGTGAGCCTAAGTGGGTCAATTGACTTGATCTAGGATTGAATCAAGTTTGGTTGAACTCACATATAGACTTATGATTGAAATATAAATCCATTAGCAAGTGATTTGAAATCAAATCAGTTTTGATTCATTTGATAATTTCAAGTTCAAAGGGTGAACATGAGTTTGATTTGGGTTTGATTTTTGAATTTAGTTTTGGTTTGATGATTGAAATTTGCTTTTATATTTGGATTGACGATTGAAGGATTGATTGAATCATGAAGAAAAATCAATGGTTTGGCTTGGTTTGAGTTCGATTTGATCAAGTTCAAGAATTTGACTTGAAAGAGTATAGATTGGATTTTTATTAGATTTGGGTTTGAATTTTGAATTTGTTTTGGGTATTTGAATTTATATTTCATTTGTATTTGTAAATATAAATGAAAATATAAATGGGTTGTGAGAAAATCTTTTGAATTTGATTTAGGCTAAGTCCATAAGATGGAATCAAAGTGACTTAGGAAAGATTTTTGAATTTGGAATTCAATCATGGGTTTCAATCATTTGGAATTGATTCATGATTTGAGAAAACCCATTGGAATTGATTCAAGGTTTGAGAAAATCAATTTAAGTTGGAATTGATTTGAATTTTGATTTGGAATTGGTTTGAGTTTGAGGTTGATTTGAATTTGAGAAAATCAATTAAGGTGGAATTGATTTGAGAAAATCAATTAGGTTGGAATTGGATTTGAAGTTGGTTTGAATTTGGAGTTGATTTGATTTTGGAGTTGATTTGATTTTGGAACTAATTTGATTTTTGAAATTGGACTTGAAGGAA
Source organism: Cymbidium sinense (assembly GCA_021442155.1). Lineage (NCBI taxonomy): Eukaryota > Viridiplantae > Streptophyta > Magnoliopsida > Asparagales > Orchidaceae > Cymbidium > Cymbidium sinense. The sequence continues at coordinate 58,209,961 of CM038233.1, forward strand.
GGAAGTGAGGATTTGGTTCAAGCTATGAGGGAGGCAAGTTTTCCTGACACCCCTAAGGTATGACATATTCCTATGGCTAACTCATCTAAGTCTCTAGAGTTAGGCTGAGTGTTCACGTATTCACTAGAAGTGTCTTAAGACTAAGGAACTCTCAATGTCTAAGAGAAGTCTTATGTATAAGATGGAAAGGTTAGAGATCATTCAAAAAATGAGGTCAACACCTATCTCCCTTAATTCTTGTTTGTCATGCATTAGCCAAAGCTTTAAAGTCCTTTCTATCTTTGGTTGCACTTCTCTTAGTCATGTTTGCATCAACAAGTCACAAAACTCCATTTTCTCCTCACCTCCTACATACTTCCCTCATAATGAGTCTCTCCCACCTTGTTCATGTACTAGTGAACAACAAGCCAAACACAACACCTCTCAGTTTATCTTCCCCACAAAATAGCCCCTTCTTTCCTAATTTCCCTAACACCAAATTTGAGCAACTTCTGATGAAGTGCAATGGCAAGATGATCTTAACACAGATCAATAAGGAACCAAGTGTACAACTTCCCAACAGGTCTTCATTTTTTCCAAAGAAACAACCTCTTGATTAATATCCAATAGGCACTAGCTCTAGTGAGTTAAATCTTTCAACAATTACAAAATCTTAGAAATTTTATATTGTTATGAAATAATGTAAGCATCATTAGAATCAAACATTAGATCCTCTACAATATACTTTTTAATCATTTTTAATAAGAAATATCATTGATTTAGTTTTTAATTCACCCAAATTAGGGTCATTTATTCCATTATTCGAAATTGGTAGCCCTAATTAATTTGCATAGTGGTCTCATTTTAGCTGTTAGAATGTAATTAAGTCATGACCGTTCATTCCTTGATCAAATGGTCAAAATTAATCTAGCATTTTTTCTTTAATTAAAGTAAGTCAAATCTTAAAAGAAGGAAAAGAGAAGTTAATTAACTTTTGAAACTTCAAAATAAAAAATCTATCATCGAACCAAATCCCAAAAAAATCTAAACTAGATTATTATAAAACCTAATTGAAACTTAAACTATTATTTATATTGAAATTAAAAAAAAATACATATATGAATAAAATGAAGTACCAAAAAACATTACATGATATTAAAATATCTAAAAAAAATATTTAAAATACCTATCTTACCTATTCCAAGATAGTTTCATCATATGTAAATCTTAAGATCATTTTGACATTAATTATAAAACTTTCATTTAAACATGGATAAATAATTAAAATAAAATAGTGTTAAACAACAATTAATCAAAATAAAAAAAAATTCATTGAAGACTTGTAGACTTTCTTTAATTCCTCTCTTGCATTTTTAAAAAATAAATTCATAAAATTTTGAAGTCATTCAAATCTAAATTAAAACTAAAATTAACAAAATTAATATCTTATCTATTTTTTAAAATACAATGTCATTAATTAAATTACCTTAAAATAAACTTATTTAATTTAGATCCATAGAAACATCCTCATCTCTTAGTGGTGTTCACTCTGATCAAGTGTTAAGAAGAGCCCTTCCCAATGAGGCTCACTACTCCTCATACTCTTCAAAATGTTAAATCTAACTTAAACTCAAATTAAATCAAGTTAAAATTCATCTCTAAATCAATAATCATTTCAATTAGAGCCACTAAATGGTGTTAAAGTAAATCTTGCTTTCAAATTACAACTTAAATATTAAAGTATAATTTTGATTTACCACCACTAGCCTTTGCACATACATTAGATTGCTAGAACACTAATCTTAGATTTAAATAGGATGCTTGATTGTAATGTCTTGATTTTCTTATTTTGTGATGCACTATTTTAGACTAGATGTTAAACTTATTTTCTGTAGACTAGATGTTAGGATATTATTTATTAGACTAATATTATCTTTTAGATGGAAATTGTGCTTAATAAAGGGTCATTATAATAATTCTAAAACTAGCAAGTATGTTTGCAAGAGCTATTTATATGCCACTAAGCATAACCTAATGGCACACAAGTGGGCTTGGTAACTATTGCCGCTAAGCCCAAATATAATTTTGAAATTTAAGTTTATCTCAAGCATTTTAATTTCTTTTTATTTTAAATATAATTTATAACTAGACTGGATTAGTGTTAGAGGGGCAATCTATGAAGCTAAGGTATTTATATAATGAAGAAGGCAAGAATACCCTACTAGCTATCTATTTACTTAGTTCTAGATTGGGTTGTATAAGGGCAGAACTCGAATACACTTTTTTTTCTAGGGTGTATAATGGAACCTACTGCATCAATCTTTTTATATTAATTTGATTGTTTGATGCTATGTTTACTTTATATTTCACACTAGAAATTGCATGTTTATTCAAGGTTTCTTTCTATTTATGATAGGAGACAAAGAAATGTGTTCTAGAATTTATATTCAAGGAATTTGTTAAGTAAAAGCAATGTTTCCTATTTTAAAAAAATGATGTTCCAATTAACCTTTTAAATTAGGGAATTTAATTAATTATTTATTTGTATTTTAAAAGAAAATAAAATTATTATATTTGAAACTTGCTTTAAAATAAACCAATATAGTCTCTCATTAGATGTGTCATACCTTACATATGAGGTTATAGACTAAAAAATGAACATTATCATGCAACCTTCAATGAGATAGATGATGTTCATTTATGGTGAGGGCTATAATGGATTCTTTACAGAACCAAGATCACTTCACATTCATAATACTTTTTTTACTCTATTTTTCTTATCATACAATATTGTAATTGTATTTAATATTTGATGAGTCTCATTTCATTTTATTTTATTTATTTTATTATTATTTTTTTTATTGTCTACTCAATGTACTATAAGAACTTTAACTTAATGTTGTACTTAATGTTATAGTATTTTCCATTATGATGGTATGTTGCATATGTTAAACTCTAAAAGATCCAAACTGGTATACTTAATGTTGTAATACATTATTCAAAAATGGTACAAATAAATTTGAACTCTACTCAAACCAAGTTCAAACTCTATCTTGTTCAAACTTTGTTCAAACCCTATTCAAATCTCCCTTCCCAAACTATTTTTGAATGCAATTCAAACCAAGTTTAAATTTTTCTTGAGCCCTACTCAAACCATCATCCTATCATGTTCAATTAAGTAGAAGCTTTATCACATATTCTCCAAACTTTGCTCAAACTTTTATTTAAATAAAAATGAAGACTAAGGTTTGAATACAAAACAACTCAAACTGAATTCATTAAAATGGATTTCAATAGTATGTTGAACAAGTGGGGCATTTTTCCAAAAATAAATGTATTTCTCCAAGAAAAAAACAAATAAGATCAATAATCATACAATTATGACTATCATAAGTAATGTAATGTCAAGTTGCTATTAAAATGAACTTGACATAGTAACATGAATCTTAAAATCATTAATGGAAATTCCAACTAACAAATTTAACCCAAATATCAATGCTCTTCCTTGCAAAGAAAAATATTTTAAACTATACATTGCCAAATATTTGGATCTTCCACAACTTTAGATTTAATTCCCCATAATTCATTAAATTCCATCTAATATTATATTATTATCCATATCAAACACTAAGCCTAAAATAATTAACCATGTATCAAAAAAGCTTAAGGATAATTTTTTTTTATAACCTAGCATATATTATCTCACATATACTTAAAACTTCTAAAATCCCAAACAGGTTAGACATCTTCAAATTAACATGCAGGCTTCTCTTAGACCACTTGAGCAAAGAAACTAATATCGAAAACTCTCTCTCTCTCTCTCTCTCTCTCTCTCTCTCTCTCTCTCTCTCTCTCTCTCTCTCATTTTTTAGCTGAAGATATCGAACACAACATTTTGATAAGTGTGAAAAAAAAGTGAGAGTTTGATGTTAAAGTTGTTTATCAATGAAGAGAAATATTATGAGGTATGAGGAAATTCTTGAAGGAGATCTTGTGTTGGGCATCAATGGAATGAAAATTGACTTCTTTTGGCATTTGAATCTATCTGGGGATGTTTTCAAGATGAAGATGGTGGAGGCTGGAGATTTTATGAAGTATTTCTTGGGTTTAGGGATATTATTCACTTTTGATATTGGGTATCATTTGATTAATGATTGATTGATTTGATTGAATATAATAATTTGGTTTTTTTTCAACTCTCCATTAAATGGCTTCAAATTAAAAGATGAGTTTATGATCATATTTTGTTCAATTAATCTAACTCAATTGATGATTGTAATATTATGTGTGCTTTTGGTGTTGGGTAAGTTTGTGAGTCCATAAATGTGTTTGTATGTTGATATGACTAACTAAAAGATAAGAGAGATCAGAAAAAGGGAGTGAGAGTAAGAGAAGCTTTATGATTTGACTTATATATATATATATATATGAAGTATAATAAAAACTAATCTATACTTTTCATGCGCAAGAGATTTGTAAGCTGTATATAGCTAATTATATTAAGTGCATATTAATTATTTATACCTGTGTGTATATATCATTATAAATTATGAATCCCTACATGGGCACCCTATCTCAAGACAACTCAGTTATCTTATATTCAGTTTTTTCAGTTGTATTTATCAGATTGAAAAATTTTGAAGACGTGAAAATGATTAAGAAATAATTGAAAAAAAATTATACTTATCATCAAACTTCTATTTAGAACACAACTAGCCTACTATTTATCTTATCGAAAGGAACTCCACAAAATGCAATATTTTCTATATACATATTGATTAAGATTATACTCTTTCATTAATATTTAGGTCATCACCCTTTTTCTACACAAGTGATGCAACTTTCAATTCCTGGTTTTCTTGAGAACATAGGCATCATGATCAACCATATTTTGAAGCCCATGTTTGTATAATCCTTTACTTTCGAACCACAAGTTCCAACACCTAAGATTTAGACCCTCATTTATGTTAATGAATATTGGATTAATTTCTCTTATAACTTATCTGATGTGATTGATATTGTGCTGAATCCAATGAATTTAAATCAAAATCGTCACAAGGACAAGCACTCTATTTGATCATCCCTTCATATATATATAGATACTATCAATGAAGTATAATACTGATTGTATATCAAAATATAGTGAGATATCCTTACAAAAAAAAAAGAACTAGATTTATACCTTACTAGGGAAACGGGGGACAAAATCTTATCTCTCTCTCTCTCTCTCTCTGTGTGTGTAAAAAAGGATGATCAAGTAGAGTATTTGACATTTAAATTCGGTGGTTTCAGCCCAAGTTCAATCACATCAGATAAATTAAAAAAAAACAATAAACAAACCCCACACAACCCCATTGTGTTAAGTCAAATTCTTGTTTAATTCTAATAAACTAAGGTCATTTTTTACATCCCTAACCAAGTCTTTTTAGGTCCACTTCTACATTCTTAACATATAAGAAAAATCTAATACATCTACTCTCCTAATTGGGTCATCACAAGGTATTTTTTATCTCTAAGAATAGCCATTCATCCACATGAGAAAAATAATTCAAAATTCATTTACACTTTCAATTTTAACTAATTTAAAACAAATGAAATAATTCATGCCATGTTAATATTTTTTATTACAATTTCAGCGTGTTCATATTTTTCAACTTTTGAGAGATGCCTTTATGGTTATATTAATTTAGAGCTTGTTTGAAATTAATTTTATTTATTATATATATATATATATATATATATATATATATATATATATATATATATATATATATATATATATATATATATATAATATTTTTAAATATTTTTCTATTTTCAAAATACTCAAAAAAAATTTTCAATACTAGGACTACTTATAAAGCAACTATTATCAGTGAACATATTTCATTTAAAATTAAAATAGAAAATAAAAAGTAGAATATGACCCCAAATGGCCCCTAAATTATTAAAAATCCCGATCACGTGTGAAAGAAAATAAGAGGTGTGGAGCTTTTAAACTAAATTGGCTTGGGAGAAGATGAAGCACTTTTGTTATCATATTTTTTTTCTTTTCTTTTATATATTTTTTAAAGAGTTCAAACCAATAGACTCTTTAGAATACGGTTTGTAAATTCTCCTATTACACACACACACACTGCTAGATAATATCCTAAATACAATTTACAAATCTCAGTTTTATGGAAAGTATATTTTAGACTTTATTATGTAGTTTATATATCTTCCTTCGATATAACCATCCTATTAGGTAAAATGATATCTTCTCTATTGATCTCTTTCTTACTTGTCCATCCCAATTTTTCATCTCAAATGTTAAGTGTGGCTTTAGCATACCTTCTCTTTTTGAAACATGAATGGAAATACTTAGAATTTTGTCCCCTTTAGTAAAATTAGTGACTACAACCTTTGGTATTGAGAAACTCTCCTCCATGTTGATATATTTGTTTAATTCTACTTAGGCCTACTATAATATTCTTTTAAAATTCCTCCTCCAATCTACAAAACTCTTCCTTAGCTTGTTGAACTAGATTAGTTATATTTCCAAATGTGTCCTAATTCTACGCTCTTAAATTGATAGTTTTTAGGTAGTCTCTATAATTTGTTGTAGGGGTCAGTTTTTTCATTTGTCTTCCATGCTTCTTTAACATATTTAAGAAATCATCATGCTGAGTCCACATATTAAAAATTCTAAAAGACTTTCATAAAGATCTTGGTAAGATATCAATAAGCACAGAAGCGGATTGGATCCAATTTTATTCAAATGTTTGAGTGTGCTAAAAGTTAAATTCCACTTTTATTAATTAGAATCTCATCCAAACTCTCAAAAGTTCCTCCCTCTAAACCAAGTGAATGGGCATCTAGAAAACAGCATCCAAAATTTGTATTTTGGATTGCATCATTGAACTTATTCATAACATTCTAATTCAATTTTGTACCCCTTTCTTTTCAATTTCAATTGTGATCATGTTGAAATTACTCACCATTAGCTAGTCACCTTGATAATTGAGACTAATCGAATATGTTTTTTTCCACAATTCTTATCTAGCATCTATAAAGCAACCAACATCAACCACTGTAGCTTGAATGGAAAAGTTACAACAAGTAATCAGTACATGTAAGAATTGTGCATCATTAATTAGAACATATACATGAAAATCACCTTTCCAGAGGAACCATATCTTGCCACTATTATTAACCACCCAACTGAAGTTTCCAAATTTTCTTGCAATTTTTGAAGCATTATTTGTTTGAAACATTGGTTTCAATACTGCTAAAAGTTATAAATTATGAATTTCAATTAAATTTCTAAGGCTATTTGAGGCATTTTTCTTAGAAATTCTCCTAATATTACATATCATAAATTTAGTCATAGATATGAAGGTGGCATCCTTGATTGCTAGGGGTACTCTATCATTATATGAGGCTAATATACCAACTTGATGAAGTAAGAAATCAATGATCAATTTACATATTTTAATTTTAGATACCCTTCTTCTTTAGCATTTTTACTATTGGACTAGCCATTACTTCTTCCATCTCTTAGATTATGTTATTGATCATCTCAAAATTTATGATACTGTGGTTAGCAACACTACTGCCAACTTGGGTGTCTTCTCTTATTTTCCTCAACTCCACAAGTTCCCTTTACATTTGTATTAAAGTTTTCAGCCAAGTTTATCACTTTTATCTTATTATTCTCCCCTTCTTGAAGGCTTTTTTCATATAAAGTTTGTTGGTTTGGTGGCTCACTATCCTTAGAGACAAATTGATCATGGTTTGGTGCAGTTTGAAACTAATCATGAATTTGAAAGGGGACTTCAAGAGTTATGTTATTTGTCTCATTTATATTCAAAAGTTCAATGTTCCCAAGATTCTTGTTCTCTAATTCTTTTTTAGTTTATCTTAGTCTTAACTTCGGATGAGCAACATAACAATTATCCAAACAATGACCAAACATCTTACACTTACTAGAATATAAAGGTTTTTATTCTATGATAAATGATTGCCCGTATCCATTTGATGGGGACATAAACCAATCCTCTTTAGCATATTGGGTGGTGATATCCATCTCGATAAGAACCTTGGTTGTGAGGGACTTAAACGTTAAAGGTGAGAAAGTCTAGCTTTAAAGGCTTGCCAAAGATTGCTGCATGTGAGTAAAGAACTTGTTTGTTGAATAACTGTAGTTTCAAATTTGGGAACTTAATTTAAATGAGGATGATAAGAGCCTCAATATTGTAATCAAATGAAGTGATCTATTTAAGCACTTTCATTGGGACATTATGTTTTTGATACAATTTCTTTGAGAATATCCTTCCATAATCTTCTTTCTTATTTAGTTTAATGCAATATGTCTTCCATCTAGAGCCTACATTCCAACCACCTATTAACTTTAGCTCATCAAAATGTTTTCTAATAGTGTCCATGTTTGGATGTTTGAATGTTAACTTTCTAATAAGTGTAAATTGGTTTTGAGCATTGAGAGGTTTTGACATCAAATAAGTATAAGGATAGTTTGCCATTTTTCCTACTTGTTCTTTTAATAAAACCATTATCAACACCTTTGTCAAATTTATCATGTTAGAGTTGCAAAAAGATTAACTTTTATAATGTTTATATATATATATATATATATTTATATTTCAGAGTTGTTGTTAATGAGTATGCCATCATACGATGTGGTGTCCATATCAGATGCAAAAACTCCAACTAAAGACAAATAAATCCAATGGAACTGTAATACGGGATTAAAATAAACCTAGATAGAATGAAAAGAACATACCTGCAATAGCTCTCAGGTGTTATGGTGGGTCAAAACACATTAAGGATAGTGTGTAGCAAGGTCAAAGATATAAAGGTTCCTTTCTAATGCACTTTAATGACTTTGTGCATTAGTCTTCATTTAAAGATATTTTTCTCACATACATATTATAATATATATATATATATATATATATATATATATATCTAGATCATACTCATTATTCATCTCATATCTTTTAGTAGCCATAAATTTATATGTAAACATAAATAGTAAAACAACAATAACATACCTTTTATCCCACTACATGTGGTCGGTTACATGAATCATTTTTCTCTATTGTATCCTACTAAATATCATATTCACATTTAATTCTAACAAGATAAGGTCATTTTTTATATTTTCTAACCAAGATATTTTGGATCTATCATTGCCTTCCTTAGCATAGGTTGAATCTAATACATCTAGTCTTCTAATTGTATCATTAGATTGTGGATGATTTATGTGACCAAATAATCAGAGGCAACTCTCTCTAATTTTATTTTCTACTAGAGCTACTCAAACCTCTTCACATATACATTCATTTTGTATTTTGTCACTAGATCCACTAATCCACTAGAGCATCCTCATCTATACAATAATTAATTTTATGATTCTCTTTTATTGGCCAACATCTTGTGCCTTAAAGCATTACAATTCTCACCACCACCTTATAAGATTTTCCATTAACTTATAAATGACACTTATAAAGAACATTAACTTTTTCTATTTAACACTCTTAATTCTATAAATGAAATTTTTCTTAGAAATAGGAACCAACAAATTCTTCTTTTTGTACTTGATAACCATAATTAAAATAGATATAAAAAACTTACTAAGTATTGTTTATATCTAAATGAAAGCTTTTAGACTCTAATGTTATATATTTCAGTTTATTCTTAGTTTTTTCTTCTAATTTTAAAACAACAATATTGATTTTAAAAATACAATGATAAAAAAAAAAGCTTTAACATATTCAAGATAGATTGGTTTTACTAATCAATCATATTCCAATTATTAAAATTTTATCAAAATTCTCCTTATGTTGAATATCCTCTTTAAATATGCATATCTTTAATGACTTGAATGTATGCAATATAAACTCTTTCTTTTCTAGAAAATTCAAAACATTCTTGAAGTATACTTTCTCTAAATCAACAAATATTTTGTAGATTACTTACTTTCTTGATACTTTTCTATTTGACTTATACATAAATAAACTTCTTAATCACAATTGTTGGTAATATTTTATTTTCTTTAACTTCTATTCTTCTATAATTTTGACACTCTATAAATGACATTTTTTCTTAGAAATAGGTAACAAATTCTTTTTTGTTGATACAACTTATTTAAAATATTATTAAGGTTTAGTAATATAAAATTTTTTAATCTCTAAAATTTTCACACTTTTATTAATATTATCTTTACTAGTTTATCAAACTTCATTTGTTTAAATATATTGATTACAAAATCATAAGAAATAAAAAATTTAATTATATTTAATATATGTTAAAGTCAATCATATTCTCATAACCTTTATTAAAACTTTTATCAAAATATCTCATTCATTTATTTGAATATCCTCTAAAAAAACTCCTTTTTTAATGCATTTCATAAACTAAATTTTATTTCTCCTAGTTTTTTTTTAACATAATATCTTTTATTTATTTGGCATAAACATTATATAAATCACTAAATAATAAATTATTTAATCAATGTTAAATATGTATATTTCCTTTCCCAATTCTATTAATTTTACATATAAATCAATTTTATAAATAAATTTATTGTTTCTCATCTTTTATTACAATTTTACTCTCATATTTAAAATAGCTTTTCTTCTCATTTCTCCAACCCATTTAGTATCTTGTTTAATATCACTTGTATTTTTTCTCATATAGCATTATTTCATGAACAATCAAATTCTATGATCTTGTAGGTTACTTTTTAAAATATTTTTATTAACATTCTTGAAATCTTATCTAATTGTTGGATAATATTTTATTTTAACTTTACTTCAAACTTCATCAAACTCAAAACCATAATATTAGGTAATTAAATCTTAAGAAATTACCTACAATCATTATAATGTAATGATCTTTTTCTTAATAAAATAATCAATATGTATTTTATTATGTTTATTCTTTTGGTTTCTATTTCTTAAAATAAAGTATAAAGATTACAAAATCATTAGCTAAAAAAAATTCATGATCTATTCTTCATTAGTCATAAATAATGAATAAGTTAAAATCTTTTAAACTCTTTTGCATCTTCTAAAAAATAATCCTTTTCAAATCATATGTATTAATTCTTCTAGTCATCTCACTAAAAAAAAATACATTTAATTCTATTTGACATAAATACTTATAACATTAATAATCTTAGTATCAATAATAATTTTAAATTATACTTCTATCTCAATTTATTAATTTTTTTATTATCAAAATTCTATTATAATTTCATGTATACCATGTCTAGATTGACTCTACCAAAAAAAAACCAAAATTTAAAATCTAAACTATCAATCTCTTAACCTTTTCTAAATTTAGTTTCTTGAATTCAGATATTTATTTTCTTATGAACCATGAAAATTAATTCTATTACTTTACTTGAAATTATATTCCATGTTTTTATCCTAATTCTAGTTTCATAAACTAGCTTCTTTGGTCACATCTTTCAATAATCATAACTATTATTTGCCACTTTTTCATAAACCATATAAGAATAATGTAGCGCTAACATTGACATAATGTATTAAATATTCATTTTTATTAAGTTTTACATTATTAAAAAATGTATCCTTTAATTTGTGGCTTGATATCATGATAATGTTAAAGATAAATGGTAAGATTATTTAAGATCAAATTAACATACATAAAATAATAAGTAAACTAAATTTTACCTTTAACTATAACAATATCTTTATTTACAAATTTATCAAAATTTGTATAAACATATATGTAAAAAAAACATTTGAACATTCAATTTAATCACATCAACATGTGTAAGAAAATTAAAACAATAATAGTTATGTTGGAATGTTTTAAAATATTCAAATTATTATTTTTAATATTTGACCAAATTAAAATAATACATTATGCAAAAAAAGATTATATAAAATATGAACAATGGTAGATATTCTAGTTGAATAAATTTTCTAGTTATCACTAAAAAATGAAGTTAAGATTTGTAAAATATCCATCAAAGCGTTAGGAAGAATGGAATGGGAAAATGAACTTTCTAAATGTGTTTTAAATTGTACATATAAGAAAAATAAAGGTGAGGGCATAACTAGTAATAAAAATTATTTAATATTTTATAAATTTTAATTAAAAAATTTTAAATATGAAAATATAAACCTTCAAAATTTAAATAATATAAAATGTACATTATGTACAAATTTTATATAAAAATATTTTTAAAGTGATCATCAGATGACTCTAAAATACATGTACTAACATATATCAATTTAAGTTTCAATTAACATGAAGTAAATTTGTATCATGCTAGTATCATGTCAATTACCATAGAAAAAAGTATTCCAAATTTAATATAAACTTATTGATGTAATAAAAATAATTTAATAATTCTTTAAAATATAAATAAAAATGGTATTTACAATTTGTTCAACAAATTTTTTCTTGTAATTCACAAAATTTCATTATTATTTATTATTAAATTATTTATAAAATGATTTTATGAATAAAAATCATTTAAAAATATGCTTTAATAAAATTATTAGAGTGTAATACTAGTTAAACATGTGTTTGATTATATAAAATATTAATATAAATATTCAAGAATAATGTAGTTTGTTTCTAAATGGAAATAAACCCATGGGTATGAAGACAAGGTAGAAAAATCTTAGGAGAACTTAGACATAGACCATTTGCACTTATCATCAAATTGTATCTACTTTTTACACCTTTAATTTTACTACATCTTTCATGTTTTTTAAATATTATATGACAATGTGAAGATATGTGATTTGAACATTATTGTGATAAGAGATCTAAAAAATGTTCAATTATATTCAAAGAAATTGTTATATATGTTTTCTAATTCAATAAAAATATGCAATTATATCTTTAAACTAGATAAATTTACTTTTAATTTTATTTTATTTTCAAAAGAAAAAAAATTATTAAACATTTATTTTAAAATAAACCAATATAGTTTCCATTAAAATTGTCATACCTTATATGATTTGATTAAATAGGTCATTATCATGCTCAATGATTAACAATGGTAGCTATCTAGATATGAAGCCTTTCAAATGAGAAGAATGATGAGATGCATTAAGTCCACATGTTTAAGACCATAATGAAATTACTTATGAAGCTAAGATCCCAACACCTTCATAATACCTTTTAACTTTATTTTTCTTATCGAGCCACAACATTATAATTGTTTTTAATATTAGAAGACTTTTATTTCAATTTTTTGATGATGTAACCAAAATCAATGTGCAATGTGAGAAGTTAAATTTAATGTAATTTGGGTAGTGATAGTGATTGGCCCCCACTTACATGTATGACCTACAATTGAAAATGACCCAGTAACATGAATCCTAAACCCTTAAATGAAAATTTCAACTAACAAATTTAACCTAAATTTCAATGCTCTTTCGTCATAAAGAAAAAAAATTTAAATGTTGACTACCTAAATCCAATGTTCATAAAGGAAGCGATCAAGTGATCAGTGCAAGGAATAAAAGCGGTGTGTTCACAGCCTGAGGAGCTCATTTCTCAGCTGAAGGTGCCAAGCATAACGTTTTGATCTTCGTAAAGATTACTGAAGAAAATGTTCGGATATTGAGGTTATTTATCAATGAAGAGGAATATTAGGATGTAGCAAAAATAGAGGAAGTACATGAAGGAGATGCTGTGTTGGGCATCGATGGAATGGAAGTCGACTTCTTTTGGCATCTAAATCTGTCTCTGTGGAGATTTTATTGTACAAAGATTGTGTATTTATGAAGTGTTTGCTAACAGGGTTGAGGGGTATTATTCACTTGTGATATTGGGAATTCTTGATTGATTTGGTTGAAATTTATGGGTTTTCTTTATCAGGGAAGTTAATTAGTTATGTGTGTTTTAGGTGTTGAGTAAGGTTATGTGTATGCATACACATGTATTGTACGCCCATGATCAACAGGTTTAGGTTATGCAACTTAAAATATGACCATGAATTCATCTTAAGTTAGAAGTCAAGGGAGAGTTCATTCCATTATAAAATTAAAGTCAACTAAGAAAGAGTTCTACTCATCCCTCAGGATGAACTTGGCTATTTGAATTAACTCATTACTCATGATGAACTCATCCCATAAGATGGTCTTAGCCTTCAAGATGAACTTGATTCTCAAAATGAAGTTGATGCTCTAGAAGAACATCACTTCGGATGAACTCGTCCCTCATGATGAATATGATCTTACAGATAAACTAGGACCCCCATAATGAACATATTTCTTCAAATGACTGATCTTTGAAGATAATCTCATTCCTTAGTTGAAGTCTTCTCTTAGGATAAACTTATTTTCATAATGAACTAAACAATCAAGATGAGCATGTCACTTAGAATGAACATATCCCTCAAGATGAACTTTTCTCCCAAGATGAACTCAACTCCTACATCAAAACAACTCAATACAACCACTCATTGGAGGTCACTTAAGCCCATTATCTCCATCTAACAAAAACCTTATTTTGAAAATAATTAATATGCATTTAATAAAAGTAGCTAAATACAATCGATAAATCAATTTTTATTAAATGTTTATAATAGACTTTATTTCATAGTTCATATATCTTCCTTTAATATAACCTTCCTTTTATGTCAAATCCTAAAGCTTATCTTTCTCTCCTTCTCTCTTTTATATTAATAGTTAATTCTGTCATTAAGGTTCTGGAGTCACTAAGAGATCAATTTATATTCAAAATCCTTTATGATATAATGAGCATGGATTAATTCTAAGGGCCCAACCTTTTCAAATATATAATAAAAAAAATAGATAGCAAAGAATTAATTAGGATGAAAACTAAAAAATTCATCAACTACAAATAACTCAAATAAGGGACATAAAATGTACTCAAGGAATTTAATAATTATTGGGTGAGGTTAAATTCAAAATAAGTTAGAGTAGTTGTCCTTCGAATTTAACAAGAAATGGAAAATATCAACAATGAAATTAGTAGGTACTCGAAGAACATAGCGCAAATTCTATGAAAGTTTTCTATAATGAAGCACTTGGGCAAGCCATAGCCAATATTAAACTAGTTCATCATATTAAACTTTTCCATCATATTGAATTCTAAAAAATAGTTTCACTTCATCAGGGAATAGATTCATTTAAGGTGGGAGTACAACTCATCCACAAATTAAAATCATTCGAGATTGATTTCAACACATTCAGTATTTAAAGTCATCCAAGGGAAAAATTTTAACTCATCTAGAAATTCAAATCATCTAAGAGAGAGTTCAACTCATCTAGAAATTGAAGTCATCTAAAGAAGAGTTCAACTCATCAAAGAATTGACATCATTCAAGTAAGAGTTCAACAACTCAATGATTTCAAAGAAAACTTAATAAATTTGCACCTCTTAGAATTAATGTTTAAAACAAGAAGTGAACATTCAATTCGATTATGTCAATATGTGCCAAATAATTATAACAATAATAGAAATTATATTGTTAAAGTAATTAAAAAATTAAAAATGTTATATTTAAATTTGACCAAATTAAAAAAATAAATTTAACAAAAGGTTAATATAAAAAGAGTTTGAATAATGGTTAACTATATCTAGCAGAACATTTTTTTTTTCAATTGGCCTACCTCACAGAAATGAATCAAAGACATGTGAATTCTAGCTTCACTCCTCTGTACCATTCTTTATCTCCTTCCAAATCATAAAGTGATGTTTCTATAAAGGTTTTAACTTACACGAAAAATAAAGGTGAGAGGATATTAAAAGTCCAAAAAATATATTTAATAAATTTAAATAATTTTTTATTCTTATTAAAATCTAAACTTTAAAAGTTTAAAAATAATCATAAATTTGTACATTAAGTTTAAAAGCCCTCATAAAAATAATTTATAAAATGCATATTAGATTTTCCAAAATAACTAAAAGTACTAACACTTGTCAATTCCTTAAAAATTCTAGTTAAACAAAAAACATTCTAGTTTCATATGTTGTTGGTATGATGTCAATGAAAATAAAAATAAGAAAACTTTTATTAATTTAGAGTATAAATTTCTCTATGATGTGATGAAGATAATTTATAAATTAGACTTGTAAAATAGTAAAAAACAAATTACTTAAAGTTTGTTTAGTAATTTTTTTTTTGTAGTTCATAAAATTGCATTACTATTTCTGAGCAAATCATTATAAAATTATTCAAAGACTCAAAATCATTTGAAAATATGTTTTGATAGAAATATTTGAATATAATATTAATTAATGATATGTTTATGTATATAAATTTAAAATAATAGATATTCTAGAATATTGTGGTTGTCTCCTAAATGGAACTAGACATGTGGTTGTTACAACTTTATGAACTTAATGTAGCTAAAAAAAAAGTGTAATTAAAATTTTATAAAGAGTACATAGAGAATTGATATAGACCACTAGTGCTTAATCATTATGCATCAAATTGTATCATTTTTTCTTTTACACTTCATTTTTTACTACATTTTTAATGTATTTAAAATACTCTATGATAATGTGGTATTCTGATCAGAACTTTATTAGTAATAAGAGAACTAAGAAATATATTTTTTAAATTATATTCCAAGAATTTATAGTGCAAAAGTATGTTTTTTAAATAAAGAAATTATGTTCCAATTGCATATTTTAAATAAGAGAACATTAATTGCAAATTTGATTTTATACTAAAAGAAAGAAATAATATATTTCCAATTTATTTTAAAATAAACTAATTCAATCCCCCCTTCAGTGTGTCATACTTTACATGTGTTTTACATTAAATAAAGATTATTATCATGTTACCCCAATGATGAAGTCAATTGATTGTAATGTGAAGAAGTAAATAACAATTTTAAATGGGATAGAAGGATTCAATGCATCACAGGTGTATTTGATGTTGGGTGAAAGGCTATAATCTAATTACTATGATCTAATGAGTATTTGAATTTAATGCAATTCTAATCAATATTGTAGTACTTATCATTATGATATTATGTTGCATATTTTCAACTCTAAATGATCCAAATTAATACTATAACTACAATAATGCATTGTTCAATTACGGCCCAAACAGGTTTGAACCCCACTCAAATCAAATTCAAACTCTATTTTTTTTCAAACTTAATTCAAATCCTATTAAAATTTCCTTTTTGAAACCTTATTTAAATACAATTCAGATCTAATTTAAATGCTTGAGCTCAACTAGACCATTTTTGAAACCTTCTTTTTTGTTTGTTTGATTAAATAGAAGCTTGATCAAATATTATTCCAATCTCATTCGAACCTTCGTCCAAATAAAAGTGCATATCAAAGTTCAAATACAAACTAGCTCGAGCTAAATACAATCAAAATGAATTTTAATTGAAGAACGTACATGTGAGGGGAGTCATTTTTGTTAGAAATGAGAATATTTCTCCAAGAGTAAAAAAAGAAGAATATTTATACAATTAAGACTATCATGAGTCCCGTAAATATAAAATTTCTATTATATTGAACATGATCTTTAACATGAATCCTAAACTCTTAAATGACAATGCCATAACAAAATAATTCATCCCAAATATTATTGCTCTTTAAGGAAATAATATAACTATAGATCACCAAATATTCAGATCTTCGACAGCTTCCAGATTTAATTCCCCATAACTGTATTTACTAAATTCCATCTAATATTATATTATTAACGATACTTAATAGCTAATCATAAAATCTTAATAATAAATTTTTATTTATAAACCACCATATATTATTTCACGTGTATTTAAAACTAATAAATTCCAAAGCACGTTAAAACACTATAAATTCACATGCAAGCTTTTCTCACTACACTTGAGGGTCTAAAGTAGAAAATTCTCTCTCTTCCAACCACAATGAAAAGATGTTTCAATGCCCCATCAAAACCCATGTGGTGGATTGTCTTATACCTAAAAAACAATCTAGAAGAATCGATCAAGTTATCCGTGCAAAGAATAAAAGCCGCGAGATCACAGCACGGGAGCCTAGTTTCTCAGCTGAAGGTGAGAAGCACAACAATCTAATAAGCGTGAAGAAGAATGAAAAAGAAAATCGGACATTGAAGTTGTTTATTGATGAAGAGAAATATTATGAAGTGGCGATAACAGAGGAAATACTTGAAGGAGATGTTGTGTTGAACATGGACGGAATGGAAGTTGACTTTTTTGGGATTTGAATCTGTCTCCATGGAGATTTTTGTTCCATCCGAAGATCAATGGCGGAGGCAGGTTGGAGATTTATGAAGTGTTTGTGACTGGGTTGATGGGTAATATTCACTTTTGATATTGGGCATCATTTGATTTGATCGTTGTTTGATTGATTTGGTTGAAATGTTTTATTTAATTTTATTGGTTAGGTATATTGAGTTTATTACTTCAATCAAATCATTGAGGTCTTATTTTATTCAAGAAGAACTTGAGTTTCAATCATGGAGAATACATGAATTTATCATAAAATGACTTAAATGATCGAATAAATAATGATTACGTGTATTTGAATATATTTTTATATGAGTTCCAATTAATTGAAGTGATAACCACCTTCAATAGTTTCAACATAGTCGACAAAATTCTATTTTATGATTTCAAAATTAAGATGAGTTAATGTTATTGTTTGATTTAATCTAACTCAGTTTACCATAAGTGTAATATTACGTGTGCTTTAGTGTTAAGTATGTTTGTCCGTGTATATTGATAAGACTAATAATAAAATAAGAGAGAGGAGAAAGAGAGAGTGAGAGAAAGAAGCATTAAGATTTGACTAAACAGGAAGGTTAAATTAAAGAAAGATATATTAACTATATAATAAAGTATAATATATACATTTCATGAAAAAGAGATTAGTAAGTTATATTAAGAACATATTAATTATTTAAATGTGTGTGGGCACCCTATACACGGGCAACTCAGATATCTATATCTAGTTGAACATTTTTTTTTCAATTGACCTACCTCATAGAAATGAATCAAAGACATGTGAATTCTAGCTTCACTCCTCTGTACCACTCTTTATCTCCTTCCAAATGGTAAAATGATGTTTCTATAAAGGTTTTAATTTAAAAAATAAAGGTGAGAGGATATTAAAGTCCAAAAAATATTTAATAAATTTAAATATTTTTTCTTCTTATTAAAGCTAAACTTTAAAAGCTTAAAAATAATCAGAAATTTGTACATTAAGTTTAAAATCCCTCGTAAAAATAAATTATAAAATGCATATTAGATTTTCCAAAATAACTAAGAGTACTAACACTTGTCAATTCCTTAAAAATTCTAGTTAAACAAAACATTCTAGTTTCATATGTTGTTGGTATGATGTCAATGAAAATAAAAAATAAGATTACTTTTATTAATTTAGGGTATAAATTTCTCTATGATGAGATGAAGATAATTTATAAATTAGACTTGTAAAATAGTAAAAAACAAATTACTTAAAGTTTGTTTAGTAATTTTTTTTTGTAGTTCATAAAATTGCATTATTTTGAGCAAATCATTATAAAATTATTCAAAGACTCAAAATCATTTGAAAATATTTTGATAGAAATATTTGAATATATTAATTAATGATATGTTTATGTATATAAATTTAAAATAATAGATATTCTAGAATATTGTGGTTGTTTCCTAAATGGAACTAGGCATGTGGTTGTTACAACTTTATGAACTTAAGGTAGCTAAAAAATGTGTAATAAAATTTATAAAGAGTACATAGAGAATTGATATAGACCACTAGTGCTTAATCATTATGCATCAAATTGTATCATTTTTTTTCTTTTACACTTCATTTTTTACTACATTTTTAATGTATTTAAAATACTCTATGATAATGTGGTATTCTGTTCAGAACTTTATTAGTAAGAGAACTAAGAAATATATTTTTAAATTATATTCCAAGAATTTATAGTGCAAAAAAGTATGTTTTAAATAAAGAAATTATGTTCCAATTGTATTTTAAATAAGAGAACATTAATTGCAAATTCAATTTTATACTAAAAGAAAGAAATAATATATTTCCAATTTATTTTAAAATAAACTAATTCAATCCCCCTTTCATTTGGTTGAAATGTTTTATTTATTTTTATTGGTTAGGTATGTTGAGTTTCTTACCTCAATCAATTGATTGAGGCCTTATTTTATTCAAGAAGAACTTGAGTTCGATGAAGAATACATGAGCATATGAATTTATCATAAAATTTCTTTAAATGATCAAAAAATAATGATTATGTGTATTTGAATATATTTTTTATATGAGACTAATTGAAGTGATCACCGCCTTCAATAGTTTCAACATAGTCAACAAAATTCTATTTTATGATTTCAAAATTAAGATGAGTTAATGTTATTGTTTTGATTTAATCTAACTCATTGTATCATAAGTGTAATATTACGTGTGCTTTAGTGTTAAGTATGTTTGATAAGACTAATAATAAAATAAGAGAGAGGAAAAAGAGAGAGTGTGAGAAAGAAGCTTTAAGATTTGACTAAACAAGAAGGTTAAATTAAAGAAAGATATATTAACTATATAATAAAGTATAATATATACATTTCATGAAAAAGAGATTAGTAAGTTATATTAAGAACATATTAATTATTTAAATGTGTGTGGGCACCCTATACACGGGCAACTCAGATATCTTACATTCAAGATTTCTTATCATTTTATTCAATAGCACTTTATACTATTATGATTGAAATATTTTGAAGACCTGAACTGAGAAGATGAAAAAAAAAATAGAAAACATAACTTATACTAATCTGATCAAACTTCACTTAGAAATAGCACAACCAGCCTACTGCTTATCTTATCGAAATGAACTCTGCAAAATGCAATATTTGATCAGATGCATGTCAAACACGACAGACATGTATCTGATTAAAAAATATTAAAAATTAAAAAGCTCACACGTGTCTTAAATAATTGAAATACTATTATTTAAAAAACATTTTTAAATATATTTTCTTATATTTTCAATTATCTTAGAACGTTTTAAGAATTGAGAAAATAGAATTTGAACAAGAAAGAGGAGGTAATAAGATATATTTAATATAAATAATTAAAATGATCAAAAATTATAAATTTAGAATTAACAACAAATTTTCTTCTCTAAAATTATTTGAAATTGCAATAAATTATATATATATATATATATATATATATATATATATATATATATATATATATATATATATATATATATATATATATATATATATATATATATATATACATATATATATATTGTGATTGAAATTGACCGAGAATTTAAATGATGACTAGGACAAACACTGTTTATAGTAGAATTTAATCAAAAATTCATTAACAGTTTCAGTTTAAACTGGTTAAAAATGAATGACATAATTCATGTCATTTTAATATTTTTTTTAATTTAAATTTCAGCGTGTTTAGATTTTGTATTTCTGTTGAATAGATGCCTTCGAGAATTCTGGCATCATTAAATCTACCTTTGACTTCAATATAAATTCTAAATTTTTTTTATTTACTAAATTTTTGAGGTAAGTAGCATAAGAAAGGCTTATTATAAGGAAACCTATTATTATATATTCACAAAATTAAAGAGGCCAATATTAAGATCAATCATCAATATTGAATGATAGTCTTAAAAAAGTGCTTTAATTAATAGTCTTAATTTACTTATTACATTTAAGAAAGGAGCAAGAAACGACACAAAATATTTTATTTCAAATTAATGGGCAAATTAAATTATCTCTACAGTTTAAGGCCTTTGTTTCAAAGGTGATGTCATTATAATCATTAAAAATGTGAATTAGGCTCTTTAAAACTTTAATGGAAATAATCTATCAATGAATAAACAAAAAATCTTTAGAAAAATGACTTCAAAACATTCTACATTGTTTAAAATAAATTAAGAAATTGACTTTAAACAAGTGAGTTTACTTTATACCATTGGAAACAAAGAATGCTCAGTAACTTAGGCTTTACTCAAACTTATGGAATAGCAAGCAAGGAGACATTAAAGTTGAATACTATTCAAGTTTGATTATCTGAGCAATAAACCTAGACTAGAAGGTTGATCAAATTTATATAAAAATGCCTTAATAAATTGATAACTAAAAGAAGTGTGCAAAAAAATTATTCCAAGATTCCAATCATAAGGAGAAATAGATTATAAGTTAAAAGATTAGCTACAGTCTAAAATAATCATCATTAGCATTGCTCACAAGATTTAGTTATATCCTCTTTATGTTGATAGATAATAAGTAAAGGTTGACTACATTATTTTTTTTTAATAATTAGACAATAATGAAAGAAGTGGACTCTAATTGTATATGATGATGGCATAAAATTTATAAGTGATGATATCCAAGGAGTAAATAATTAGAAGGAGATATGAAGGAATTTGACTTGAAATATATGGGGAAACATAAATATTTATTTTGAATGAAGGTTTTAATAATTGAGATTATAATTTTTTCCCCAAAAGAAAAACAAACTTGGTTTACTCAACGAAATTAAAAAATTTTGGATGTAAAATTATGGCTATTCCACTTGAAAAATATTTAAACAAGAAAGGGAAGGACGGTGAACCAACTATTGATAAAAAAACATCAATAGTTGATTAAAAACTTCAATTTACCTATAATTAACTAGACTTGACAATACATAAGCATTTAGTGTGGTAAATCAACCAATGCATACTCTAAACAAATGGATTAGATTTTAAAATCATATATAAAAATATCTTAAAGGTAGTCCATAAAGTGGATCAATGTTTCACAAAATATAAAGAACAAAGAAGAAACATTTATAAATAAATTTTGTAAGTAAGCATAACAAATCTAACTTTGATTTTACATAAAAATATGAGAAATGTTTTAATTAATTGGAAAATTAAAAAAATAATGGTAGCTAAAGTAGTGTGGAAGTATAATTTTACACTATTATAGATGGATTATGTAAGTCAAGTAGTAAATATGATTGATGGAGGTTTATAAAAACATCATAAATTACCTATAAGTTTTTAAATATGATTATAAGTTAGCAATTACTATTTTGAACAATCATGTTCAACATGACATAGTGAAATAAATAATGGTTTGTCATTAATTTACAAAAGAATTAGAGAGACGAATAAACTTATGTTATTATGTTCCCACTATCTAACAAGTATGATAGCCTTATAAAATCCTAAACAAAGAAGAATTATAAGATATGTTAAGCAAATTAAAAATAATAATTATGTAATCTTATACTTGAGAGAAAGTGTTGGTAAATAAAAATATATTATTGATTAGAAGTTTGTTTACAAATGTTTAAACTAAATTCAAGTTCAAACTTTCAAAGCTATTAGCAACTACTAATCAAGTTTGATTACAAATGTTTAAACCTTCAAAGTTCCCATTTTATCTTACATGTTTTCTTGTATAATAAATTAAGTTTAAATTGTTATTCTAACCTCTTAACCACATACCAGTAATAAATCAAATTGGTTTATTGCCAATATGCTATACATCAAACCTCTAGTTCCCTTAATGTAAGCTCAACTAACTTTTAGTGTGCAATTAGCTCTAATTTTATCGTTGACTAATTTTTCACCTCTTTATGTTAAATATGATGGTTACTTGGCTCAAATTTCATATAATTATTTCATATATTCATATATCCAGTAAATGAGATTCATTAGAAATTTTAACATTATAAATATAACATATAATTTCAAATTATATTCTAAGTGGAGGAGGTGGTTGGCCATTAGTTCCTTCTAAAAGAATGATGTGGAGCCTCTTTCTATGGAGCATGCTTACTTAAGTTAAGAAATAAGTGGGGCTAAATTAATTCTTGATTATCCATTATACAAAAAATACAAGAATGGAAGATTCTTGCATGGCTCATCTTATTTTGGCAACATATATTCAACTACTAGATAAAATTAAATTTACAAAACTAAAATAAAATGTCTCAAATGATTATACAATTAACATAAACATCATAAAATCAAAATATCACTTCTAAAATTTAAATTTTGAATTTTAAATTTAATGGTTTAAACTCTAAGTATAACAAGCTAAACATAATCCTCATATCCTACTACTACAAGTACATTAATATATATATATATATATATATATATATATATATATATATATATATATATATATATATATTCATATATGTGTTCTTAATATACAATATTAACTAAAACGATGTTATTGTTGCAATTTTAGTATATGGTAACTTGGTAATTTATGTTGATGTCAATCTTTAAGGAACTTAGGTCACTAAGAGAGATATGCTTTGAATTTTAATATTCATATTTTTAAATTTTAAAAGTAACATTTAATTATATATAAAACTGATGTCTATTTTTTTTGTCTTTTAATTCTAACAATAAAAGCAAGTAATATTTTATCAATACAAGATCTAAATCGTCTATTTAGGAGAACAAATAGTAAAAATGACTTTTTTATTATGTTTTATTTAATATTTAGAATATATTTTCATGATCATAAATATTAAGAGAGATGTAAGAGAATGATGGAAGGTCTAAGTTTTATATACTATAACTCTAAGATGATGATATAGTTTACATTTCTAAGATGTTGATAAATATACATATATATATATATATATATATATATATATATATATATAATAAAATAAAATGAGTATATTAAAGATAATTTAAATGAAAATTATGCAAAATCAAAGATATTTTAAAATATATGTAAATAAATAAAAATAAATAAAAATAAATTTTGCATCTCATACAAACACTCATTAAACATTATAGAGTAATAATAATTGAAAATTGTTATGTTGTAATATAGATAATGCTATTGCTAACAATAATGATATTGAATTCATATTTTTTAAAGAGTACATAAAAATATTAAAACATTGATCATCTTCTTTTGCTGTGATAGTAGAATGAGTGATTTTAATATCATAGTTTAATACAAATATATAATACACAAATAAAAGCGCAAAGGAATTGACACTGAGAGTTTTTGTATGAAAATGTGAAGATAAATCAAGAGCCTAGCTCCATTAAAATAATTCAGTTTATAATTCAAGTTATAGAAATCTGCACTTCACTATAATTGGAGAAGAGGGAAGTACAAAGTTGAGAGCACTTTTGTTATCTCCTGTAATTGTATTAGATATTATAAGAGATGTAAGAATGATGATTGTCAGATGATTAAATAGCAATTTTAATTAGGAGATGGTGGTCTAATGATGACAATAATAAAATGAAGACAATAGTTAATAATAATGGTTAGGACGATCAAGTGATTGCAAGATAGGGGTTGATGATTAGATGAAGATAGCAATTTTTAGAATCATAATTTCAATTCCTATTTTTGTAAGCCTTAAATTTTTTTTTTTCTGATGTTTTAAAACATAGGAAAATATAATAAAAAAAACATGTTTTAGTGATGTCCTTTATGCATGACTGTGCATCTAGATATCATTTTGAATGAATGTAACTATTTCCAATTCTAATTAATTTTTTTCTTACTTATTTGGCATTTGTTTTAATTTTTTTATAATCATAGAATAATTTTTTTAAAAATTGAAATTATCTGAGAATGATTATTTTAAGCATAAATGTGTGTTTAAAATATCATTAATTTTGCATATATCTCATTTATGGATTTTATATTAAATGACCTCTTTAGGCTTTTGATTTGATTATTTTGTACTTTAAACTTATTAAATCTAATTGAATTAACTAATGAAAGGCTTAATTTGGGAATTTTAAAGTCAAATATCAAACAATGAAAACTTCAAATATTTTAGATGTTTTAAAATTATTTGATATTCTTCAATATTTTTTACTTCTAGGGTAATATATTGTGAGAATTATATATAAATTCTCAAAATACTCTTAATATTTGGGAGTGCACTTTAACTTGCTTTAAGAGTTTCAAAAGATTATTTAATTCAATTAATCTTTAATTTGATTAATTTTGTAAATATTCATATTAATTTTTTTATATTAAATTAAATAAGAAAAAAAAGGATTTGTTTTTTTTAGAATATTCACTTAAGTTTTTCTTTCTAAAATTTCAATTTTAAAACTTCAAAATTTTAAATATAATTACAAAAAAATGTACACTTTGTAGTGTAATTTGAATGTTTTGAATTTCAATTATATAATAATTTTGAGAGTATAAAATTGAAAAGGTATTTATGAAATTTAAAATTTTAAAATCTCAATGTTTTATAATTGAAAATTTTAATATTTTAAATACCTAATTATGAACAAATTTTTTAAAATTTTGAAAGTTTTAGGATTGCTAAAGAGAAGTTATTTCATCCCATTGAATATATTCACATAGACTTTAAAGGTCACTAATTTAATTTAATATTTTTTTTAAACATTAAACTTTTTTTTTAATTTTTTTTTTCAAAAATACTGAATATGACCATTTTCATGCCTTAAAGAGGTCATTTATGCATGATTTTACATATAGACATCATTTTGAAAGTATGAGAATATTTTGTAATTTATTTAGATTTTTCTTAAAAAATTTAGCAGTACTTCTAATTCCATAATTTTTTATAGTAATTATTAAACAATATCAAATAGTTTGACAATGATCATTCTATGCCTAAATATATGTTCAGAATTTCACAAGTAATGGGCATATATATCCCATTTTATACATTTTCATTAATAAATGCACTCTTTGGGTACTCGATTTGATTAATTTGGGCTTTACAATTTTTCTATTCATTTAAATTATTTAATCAAGGCTTAATTAAGGCATTTTAAAATATTAAATATTGCATATTTCAAAATATTCTAATATTTTAAAGTTATTTTTATTTTTCATAATTTTTATGTACTAGGTGATAATATATTAGAAATAATAAAAGCCTCAAAATACTTAAATATATCAGGCTTCTTTTAATTTTCCTTAAAAGTTTTGGAAGAATAATTAATTCAATTGACTTTAATTTCATTAATTTTTTTAATATCCTTTTCATTATTTTATATTCTTTACATATTCATTTAATGAAAAATAGGATTCAACTTTTATTTTGAATATTCACTTAGGTTTGACTTCCTAAAAATTTCAATTTTAAAACTTCAAATTTCTATATATAATATCAAAATTTAAACTTTTTGTAGGCTTCTTAATTCTTTGAATTTAAGTTATATAATAATTTTGAGAATATAAAATTGCAAAGTTAGTTTATGAAATCTAAAATTTTAAAGCCCAATTTCATTTTTTTTTATGATAGGTTCTATAATAAATATCTTCAAAAAAATATGGTAAACACTTATATGGTGTTCTAGTTTAAATAAGTTAACTCTCATGTGATTTAACAATTAAAATATATATTTATCTATTTTCAAATCTCTTTAACCCACTCAAAATTTATTTTCAAAATTAAATATTATGATTATGGCGACATTGACATTGAGAAAATTTTATAATGAATTATAAAATATATTTTTTAATGTATGATCTTTTGTATATATTGGTTTGA
Source organism: Cymbidium sinense (assembly GCA_021442155.1). NCBI lineage: Eukaryota > Viridiplantae > Streptophyta > Magnoliopsida > Asparagales > Orchidaceae > Cymbidium > Cymbidium sinense. The sequence goes on from CM038233.1 coordinate 58,237,441, forward strand.
AATAGTTAATTGGCACAAAACTAATTGGCTACTTTTCAATAGGATAAATATATTTTATAACATATTTAGAACTAGTATTCTTGATCATATTCATTATTCATCACAACATATCTTTTCCAATAGACATAAATTTATATGTAAACATAAATAATAAGATTCATAAATTAAATCAATTGTCAAATTAACTTGTGTAACTTCTTATCGGTGAACTATAGAAAGCTTTTGTCATTTACTCTATACCAACATGTGTTAAAATTTATTAAAATCTTAGGAAGATTTTATACTACTCAAATTAGAATATATGCCAAAAAAAATATGAGGTGAACATTTAATTTGATTAAGCCAACATGTCTAAAATAATTAAAGCAATAATATAACTTATATAAGATAGTTTTGAAATATTCATAATATTATCTTATATTTGACCAAATTAAAAATATTAACTTAATAAATCACACAAAAGATTATATAAAATAGGGTTGAATTACCACAAGCTATCTCCAATTGAACAAGTTTTTCAATTGAATTGTCTCAATGAACCTAAGACTTGCAATTTCTATCTTCTCTCTTTACCTCTCTTTATCTCTTTCCCCTCTGACAGCCCAAGGAGGAATGTAATGCCAAAATCAAGTTTCTAGATGTCTTTTAACTTATACATATAAGAAAAATATGTGACGGTATATTATTAATAATAATTATTATTATTTTAATTTTATAATTTTAAATAGTTTTTTGTAAATATCAATAGCTTCATATTATAAAAAACTATAATATAGTACATTATGTCTAAAAAAAACTTCTATGAAAATGATTTGTAAAATGGATATCACAATGATATCATGTCAATGATAATAAAAAATAAAAATAAAAATATTTTTAACATAAACTTTTCTGTGATGTGATGATGAAAATTTATTAATTTACCTATCAATAATTTATAAATATTATTTAAAGGTTGTTCAGCAAATTTTATCTTATCTTTCACAAGTGTTTCTTCTCCTATTACAACTTTATAACCATATGGTAGCAAAGGAGAGAGAGTAGTAAAAAATCTTGAGGGAGAACTCTGAGAGTAGATATAGACCATTGATGCAAAATAATTATGCATCAAATTGTATCTTTCACCTTAACTTTGTTTGTGATATGAGAAGTAAGAAATGTGCTTCAAAAAATTATATTCAAAGAAATTCTTGTAAATGTGTGTTTATTAATTTAAAAGAAATGATGTTTCAATTATATATTTGAAATTAGAGAACTTTAATTACAAACTTAATTATTCTTTAAAATTAAAGAAACAAATTGTATCTGAAACTTATTTTAAAATTGACCATTAGAGTCTACCTTTAGGTGTGTAATATATTACATGTAGGGTTTTAAATTAAAGAAAGATCATTATTATGCTACCTCAATGAAGCCAATTGGTGGTCGTATACAGAAGAATGATTTCAATAGTAGGCCGTAAATGTAAGGGAGGACATTTTTGTATGAAATGATATATTTCTCTAAGAATAAATAATAGGGATATTTTTATAATACGACTATCATCAGTCATATAGATATAAAGTAGGTATTATATGGAACATAATCTAATAACATGAATGATAAACTCTTAAATGATAATTCCAACAAACAAATTCAACCCAAATATCAATGCCCTTTCTTAATAAGGAAAAAATAAAAAATTTGATTACGAAGATTTAATTCCCCATAATTGTACTCAGTAAATTCCATGAAATATTATATTAGTAATGATATTTTACAATAGGTCTAAGAAATTAACCAGAAAATCACAAAAGCTTAATAATATTTTTTAATTTATAAACCAGCTTTTTTTATTTCGCATATCTTTAAAACTTTTAAATTTCCATGTAGAACTCTATAAATTAACCTCCAAACTTCTCTTCAACACTCGAGCATCACACACACACTCTCTCTCTCTCTCTCTCTCTCCTTCTCCCAGATTCTCTTCTACCGAAAAAAATAATTCAATACTGGTAGAAGAAGCGAACAAGGGATTTGTGCAGGGAATAAAGGCGGTGAGTTCACAACTGAGAAACTCGTTTATTAGCTGAAGCTAATGAGCACAACATTTTGATAAGAGCAAAGAAAAATCAACAGAAGTTTGGATAACAAGGTGATGATAACAAAGGAAAAATTGAAGGAGATTTTGTGTTGGGCATCAATTAAATGGAAGTTACTTTTTTGGCATCTGATTCAATCTCCATGGAGATTTTATTCTACATGAAGACAGATGGTGGCACGTGGTTGAGTATTAATAAAGTCTAGACTAATTTGGTTGATGGGTATTATTCACTTTTCAAATTGGATGGCATTTGATCAATTATTAATTAATTTGGTTAAAATATATGGTTTATTTTGATCGGAGAAGTTAATTATTTAAGTGTGCTTTTAGAGTTGAATGAGTTTGTGTGTATATATATACATATAATATGCACCCATGATTAATTGAGTTAGGTTAGGTAAATCTAAATTTGTCCATGAACTCATCTTAAGCCTGAAATCGACAAAGGGAGAGTACAACTTGTTATCAAATTAAATACATGAAATAGTTTAGCTTATCTCTTAGGATGAACTAGACCTATAAAATTAACTCGTTCCTCAAGATGAACTCATCCCATTGGATAGTCTCTAGCCTCAAAATGAACTTTATTCTCTAGTTGTTGTCCTCTGGGATGAACTTCTCTTATGATGAACTCTGCACTCAAGATGAACATGATCTTCTAAATGAACTATGCCCCCAGAATGGACCTATTTCTTTAGATGAACACATCTCTCAAGATAATCTCATCCCTCAAAATGGACTCTTATTTTGGGTTGAACTTATTTTCATTATAAACTCAACATTTAAAATGAACATAGTCATTCAAGATAAACTTGTCCCTTAGGATGATCTCATAACTGGGGATAATCTAACCTCTTAAGATGAGTTCATCCAAACAATTTAGTACGGCTACTCATTATATCTCACTTAAGCATATATTGTATCATACTAATCAAATACTTATTTTGAAAGTAATTAATATGCATTTAATATAAGTAGCTAAATACAATCAACATATCTTTTCTTTTTTCAAAAGTATATATTAAAATTTAATTCATAGTTTATTTATTTATTTTCTTTTCATATGACATTCCTATTAAGTCAAATCCTAAAATTCTATTCTCTCTCTCTCTCTCTCTCTCTATGTCACTCTCACTCCTCCATCTTTGTCTTGCTTTTATAGTTAATATTATTAATTAGGTTTAGGTGTCACCAATGAATAAACTTAAATTTAACATTCTCTATAGCAAGATGACTATAAATTGATGCCAAATGCCCAAGATTTTAGAATGCAAGATAAAAAGAGTATAATAGGGTATAATTAATTAGGATAAAAAAATCAAGAATTCATCAACAACAGATAACTCATCCAAGTTACATAAAATGGACTAAAAAAATATGATAATTATTAGGTGCAGTTGATGATGGATGCAAGGCCATAACTAATTATTAATGGATCCATGGAGTGTAAATGAGTCGTGTTGAGCTCAAGTCGCCCCTAGCTTATGCGTGAGCTCAATTAATCAATCAACTTTGAACTCCATCTTGAGTTTTATTATACAACTTGAATCAGCTCACGAGCTATCTCCTTTAGCATGGAAGAGTTACAACAATCCTATTTTAAATAATATTTATAAACAAAATGATAACGAGAGTGAGGGACTAGAAGGAAATAATACGAAATTACTTGCTATAAATAATTTTTAAATATTTTTTAATAATTTTGTACTTAAACTACTAAATTAAAATTTATTTTAAATGTAATTAGTTTTACTATTTTTAAACAAGTTGGCTCGTGAACTAAAAAAAGTTGAGTTAAGTTTGGCTTAAAGTTGGCTCAAGAGAAAAAAAAAGTAAGTTAAAATGTTAAAATTAAATTTTTTTTAAAATAACTTTAAACAAAAAATGCATGTTAATTATTTATAATAATTATTGTAATTTAATATATATATATATAAGTAATTTATATGTCAACATAAAATTTTAATATAAATTATTTAAATCGTAATTGTAAAGTAAAAGTATTAGTTTGAAATAATATGTTCAATTTATAATGCTAGAGTCAAAAGCTCACCTAATCTAAGAAAATTATATTTATTAAAATGTCATAACTTAATATTTTTTACTACCAATTAAATGTATCCATCATACTCATTTCTCTATCCTTCATATATTTATATAGTTGATATTTAAAATTTTATGTTTACTTATATATGATATTTAACTACATTTTTTGATCCCAAGTCCGGATGGGAAAAGTGGAGGGTTGCGATAGTCGACGGCCAGCATAAAACTTGTTGAAATAATCATAACATGAATCCTTTAAAATTGTGTTAATGCTAGGGCGTCCCCTAGAAACGATGCGTTGTATGACTTGAATATAGAGAAAAGTGTGCAAGGGCCGCTGTATTGGCGCCTGATATAATATTTATGTATATGTATATGTATATATATGTATGTATAGGTATGTATGTTATGTATGTATATATATGTGTGTGTATATATGTATGTATGTATGTATATATATATATATATATATATATATATATATATATTTGTCGGTATGTATGTATATATATGTCAATGCTGGATTGCATCTGTTGTATTATGATTATGTTGTTTATTTAATTTTAGTTTTTGAAAACATTATCATGAATGAAAAGAGTCATCATGTCAAGTAATTTAAATAAAAAATGATCTCAAATGATCCTTAGGTATTGCTACCAACATAGTTTTCCGTCATTATTATTGAAACTTGCACTAGATAATGTTAATTTAACTTAAAAACAGAATAAATAAAAAGTTTTCAGATTAAAACAAATCATGTAAAACTACAAGAACTTATCTTGGAAATTATGAAAGAAAAGTGCATCAACATTATGGTTAGTGAAATGTGCAGGATTATATTCTCCATTGGGAAGCATTATGTATGCGTTCTTTCTTGTAATAGATATAGATGTTTGTCACCTTATCTTAGCGACCTTGGAAATATGATGTGGGTACTATTTATGATGGAAGAACCAACTCATATTCATTTCATGGAAAATAAATCTCTTGTTAAGGTTAATCGTGATAGCAAAGCAAAAGTCAAGTAAGAATTCTAATGTACTTTTTACACACTCATGCTCACAGTTAATTTCTGCTTATCAAGAATAACACATATGTTTTTCTGATTTGTAACCGAAAAAAAACAACCAAACAACTCTACTTCATGAAGTTCAGGCCTTGTTACACAAATTCAAAGATGTTTGCCCATAGAACTACCGACAAGAGCGCCACTATGAACAATACAACAACACATTGATTTTTCTCCTGCCTCCACCATACCCATTCTTCCCCACTACAAAATGAGTCCAACTGAACACAAGATTCTACAAGAATTAGAAAATGAGTTACTGTTAAAAGGATTGATCCAACCTAATCTAAGCCCTTGTGCCGTTCCGACATTGTTAGTCCAAAAAAAGAATGGATCGTGATGTATGTTGATAGACAGTAGATCTATTAATAAAATTACATTGAAATATAGATTTCTCATACCTTGTGGTCGAACTTCTAGATCATCTTGTTGGTGCCACCATTTTCACAAAGCTTGATTTACGAGTGGATACCATCAAATGCACTACAGAGACGAATGGAAAACAACATTTAAAACTCATGATGGATTATATGAATGGAAGGTAATGCCATTTGGACAAAATGATACACCCAATACCTTTATGTGCTTGATGAATGAAGTCCTGAAACCTTTTCTCAACAAATTTTGTGTAGTTTATTTTGACGACATTTTGATATATAGAAATTATCTACTTGTCCACCTACAACACCTAGAACAAATTCTTTCAATTTTACAACTCAAACCAATTATACATCAACTTACCAAAATGTGAGTTTACGCCTCCAAAATTCTTTTCTTGGATTCATCCTAACCGCAAAGGGGGTAGCTGATCTGCTAAGATCAAAGTAATTAGATCATGGCTTCCAACTTCTATATCGTGTGAAGTTTCCATGGCCTTGCTAACTTCTATCAGAAGTTCATCCATAATTTTGGCACAATAATGGCTCCAATCATAGATTATTTTAGAGGACAGCTCAATTGGGAACCTCACAACAATAAAGCTTCCACTACATCAAGCAACTTCTCACCGCACCAATTCTAGTATTACCTAACTTTGATAAGCCATTCTTGGTGGAGATGTCTCCACTATGGGTATTAGGGTCAGATTATCTCAAGAAGGAAAACCAATTGCATTTTAGTGAAAAACTAAGTGAACATCGCCGAAATGGATAATTTATCAACAAGAGCTTTAATGAGATTAGAACCTCGCAACAATGGGAACACTATTTACTTCATCAAAAATTTGTGCTACAAAGTGATCACAAATCCACGATTTTAAATTCTAAAAAACTTAACAAAATGCATGCTCGATGGGTACTTTACCTTAAGCAGTTCACATTTGTCTTTCAACATAAATCAGAAAAACTAAACAAAGTCGTTGATGCTCTTAGCCACCGATCCAATCTACTAGTTGCATTATAAACAAAAATTATGGGTTTAGAATTCCTAAAAAATTTATACAAAATCACTATTCAAAATCAAACAAAATCATTTTATTAAATTTGCCTCTATTTAACTTCAAAATGGGTTTATTTGTAATTATTTTAATTTTTTGTAATTAGTTATGATGAAGTTTCAAAGCATTTAATCACAAGTTAGACACTAATTAATCACTAATCACATCGCGAGCAGAGCCGTGGTAGAGCTTTCCAGTGGTGCCATGAGATTGACCACTTAAAATGTCCGATGCCGCAACTGTGTCAATGGCGGTGGATGCTCTTTTATTCCCATCGTCCGATCTAAGATTGACGGTGGGATTAAACGGTTCCTAAGGATTAAATCAGCTAATATAATATGATTAATTATGATCGTTCATTCCAATCATATAGAACGGACAATGGATGATCGTTTATTGATTGGTGGAAGATAGACACCGCCTGCCCTTCCCCACTGATCCGAGCTCGCAGAGCTTCGAGGCTATGAGATAGACTCCAAAAGCTTAAAGAAGGGGATCTAGAGGGATCCTATGGTGGTATTCACATGAACTCATAAAATGCTTCACAAAAGACCAACTCCTATGGCTTTTCTATGATTTGCCATTTTACCTCACTAGAGCTCAAGATCGGTGGTTTATCGACCGAAGTAGCTTCATTGAACATGTTGAGAATATCGCATCAATTCTTCCGGTGGCTCTGGACCAAGTGTCACCAAATCCTCATTGGAGTTGCTCTTGGGATGATCTCATCGAATCAATAGAAATTGATTCATTCATAATTGTTGGAGCTAGGAGAAAGTGTGGGTAAAGTTAATTTGGATTTGGTGATTTTGTCGAGTGTAATGGAGTGGAGGCTCTATTTTTCGCTTTTGATGTCATGGTGATGGGAGGCTCGGGAAGTTTTGGAAACGCCGGGAGTTTGTTTCCACTATCTCAAGCTCTAAGAATGCTCGACAGAGATGAAATGAGATGGGAGGAGTATACTCTTCCCCCTAAAATATGATGGATAAGATTGGTTCTCACATGGGAAGATGTCCGGCAGCGGCTGACTCGTGAGGGATACGAGGTGGCTGACGGAGTGGATGAGTGAGGAAAAGTAATGGTTGAGGTGGAGAGTCATTGCTTCCTAAGTGAGCTAATGGGAGGAGGTGGGTTAGGTTACCTCCTTTGACCATGGATGACCCAACTAGCTTTGTGATATGTTAGCTAGTGGTCCAAGTGTTCAAATTGAGCTAAGGGAGGCTGCCAAATGAAAAAGGGTAGGTAAGACCACTCAAAAGTGGGATTTGTTCTATTTATAGTGCTTTACCCAATGGGTAATGAGTCAAGGGTTTATTTTGGGTTGGGTTTAATTTAGGCTGATGCATGGTGACCCAAGGATGGGTCATGTCAAATTTGAGTGGTTTGTTTGGGCTTAGTTTGGCTCAATTTGATCCATGTAGGTCAAATTAGGTTGGTTTAAGTTGACTAATTAGTCAAATTGGGTCAAGAGGTCATGTTCAAATGATGATTTGGGATGTTTGAGTTCAATTGGTTTGATTTGATTTGGATTGGATTTGAATTTCACTCATATGGGCTAATATGGGTCAAATGAGCTAGGTTGACCAATTTAATCAAATTGACCAAAATTTAGGTTAAGTGATGGTTTAGATTCAATTGATGATTTGAATATGATTGTAGGCTTTGATTTTAATCAATTAGGATTTAGGAATGATTTGGCCCAATTTGGTCTTTTAGGACAACTTGGGTCAACTTAGGACAAAGGGCCAATCGGATTTGGTTTGGCTCAATTTATGGTCAAGTTATATTCAAGGATCAATTTGAAGTTGGTAAGAATCATTAGTTTTAATTGATTTGAATTGGGATGGGATTTGGTCTGATTTGGTTCATGTAGGCTAATTGGTCAACTTAAGTCAATTAAATTAGCTTGGTTCGTTTCTAATTGATTGTTATTGATCAATCAAAGGTAATCAACAATCATTGTTGGAGGTTCTAGATGAGTTGGTTCAATCCAATTTGGGTTGGATTGAGATTTGGCTCAAATGGATCCTTTAGGTCACTTTGGGTCAAATGAACCCAACGGGTCAATTGAATTGATTTTGGTTTGAGTTTGATGATTGATTTAGAATTAATTGATAGCTTTGATTACAATTGATTTGAGTTTAATTGTATTTTGCCTCATTTGGATATTTTGGGTTCAAATTGGATAGCTTTGGTTAATTGAATTGATCTTGGTCAATTGGCTTGATTGTAGCTTTAGGTTGAGCTTGGATAAAAGTTTGAATGGTTGGGACACTTTTGTTAAAATCAATTGAGTTAGGTTTGATTGAAGGTATTTTGGTTAAATTCATAGGATTGGCTTAAGTAATCAAGTTGGATTTTAGGTTTAAATCATTTTGGCTTGGAGCTTGGAGATGAAAGGAATTTCAATTGGGTTTGGTTGGATTAATTTGAGATTAGATTTGGCTAAGGGGATAGGCATGAGTCTAAGTTTAGGCCATAGGGTGGGTAGGTCACCTTTAGATCTTACGACATAGCCTAAACCTATGGAAAGTCCTCCTATATCTTTAGGTTTGGGTTAAGTGTTCATTTAGCCACTAGAAGTGTCCTATAACAAAGAAGATCCTAGTGTCTAGAAGACTCGTAGGTCTAAGATCGGAAGATTGAATCCTCATTCCCAAAGTGAGGTTAACAAAAGGACCCCAAATAAGTGTATTGTAATTGACAAGGTACACCATAGATATTAGCGTTGACCGAGACAATCAATAGTGTCCAAGAGGATTACAAGTGCTAACAAATACTATCTATACCTAAACTAAGAGGTAGATAGAATCATGATCTTAGTGCAATGTTACTCATCTCATGCCAAGAGTATAAAAGAGCCAAGAAGATATGGTTTAAATTGGTTGAAGATTGATTTCATGTCAAGGACATGAAGAGAGATTTGCTGGGGAATCACACATGAATTGGATTGGATTTAGGAAATAATTTATGCCAAGGTCATAAAAGGAGAAATCAGCTAGGGATTGAGGTTTGACTGGGTTTATTTGATTTAGTTTGGGAGGAATCCACTAGGAATATATTTGATTGAATTTGCTTTATTTTTTTTATTTTGTCCATTTATAGAAGGGAGATCCACTGGGATACATGTTTCAATTTTTTAATTTAGTTTATTGATTTAATTTGATTTTGATTGATTGATTTGATTTGGTTTTGATTTGGCTCCATTGGGGAGATTAATTTGATTTGATTTGGACCCTGTCGATTTGAGATAGGTCACATTAAAATGGGGCTTTGTAAGCCTGGGCCTATCTTAGATTTACCAGTCTAAAGGGGTAGTCTACCATGCAAGGGGTAGGACTATCCGACCTAGGGGTTGCCCATCGCAGCATTGTGCTAGGAAGAAAGCGTGAGGACTTATATCTTTCAAAGTGGAATCAGCGTGACTTGTTGATAACACAATAAATTGAACCCACCTAGGGCGACTACTAAGTGAGTGTCGCTGGGGATCTTATCTCAACTTAAGAGTAGTCAAGGAGATTCCTATATAGTTTTTGCTTACACCAAAAGATAGGATGTCCGCTTGGAAAAATGTGCCTTTAGCTTATCTTAATCCACAAGATATTTCACTTTATTTTGTTTATTTGTTTATTTAGCATGAACCCTATTGGTTTGGGATTAACACTAAGAAGAAGCCATGGGGATTTAGCCTATCTTAGATTTACTAACCCAAGGGATAGTCGCACATCCATAGTACAAAACTTCCAACCATAAGGGAGGCTACTAGGAAAGGGGAACTCAATCGAGTAACTGGGTCATATCTAGAAGGGGTCGTGAAGACATAGTCCAAATAGAGTGCCCAGGAAGGTGCCTTTGGGGAGTTATCCTGATCCCTAAAAATGATAAAGCCTATAGGTATATGACGACCGACTCAAGAAAAAAAGCATGGACTAACATCTGAGTGTGTTATCCAGGTGGGTCACTCAAGAAAGCACCAACCAATCTAAGGTGCTCACAACATGCGATAATCAATCTAGGAAGAAAGCATAAGGGATTCACCATATCTCAACCCATGATAACTTTTAAAATACCCAAAAGTTTTACCATTAATAATAATAGAGAAATGAGAAGATTCAATACAATATATTTACAAAATTTTGAAAAAGGAATTAAACCCAAAAAGATTTTGAATATTATAAGAAAATTTATAACTAAGACAATCATAAGAGTTTGAAATGTCAAGCTTCAAAACTAAATTTGAACCTATAGTCTTGACATTAATATCATGAATCAATTTTTGTACAAGTAAAATACTATTAGACATAGATCTACCTTTCAAAAAACGAGTTTGATTAAGGGAAATTATCTTGGGAGGCAAGATGGCCATACAATTTATAATCATTTTAGAAATAAGTTTATTAAAGAAGGTACAAAGACTAATTTACCTGAAATTAGACCAAGAATTATAATTATTAATTTTCGGAATTAACTCAATAGAAGTGCAAGCAAAGAAATTATGAAATGCATGTCCTTGAAATAATTGTCAAACAACATCTCACATCATTTTTTTTATATACTTGCATTTCTGAAAGAATGAAGTGATAAATCCATCTTGACATAGAGGATATAGCAGGTATCTTCCTAGAAAAGGAGGAGCAATCAAATCAACATTATCTTCCTCACTAATTTATTTCACAATTATTTCAGGATGGAGAATATTTTCAGGGCAAAAATCTTTGTTCAAAATTTTTGCAAAATAAGTCATAGCAGAGTTATTAATAATATCCTCATCTTCAACCAATTCAATAGTATCAAGTTTTATTTTATTAATAAAATTAAATGATTTGTTTTATTAACTAAGGCATGAAAATATCATTATTATGATCACCCTTAACAATAAGTTTGTAAGCTGATTTTTATCTCTAATAAGTTTTTTCTATATCAAGTAATTTGGCTAAATCAATTTTAACTTTAGATAGAAGATCAACATTATCATTAGAAGTGATAATCTAAAATCATTCTCTAATTTATAGACCATTGTTTCTAACACATGAATATTAGTAAAAATAATTTTAAAATGATTCGTATTTCATCAATTAAGAGTTTGTTTAAGTCTTTTAAGTATATATCAAAATCTAGTTATACCATAAACCTCATCATTAAAAATAATATGAGATTCCAATTGTTTTGAACAACTTGCTAAAATGACACTTTCTTAAGCCATATATTTTGAAATATGAAAACAATTGAATTATTTTTAAGAGGAAATTTAATAGTAAGGAGCAAATGAGCATGATCTATTGAAGTCAAGCTTAAATGCTCAAAAAGAGATGGTATTTTTCAATCCAAATTGTATTGAAAAGAATCCTATCAAGTCTTTTGCCACACCCTAGAGTTATTCCATGCAAAGTTAGCAACTCCTAAAATAGCTCAGAATTTTTTTTATGCATAACTCTTGATAAATAATTCATCTAAACACTTTTCTACTATTGAGAGCTAGCTTAATTTTTCAAAACAAATTAGTGTTCTATATTAAAATTATAAAAAAATTAAAATCAAACTTTCATGAAAATATTAAAAGTATTTTGAAACCATCATCTTGTGACCCAAAAAAAAAAAATCAACCATGAAATCCACTTTTTAGTTATACTTTTACTAATGTATCCTTTAAAAGAAACTACCAAAGACATTAAAATGAAACCTCAACTCAAAAAAACAAACATGGCTAATAGTAATATAGATAGATATGTGCCAGATTTTCTAATTATTTTCTAATTATCAAGGCCGCTCCAACCAATTATCAAAGTTGTGTAACACTCTCTATGCACTTCCCAATTAGTCTTTGCATTCTCACTCGTCAATCGTATGAAATGAAACTTTCACGAGCATCGCATAAATTCCAAAATAAATCTACCTCCACCCCATCTATATCAAGGTAAAGTTCCCTCAATTCTCCACTTTGTCTTCATGCCTAGAAGCGCTCTCCATCGATGCTCAATGTCGCCTTAGATCATCCTCTTCAAGATTATCACCGCTTTTATCACTATATGTGTTTGTTGCCGTTTCTCTAATCAATTAAAGTAGAGAATGCCATTTTGTTTAAAGAGATTAATCTCCTCATCCAATCTCACACTATCCTCCAAGCGGTCGGAGAGGCCATCATGAGAAGTGCTTCGTTCCTTTTACTCATCATGATTCGCTGTAAGAGGTAACTTCTTGTACGTTAGTATCTTTTGTCTGTGCTGAAAGAAAACCTTTGGTATGGCTATTTGAGGGTAAATTTGATTTGTTAAAGTTTTAGGGATTTTAATGATACATGAGATAGTTTGTATATGGTGCATAAGTTCTTATGATTCTACGTTTATAGTTAGTTTATAGAAGGAAACAAATATCAGCATAATATAATTAGTTATAAATGCTTCGATGGGTGTGATAATGGGGGTTATTTTAGACCTACTATTAATTATGGATTGTAAATAAGTATTATAATATTAGATGGAAATTATTGCATGCAATTAGAAGGAATTAAATTAGGTTTATATGAAAGTTGTGGATTTTATTTACTTGTGATATTTGGTATGAAAAGGAATTGTCTATTGCAACTCCTCTTCATTGTTGATCCTCTAGTAGAGCCACCATCAACTTACATTGTTTGCAAAAAAAAATTTGAATATAAAAGCTTATGCCAATAATATTTATGTTAAATAACTCTTTAGCCCAAGCCCCAGAGTAGCAGTAAGACTTAATAAAAAAACCAAGATTAGTTGTTTCAATAGCATAACAACAATAGAATTTATAAGCATTAAGACTTTTATTTCAGCACTTAAAAATGTATTTCATGATTTTAGTCCTCCTATTAAAGAGTGACACAATATGATATGCATGGTGTGAAAACATACAACATTCTATTGCTAAATCTTATTTATCTTGATTATGAATCTAGGCTTTAAGATGAGGTTGTGAATTGTATTAAAATTTAGTTATAAGTTATTTAGTGAGGATAGAAAATTTAATTTTATTCTAAAGAGCCTACCGCATCCATGCTACACATCAAATGATCACACTTTAAGAAACCTAGGAAAATCATGTCATTTTCATTGCACAAACCAAACACAACAATCAAATGTTTAGATTTTTCATAAAAGAATAAAAGGTTGGTGCTGTTGGGTATCGACGTACACCCTGAAAAAGAAAAAAAAATGGCTAGCTAAGCTTTACCCTTATACAACTCGGATTACAATTAAATTTTACAATTAAAGTAAATGCTATGGGGGTCTTCAATCTTATTCCCTCCTTTCTTCTACATATATTAATTTGCTCTAGGCTTCATAGGGCTTTCCAAATCTTTGCCTTCTAGCCACTATTCATTCTAAACCCCGTAGCACTAATCATAATCCTATTACAAAAATTACATATTTATGAAAAATGATATCTAAATACACCTGCAAAATTGATGATAGCTAAACAAACATACAAGACAAGTAATTGTACTTCACATATATGGACTTAGCATCCTGCACTTGGATAGCCAAGCCCACCTGTTCTAATTGAATTATGTTTATGGCATAAGCATCACTTGCAAGTAAAAATATGTATATTTATTTATTATTACAACAACCCATTTAGCATAATCTCCTGCATAAAACATCATTAGGCTACTGAGGACCTAACATCTAGTCTACGCACAAATAATTCTAACATCCAGTCTAAAATATTACATCATAAAATAAAACACATCATCGTAACATACACCGGCCTAACTTAACACTAGAATCAATGAATTAGCATTCAAATGTGCGTGCTAAGGCTTAGAGTTGTGTTTCTTAATTAAGCTTTAGGAGTATGTTTGTTGAAAGTTATAGAATTGTTTAAATTAGCCATTAGGGGTGGTTTCATTTCAAATATTTCAATGAATTGACTGGTTTTAAATTTACACTTTCTTGTTTCATTTGATACTTAGCATCTAATATTATAAATAGAAAAAAGAGGTTTGACCCTTTCATCACTACCCTAAGTTAACTTCTGATGGTATATTATCATGGCTTTAGTTTATTTGATGAACCACTTATGAACATTTTAATAAGCCAATGTTTAGATTAATTTTAAGGAATCTTATTCAAATATGAAAGACATCTTAGGATTAATGAAATTGAGTGACCATCACATGAGTAACATTCCATTACTTCTTGGCATTATCATACACACTCCTTCATTTTTCTTTTATTTTCTTCTTTGTTCATAATATTTGATTTAATATACATATTTGTACATGCAATAGATATTCATATTTTGCACACTTAATGATCATTAATGCATAAATTTGGTAGGAAAAAAAGATTTCATTTCATAGCTAAACATATACAAATACATATTAGAAATTTAAGTTAGTACATGCCATTGTTAAACTGGAGAAGTGAGAGTATCTAAGCCTCCTTGGGCCTACTTAAATCCTCGTGTTCCTAAGATGGCCATACTATATACTTTCCAATTCAAATACATATAAATATATCCATAAGCATAGAAATGGAAATCATGCAAATGTCATATAAAAATAAATCTTTTGTTCATGTAAAGTTTAGTGGCATGAAAAGCAATGTTTTATCCCAATATCTAGCACATGCATACAAATAAATGAAATTAAGCTAGTACTTGCCATTGTTAAACTAGAAAAGTGAGATTATCTAAAACCTCCTTGGGGCTACTTAAAGCCTCATGTTCCCAGGATGTCCAAACTATATACTTGCCAACTCAAATATATGTAAACATGCACATGAAATATCAAGATAAAACAATCATTTACTATCTCTAAGTTATAACTAAATAGAAAATTTATTAAGCATTTATAGCCAACATTAACTTAAACTTCACACATTTTTATTCGTTATTAATTTATAGTTTCAAAATAATTTGAGATTTATTAGTGATAATATCTAAACAATATAATAATATTTATTGAACACATGCAAATTAAATGCAATCATATTCTTCTTATTAAATTTATTTTTCTTTGAAACATCAACATATGAAACAAATGACATGCACATTTAAAATGATAATTGAAAAGAGGTAATTAAATATTGCAACATAACATACTCAATTACATTAAGTCCTACAATCAAGCCAAAAAAATATTCCTTAGCACTAACCAAAGTTCTTATAAGATTTGGTTTTGATGTTTAAGTTACAACCTAGAAAGGAGAAATGATACATAGGATTTACCCCATCCCATGTTGGTGATTTGATATATTTAAAGGAGAAAATTAAATAGATTTTTATGAGTTGATTAGGTTCAAGCCATTAAGCACATCAACAATTACCTTTCTAAACTTCTTTAATTTTATTAACTACTTGATCATGAGCCTCAATGATTTGCTTTAAGAAAATAAAATTAGCATACTTAAGAGAGTCTAATACAATTATGTTCATGCTCAAGAGTTAATTAAATTAAAGAAGAAAATAATCTATGTTAAATGCTCTTATGGTTTTCCCACACCAATAGGATAATCATAATTTTGTTAATGACTTTATACTATTAAACACATAAATGGATATTACTGGATTATATTTGATTTATCTAAATCAATTTTTAAATTTTTGTTTATATTTTATTATTGATTTTTTATTTATTCCTTAATTATTAAATGCATTAATTAATTTTGAGGAAGGATATTTGAAAAAAAATTTGGAAAGGGGCGTAATTATTTCTCTCATTATTTTCATTATTCACATTATTAATTAACATTAATTGTTTAATTTTCACTATTCACCAACTTTAATAATCATTTAATTAATTAAAAAAGGTAATTAGGATTGAAATTTCAAAATCTTTAAACTATATGGTAAATAATTCCAAGAAAATTATTGGAGGCAGCCGACATCCCATAGAATTATCCCACTATATTTGGAATTAATTAGCCAAGTAATTTAGCATTAATTAAGATAATTAGTCTAAGCTTCAATCCTCAATTAAGCATTGTTCGTTAGGTATTAATTAGAGATTTTATTTGTATTCAATTCTCCTCTATCTAATCTTTCCAAAATGGGTTTATTTGCATTTTTTTGGATTTTTTTATAATTACTCATGATTTTTTAAAATTACTTATAATTAAATAATGAATTTTCAATCAAACCCTAATTTAATTACTTTCGTAATTTAGTGTGATCTAGAAGGTCTAATTAATTTTTTCGATCTTTGATGTTTATTAAAGTGATTGGAATTAATTTGATGACTTTTTATAAATTTTATAATTTTAATTAATTAATTATTTTAAAATAGCTAATTACCTTCAAAAATTAATAACTCTTAAACTAAAAATCTTGTTAACTCAAAATTTTTTATGTTAGGTAGGCAATAACATTAAGTATCATTTCTAAAATTTTCAATTTGATTGGTTTTTAAGAGTAAATAAAGAAATATAGATTTCACTAAAACTCAATTACTCCTAAAATATTCATCCAAATTTCACGATTTTAGGTTCATTGGATTCCTCTTGAAAAGAAGAATCCATAGAGCCCTTATTTGCATTTTTAGATTAGTATTTAATTTCCTATGATTTTTTGAAGTTTCGGGTCAGATCTTGTAGAATAAAACAAAGATGAGGTCTAAGCATAGCCATCCAATCTATTGAAGTACGATGGACGACCCGAAGGTTGTCTCCCTCATGGGAGGTAGACAAAATAGGGTTAAATTGATGGGATCTATCACAAATATCAATGGATCTCATGATCTTCTAGTGACCTTAACTAAAAGTCGCTTTATTTCGCATTGGGAGTTAAAAAATAGAAAGTGCGATGGGATCTACAGGAAAATCTTAGATTTGTGCAAAATTTTCACCAAACATAAGCACATATGGTTGATCTAAAGTTAAAAAAAAGTTATCTCACCGAAGCACACATTTGGTGGATGCTAGAAGATCTCAAATCTCCTCTTTTGCCTCCCTATGGAACTTGTAGTACTCCTACGACTCCTACTACTACTTTTAGATCTCCTCTTTTTCCTTCCAACACTTAAGGACTTTTTTATAATTTTGAGAAATATACCTTGCTAGAACTAAGATAGGTGGTGAAATCGACCAATGTAGCTTTACCTTGAAGAGGCAAAGCTTGCTATTGAAGTCCCTCTTTTCCTCCACACCATTCACTCCCAAGGCCAAATGTTGCCACGAGTTCATTAGAGTTTGATCAACTCTTACCTTGATGCTAGTATTTCATGATTCATTCTTGCTCAGTGTGAGAAAACAGGGAAGAGTTAATTAGGCTTTAGAGTTGATTTGGTGAGGTTGGCTGTTTGGGATGTTCGACTAGAGGGAGAGCTTGGTGTCACTGGCGATGGGGTGCTCGAAGAGCTCTAAGGAATGCTTGTGACTAGATCCGAGTGAGAGCATGTTTGTTGAGTTTGTAGGTTTGGAGAGGTGTATACCTCCCTCCTCATATGAACTACTCATTTGGGTTGGTTTAGGCCATAATAGCTATCCATGCAGAGGGTAGGGCCATTTTAGTCTTGCATTAATGAGGTGGACTCCCTAAAGGCTAGAAGAGTTTGGTGGCCAAAGGTGAAAGGGAGAAACCATGGTTAGTGAACCATGGGCTCTCCAACATAAGAGAAACCTCAACTTGGTCAATGGCTGACAAGCCAACCTTGGGTCAACTTAGTATGAGAGCTTATGGCATGCTAAGGTGATTGCATGCCTTAGTTAAAGGAGGGGTTAGATCTACCTATTTTGGAATTTTATCTTATTTGGAACATTTGGTTTACTTGGTTTGGGTTAAAATTAGTTCATCTTGGTTGGATCCACTTGCAGCCAAGGACATTTGAGTGTAATTTATACTATGTTTGTTGGATTTATACTTAATTTGAATGTGTTTATCTCATTTGGATTCATGTAGGTCAAATTAGATTCAATTGGGTCAAGTTGATCAATTGATCAAATTGGTCCCAAGGGTTTTTTCCGTTATGTTCAAATGATGATTTGAAAAAATGAATGATTTGAATTTTGCTCATATGAGTTCATCTGAATGGGCCAAGTTGACCAATCTAGTCAAATTCAAATTGAGTGTAATTGGAGGTTGGGTCATGTTCAATGATCACTTTGTAGTTGTTTCTAGGCTCTAAATTGGTTTAGTTTGATTTGGATTAGGTTATTGTTCAATTTGACCTTTAGGTTAATTTGAGCTAGGTGGTCAATTAGATTAAGTTGATCAAATTGACTTTAATTGGCTAATGAGGAGTGTCTAATCAATTTGGAACTAATTGCAAGTGTTAATTCAATCCAATTTAAATAAGATCCTAAGTTGGATCCATTTGATCCTTTTAGGTCAAATTGGCTCAAGTTGGGTCAATGGGAATTGGGTTAATTGGGTTCAATTGAGGTTAAAGCATGACTAATAATCATCTTATTGATTATAATAATTTGCTTGGTCCAATTTGACTTAGATCAATGTTTTGTCTAATTTGGCCTTTTAGGTCAAATTGGGTCAAGGATTAAGTTGGCCAATTAGCCAAATTGACATACTGCTTTCAATTAAATGTTCAAATATGATCATCAATCATTTTGGAAGTGATTATAAAGATTATTTTGGTTTGATATGGGTTGAATTGAAGTTCAGCTCAATTTGACCCTTAATGTTAAATTGGGAAAGGTTAGATGATTGGTCAAATTGGATGTCAATTGATCATGTGAAATGTTCAAATATATGATTAGAGTGGCTTTGGTGCTCTAGTTGGTTTAATTTGGCTTTGATCTAATGAGATTTGAGTTTGGCCTTATAATATTCAATTGGCTTGGGTGTAAGCCAATTGACCAAATTGAATCTGATGATGCCTCTATCAAGCTCAAATAATGAATTAGAGGACTTGGGCAAGTTAAATTTCAAATGGTTTAAAAGAATTTTGGGTTTATTTTAGACCCAAAGGATTATATTGGGTTAACTTGTTTTTTTAACACTAATTAGATATGGTTTAAAATTGTTTGAGATTTTGGGTATTATATGATCAATTAGGTTTGATATACGAGATTTGGCTTGAAGTTGGGGTCATTAGATTCCACCGAATCTAGATTGGGATTTACCCGTAGGATTAAACTTTGTGAGTCTTCTAGGTTTTGAGTTGGTGTTTCCTTAGCTACTAGAAGTTTCTTAGCTCTAAGTAAGGAAAGTTTAGTGCCTAGATTGAATCCTAGGTAAAAGGAGTGGTGGATGTCAACCCCATTATAAGTGAAGTCAATAAGATTCATTCATAAAGATTATAAAATCATTAGCAAAACTAAAGTGTGACATCAAAAATCACCTTTGGGGTGCCATTTGAGGATAATCCTCAAAAAGTTTATTAAGGCTTTGTGAGAAATATTCTAATGTCTACTTATACCATAAACCTCATCATTAGACATAATAGGAGATTCTAATTGTTTTCACAACTTGAAAAAGGATACACTCTAAGCCATAAATTTTGAAATGTAAGTCATTAGAATTATTTTTAGAGGAAATTTAATAGTAAGAAGCAAGGGCATGATTTGATGAAGTCATGCTTAAATGCTAGACATAAGTAAGATGATATTTTGTCAATTCAAAATATATTGAAAATAATCCTATCTTTTTTGCCACATCCTAGAATTATTCCATGTGAAATCTAGCAACTCTTCAAAAAACCTTATAAAAAAATTATTTTTAAGGATAACTCCTCAAACAATAATTCATCTAAACACCCGTTGACTGTTGAGAGCTAGAGTAATTTTTGTATATAATAAAATAAAATTTAAAATGCTAAAATACATAATATATATATATATATATATATATATATATATATATATATATATATATATATATAGAGAGAGAGAGAGAGAGAGAGAGAGAGAGAGAGAGAGAGAGAGAGAGAGAGAGAGAGAGCTATAATGGGGGCAGTGGAGCGTGCTCCCCTATTAACTTCATCTAAGAGGAGCAAGGTGGTCTAATGGGTGGCAAGACAATGCATAGGGAGTACAAAGTGTTGTAGCTCTTATGGTGAGAGTCACATGTGAATTGAGGGAGAGAAAAAAAATAAATAAAGTTGACTGCCAAAGATAAGCAGGGGTCTACGCCTAATGGTAGGAAGCTGCCAAACCAATAATGAGCTGTCTTTGTTCCCAATAATATAAGTAGATCTTTCGCCCTATTAATTTTTGCATAATAGTGATAAAGAAAATCACATCAAAATTGGATTTTGGCTATCATTTAATCACTATGATAAAGAACAAATTTTTTATTTAATATGGGAAAGTTATATAAAAAAATAATATTTAAGGAAATATATAATATATATAGTTATATTATATAATTCTGTAAATATAGGTTACACTCTTATGAATTATTATTCAAAATAAATTAGTATTCTATATTAAAATTATAAAAGAATTAAAATCAAATTTCATGAAAAATATTAAAAGTATTTTGAAATCATCAGCCAACCAAAAAAAACATTCAACAATCAAATCCACTATTTAGCTCATACTTTTTATTATAATATCCTTTAAAAGAAACTACGAAGGACTTTAAGAATGGAAACTAAACTCATATAACAAACATGGCTAAATGTAATATAGATAGAAAGATGCCACAGATTTTCTAATAATTGGGATCCTTCCAACCAATTATCGAAGTTGCGTAACACTCTCTATGCACTTCCCAATCAGTCTTGGCATTCTCACTTTCGACACAGGCAATTGTATGAAACGAAAATTTTACCGGAGCGTCGTACAGATTCCAAAAGAAATCAACCTCCACCCCCTTTATTTCGAAGACAAAGTTTCCTCGAATTCTCCACTTCGTCTTCACGTCCAGAAACGTCTCTCCATCGATGCTCAACGTTAGCTTCGCATCATCCTCTACAATATTATCAGCCACTTTTATCACAATACTGTGTTTGTTGCCGTTCTCTTTGAATCGGACTGAAGTGGAGAATGCGCCATTTTGTTGTGAGATTAATCTCCTCATCCAATCTCAGACAATACTCCATGTCGTGTCAGGGACGTTGCCATGAGAAATATTTTTGTCTGTTCCTTTGCTCATTGAGGAAGAGGAAACTTCTTGTATGTTAGTATCTTCTTGTCTTCGCTGAATGAAAACCTTTGGTATGGCAATTTGAGGATAAATTTGATTTGTTTAAGTTTTAGGGATTTTAAAGATACGTGAGATAGTTTGTATATGGTGGATAAGTTCTTATTGTTCTACGTTATTAGCTAGATTATAGAAGGAAAAAAATATTAGCATCGCATAATTAGTTATAAATGCATCGGTGGGTGGGATAATGGGGGTTGTTTTAAACCTTCTGTTAAATATGAATGGTAATATTTATTATAATATTGGATAGAAATTATTGAAAGTAATTACAAGGAATTAAATTGGGTTTATATGAAAGTTGTGGAGCATTTGGTAATCATTATGTTTATTTATTTATTTTGCTAAATTATTGAATGTAATTACAAGGGATGAACATTGCTATTTGCTTGAATTTAGTTTGTTTGAATTCTTATTTAAGAAGAAATATTTTCATAGTTTCATCGAATTTGGTTCGTTCTATAAGAGGTGTTTTTTTTTCTTTTTTTTGCCACAAACTATTCATCCCCAAAATTTTTGTCCTTCTTTAAACTAATAATGTAGAATCATCCTAAGTTAATAAAAAAATTATTTTTATTATGTACTATATATAACTTAATGTTCTTTAAAATTAAATAGAGCTCCATGAATTAATATATAAGCTCTTCTTCCAACACAGTTTAGTAAGCTCTCTGTTTAAAAATCAATCTACATGAAAATACTTTGCAATATCTGCTCAAATACTGATGTGGTGGAGGATTCTCATATATACCATCACCATCCTTTAGAGCTTGGTCACGATTCTCCTATGCCTGAGCCTCATTTTCCGGTGCATGCGATCCACATAAGAAGGCATGGCGGTATAATCACAATCCTTAAAGCTCGGTTCTATGTGAATGGCGATGAACACAACGTTTAGATAAGTGTGACAGATAGTACGGAAGTGGGATAATGAGGTTGGATATTGATGGAGAGAGAGTTTTCGAGGTAGCCAGAAGGCGATAAAGGGAATCCAAAGTTTTATGTTGATGGGTGGTGGTTGATTTTAGGTGGGATATGATTCAATGCCCGATGAGCTTTTTATTTAGTACAAAGGTTGGTGGCGGCAGCAGGTTAGAGGATTATGAAGAGTCAGAAAATGGTGGCGACTATCGATTGATTTTGATCAGAGTGTTTAGTTTATTTTAACAAGAGATATTAGTGGCATGCATCTAGGTACTTTAGTTATGCATGGCTTTAGTTTTGAGTGAGTTTTTATTGTTGTGCATGACGGCTAGTGGTTGAGAGCTTATGCAGTTAACCAAAAGGTCTTGGGGTTCACGCCTTCCACATGTATTATATGCATGAGTTTGTCATTAAATTGACTCAAATATCCCTAAAAACTATTTTTATTATTAATATTTGAAATAGATTGCTTAAGAAAATTATATTGGATTGCTTTTTGTAAATGCCGCTTAAAAGAGCCTTAGAAATGGTTCAAAATATTACAGTACTGACTATATTTTGTATTATATGTAATAGTTTAAACTACTATTATGTCTCTTAAATTTATCTCCTAAACTACTATCCAACTCTCTTCGATACCTTATCCTATTGCAACTCCCCTTCATTCCAGATCCTCCGATAGCACATCCAAGTCTTCTTATGACATAATTTTCTCTCTTTTATGAATACTTATGTTGTTGTGAAGCACTTAATATATAAATATTTGCTTAAGTCATGTAAGAAATATATGGACTGAAATTGAAGGTTTACTACCTATCACCCTCATTAAATCAGAAGATATTGGTTTGGTGGTTGAATGTTGATGATGAACGCGATGATTATAAATTGGATATGGTTGCCTAAAATTTATACAATTATGGGTATTATTGGGTTGATTATTACACATCTCTTTTTGAGATGTTGGTAGCAAACCTAATTAGCACTATTGCCATCCAAATTATTCTAAATTATATTGTGAAATTATAGATTTTGAACCTAAGTCAATATTCACAACTCCTTAGTATATTAATTCTAAGAAAAGTAAAGATAACTATGATGTAATAATCTACCTATATAAGTGGATGGTAGCAACCATATTAATATTGCTCCTTTGTTTATGGTTATGACTTTAAATTAAGTCTGGATTTCCATGGTTGGTAGTTGATATTTTGTATGTTGCTCTTCTTTATACATGTTTTTGGTTGAGCTTAAGTTTTACATAGAATTTTTCTTTATCTTTTATTTTATATTTGAGTTGTATAACATGACTTAAAAATTTCTAGAGCACTTACAATTCTTGAGAGCACTAAGGAAGGAACATTCTAGCTTAAGCTTGAGATTGTAAATATATTTAATTTATTTTTGAGCTATCTCTTATATTGGTAAATCTTTTATCATGCTACTCATATGCATGCTTTATAACTTCACTTAGTTTTCTATGATCTAGAGATTGGTTGATTGTGACTACATGTAAACATGTTTATTATGTTGTTTTCTTCTAAATTTAAAATAATTGTGATATTATAGGAATAATTTTTTATCATCACTTTTGAATTGTTTGAATCCAACCTAATCAACACTATTGTCATTCAAATTAGCCTAAAATATCTTGTGGAATTAGAGGTTTTAAACATGTCAATACTCACCACTACTTAGTATATTAATTATAAGAGAAATAAAGATAGCTATAATGTAATAATCTACCCATATAAGTGGATTGTAGCAACTAGATTATTATTGCCAATGGGTTTATAATTATGTCTTTTAATTGAGCCTTAGTTTTTATGATTGGTAGATGATAATTCTTGCCTTAATTAATATGTGTATATTGACTATTTTATCTTTGTTAAATTTATATTATAAATTTAAACATTGGGATATTATACATTAAACACATTCATTTTAATGTTTTAAAGGGGTTTGGAGCAAAAATCCTATACTTCATTTTCTTATAATAGGTGGAATGAGTCTATATCCGAGGCATGTCTGCACTTCCCTACATTAGCTAAGTCTTTCATATCTTAAGGCTTCTATTTTCCAACATATATTTTTATATCTTACTAATAAGACTTGGCATTTATGAGTCCATTACTAACATGGGGGATGCATGTTTTATTTTATGAGCTATGTAACAATAACTAACAATTCTTATAACATGATGGATATGATTTTACATAATAGTTGCCTCTTAAATTCAAGATGTCAACATTTTGAATTTCCATATATATCATTACAATTAACCCTTTTAACTATATAAATTCTTGCTTGATTTGCCTATTTATGATGGTAAATATTTTAACTTTATTTTATTTTTTTGAACCACCTTATTGTTTTAGGGGATTGAGGGAGAAGATCAGTGCATATAGGAATTGTATAAGGAACTATTTGATGTTTGATATCATTAGATATTGCTAAAGAAGAGGAAGTGGTTCAAATATTCAAGAAGGAGAGTCTTAGTTGGAGCATACTTTCCATCCATAGGAGTATCAAAGGAAGGAACATTCCTAGTTTTTGTATGAAATTACTATTTACATTTGATTTTCTTATTAGACCTATATATTATTTTAGTAAATATTTTTATCATGTCATTCAAATATAAGTGTTTTAAATAAACTTAATTTTTCACCATTTAAAGCTTAATTGATTGTTTATAAATAAGTTGACTATATTGCTATAACATTTTTTTTAAAAAAAATGCCAGAATTGTGGAGATTTTAACTTTTATAGTTTTAGAGCTTTTGTGGTGGGTTTAAACCACCACATTTCTTTTAAACCACTATAATAGCTCAAGAAATACATCAATTAAAACTACCATTAAATATCCCAAAAGTGTGAGTGTTAAAATGCTATATACTTAATGTTGATAATGATTACCCTAATGATTATAAAATGCTATGAAAAGTAAATGCAATGATTTTGTAGTAGTTATAACTATTGCTAAAGATAACTTGTACCACTATGAAAGCCCATTTTTCTTATAGTACACAAAATAAGGATTGATTAGTTATTAAATTTGATGATTTATTGGGAGGTCATATGATCTTAGATGATTAAAATTATTTAATATTAACATGATTTTTAGTAATATACACATACATACATAATACAATTACATATGTGTGTGTGTATATATATAACATTGCATATTGAACCATCCTAAAACTAAGAAAAAAGGTGTAAAATACCTTGAAAAAAGAGTACCAAATATTTTGAGCTGAAAGAACAATGAAGTGCTCATGATAAAATTTTAGTAGCATTTATTAATTAGTAAAAGTATTCTTATTTATCTAACAATATTATGTATTTTAAGTGTTACATTATGTTAGTAATTATTTTTAAACCATACTATGTGAATTATCATTATAAGAATACCTTCGTAACATTTAAAGTGTGTGTGTGGGTGAAAGTCCAAAGATCCATGAGATCTATCCAAAAAGTTCTCTATTCCTTGGGGGTCTCTCTCTATTTTTATGTTCATACCACGCCTAAAGTTTTTTAGTTAGTTATATTGAATTTTGCAAGAAAAAAGAGAATTTAGATAAATGACTATTGGAGAAATGATGCTAGTGACATTGTTGTGTTAAACATTTCATGCACCTATAATAAGTAATAGGTGAGAACATCTACAATGAACACCAAATGCTCAATTCAACACATACACACACACACACACATAAAGCCTTGTGAGTTAGTTCACAGATAAAGTTTCCCAATGAGATCTTATGAGAAGTTGACTAAATTATTCCATGAAATAAAGATGTAATGTTTATT
Organism: Cymbidium sinense; assembly: GCA_021442155.1. Lineage (NCBI taxonomy): Eukaryota > Viridiplantae > Streptophyta > Magnoliopsida > Asparagales > Orchidaceae > Cymbidium > Cymbidium sinense. The sequence goes on from CM038233.1 coordinate 58,263,877, forward strand.
TCCAAAAATTTATTTTATTATTTTTAAATATTTATCATTAGTTGATAAAAAATATAAATTTTAATGAGATCTAAGCTTAAATTTATATTTTAAATTAAATTTTGTACATACAATATAATGCTAATGTAAAAATACAATAAAAGTTTTATAGCTTATCAACATTTTAGTGAAAATAATTATTATAAAATAATATGTTCATTATTATAAAATTGTCACTCTATTTTAATGAAATGATTACTTATCATTTTCTTCCTAAACACCATCATCATCTGTAGTAGTAGTATTGACCTTTTCCATTTCATATAGGTTGTCATATATTTGTTTTATAATTTATGACATTAGAGCCTAGAGGATTGCAAAAATAATCGAAGGCACTTATAAGCATTTATGTAACTGTGTGCTCCACTGTGATGTTTTAATTTGGAGTCGTTGGGACACCACACAGATAATGAAGTGATCAGGTATGACATTAAGGTATGATGTACCATCTAAAAAGATGGAAACATCACTCTACAATGGACCTAATCATCTAATAAGGACTCCTAAAGTAGATGAGTCTTCATATATACCAGAGATCTTTCTCCTACTTTACATGGAGAAGTAATGCAGGTTATGTTATGTCGAGTTCCTTAATTCCCTATGGAGGCAAGCCTCCATAGTTAATTACATCATAAAAAATAGGAATTTCCTAAGAACACCCTTGATTAAAGTAGTCAATCATATTTCCAAATATTTCAAGGTTAGACTATTAAAAAATTGATATTTAAAAAAAATCAATTTGGAATGTTCAATTTGGAAGATTAATTTTTAGATTTCAAAGAAAGATAAATAGGGAGTACTCATGATACTAGAAAGCCTAGTGAGCACTCTAATATATCCTGTAATGAAGCTTTATATGTTTGAATGAGATAGTTTATTTTTGTCTGAGTTGGAATTTTATTAGCATGTACTTATAGGTGTTTATTTTTAGATATGTGTGTATAGGGGGGGGGGACACCACACAGATCTGAGGGTGTACTTATTGAGGTGATTGGGTACTGCATCAAGGGGTAGTGCACTATCTCAAAAGATATAAATCACTACCCTACGATGGACCTAATCACCTAATAAGGACTCCAAAGGCATGATGAGTCTTGAATATACCAAAGATTTTTCCTACTTTACTTGGATGAATAAAGTAGGATTTATTTAAACTGGTTCTATGGGGCCAAGCCCCCATAGTTAATTACATCCTAAGGAAGGTGAGTTCCTTAGGAATACTCTTGATTAAAGTAGGAAATTATTATCTCCAAAGAATTCAAAGACAGGACTATCAATAAATTGACTATATTTGGAAAGTCAAGTGGGATAGATCAAAAGGAGAGACTTATCTATCGAAGCCAAAGGAGATGAGTAGGGGATGCTCATAATACTAGGAAGCTTAGTGAGCATCCCAAACTATCCTATGGTTGAGCTTTATATATTTAAAATTGAGGAGAATTATGTATTTGTGTTGAAATTTATTAGAAAGCTAGGACTTATGATTCCACAATACGAGATTGTGAAAATGCCTAAGAGGTGAGGATTTATGCAGAAAGGGAAACAAGAACCTCGATCCTAAATCTAGGAAGCTTTAGCGAGGGCCAAAGCACATTCTAAATCTAAGGAAAAAATGGGTATATTGTTTACCTCCATAAGAGAGGGTAAACCACCCAACTGCTGGACGTATAATCGCTTGGAGTGGCAGCCAGCTAACTCCTCCTATGTTTTAAAATCATGTGGTCAAGTCATATATTTTGCAAGATGGTTAGGTTGTTATTAATTTAGAAAGAAACTAAAGTCCTTGAACCCACTCCCTAAGAGACTAGAGCATGAGTGGTATGAATAATGACTTAGTATAATGCAAATTTTATCAAATTTTATTTGATTTTGGACTCTTCATTTTGATAAAGGCTATAGATTTTTATATGTCTAAATGCATGATGAAATTAGGCTGGGGGCCAAATCAGCTAGAAGAAGGTGTTCTCCACCACAAGGGATGCGTCAAGCATTCCCCTATCGTGCAAGGATGGAGATCCCTCAAGATCAAGAGAGAAAGATTCTGTATGCATATTATGAGACATTCAACCATTCAACTAAGGGGTTGCTAAATCTTTTAATTATTTTGATTTAATGTCTAGGCTTTAAATGAGGTTATGAGTTATTTAGAAAATTAGTTATGAGTTATAGTTGGGGTAGAAAGATTAATTTTTCTCTAAGAGCCTAATCGGTTTCAGACCACACATTAAATCATCTTACATAAAAAACTAAGAAAATACATGTCATTTCTATTGCATAGTATAAACAAATCATTAAATAATTTATAAACTCAATGTAAAAGAATAATAGGCTGGTGCGATCGGGTACCACCGTACAACCCAAAAAAGAAAAATGGGTAGCCTTTTGTATAAGGGTTGTAACATTTTGATTTTGAAAAGAACCTCTATGTAACAATCATGGGAATTGTTAGATGAGGTTTGGTTATATGAGTTTTATGCTTTTTGAAAGTTTCTTATGAATTTTGTGTAAGATCTTTTCATATGTGAATTTTGGAAAAGTGCTTTTTTTGCAAAAGGGTTTATTTTCTTAAATATAAGATGAACCTCACCACCAAGCTAGGTTCTAAGTTTTTGGTCATCTCTTTTTTATTAGTTAATTTTATCTTTCACCTAGGGGACCTAATAGGGTTTCAAGACCTACAAAGAGTGAGGTCCTAAAAACTAGAGGATGTTGGCTACCTTTGCTTAAGAATGAAATAAGCTAAGTTCCAATGAAAGAAAAGATAGTCTTGGACACATATAAATACAAGGCCACTATCAATGCTTAGAGATAACAATTGTCTACTAGAGATGGAGAGAGGAACCATCCCCAACGGAGTCATTAGAAAAATTTGTGGTGTTTGTTTTAATGTATGTATATGGGGGACACCACGCAGATCTGAGGGTGTACTTATTGAGGTGATTGGGTATGACATCAAGGAATGGTGCACTATCTTGAAAGATAGAAATCACCATCCTACAATGAACCTAATCACCTAATAAGTACTCTTAAAGCATGATGGGTCTTCAAATATACTAGAGATTTATTCCCTACTTTACATGGATGAATAAAGAAAGGTTTATTTAAAGAATAATTACAAATTACAAAATGTTAAGTGTTATGGATATTCAATTATAAAGGGTGGTTTCACTTTAAATAGTTTAATTGATTTGTAAATTTTTACTTAGTATTTTCTTTTATTTCATTTGACCTACACTTAATAACTAAATATTATAAAGAAAAGAAAGAGAGGATCACTCTCTTTCATCCCTACCTTAAGTCACATCTAAAGTAAATTAATTAATCAATTCTTTTTAATGAATATCTTATTACATATTTTAAATTAATCCTAAGTTTAGGTTCACTTTAAATGATCTCATTAAATAAGAAAGGCATCTTAAGATTAATTGGAATTAATTACAATCACATAACACATGTTTGTTCATTTCTTTCCATCATATATATCATGCATATGATTAAGTCCTAAACATAGCTATACATGCAATATATACCTTAGCACACTTAAATGATGAATGTAAGCAAGTGTACTTAGAATTGATGTTTCGTTTGATTAGATTATTATTTTTATATTAGTTTAAATCTCTATCTAAATTCTTATACAAAATCATAAGAAAATAACTTCAAATTATATCATAATCAATCCAACCACTTGAACAAGATATGAATGCCTGTCTTTTAATAGAGGGGGGGGGTTTCATTAGCTAACTGCACATTCAAATGTATGAAAGTTTTAAGCAAGTACGTCACCATTATTCTGCACCAGGGGAGTGAGGTAGGAACCTCCTTGGGACTACTTAAAGTCATGCATCCCTAGAATGTCCAGACTAATATACCTGTTATGCTTAAATACATACGGATGTATAAGCAACTATAAGAATAGGAAACCATGCAAAAGTAGAGTTTCATTTAATTGATTTATTTGTGTAAATGAATTAAAGCTCTATCAAAATTCTAATGTTAAGATGCATAAGAATGAAATCAAATGGGTACGTCACCCTTATTCTACACCAGGGGAGTGAGGTAGGAACCTCCTTGGGGCTACTTAAAGCCGTGCGTCCTCGAATGTCCTGACTAATATACCCATTAACATTCAAACTTATACAAATCAACTAATGAATGTAAGAAAGAGACTTCATTTCATGCACTGAGCCTATTTTTCACATGCACCTCCTATGTATATATAACTAAAGTCACAATGTATATTATTATTCATTAATAAGAATTTGAAAATACATTTGAGATTTAATAGTGATGATAGCCACACATATTTTTAATTAAGTTAATACATGAAATTTAACATAAGGGAAACCATTTTTATTTAATTTAAATTTGAAAGGAATGAATGCATGAATCATTTGTATACAACATTTTAATATGATTGGAAAGAGATAAAGCAACACAAGCATGTAATTTCATTTAATCCAACTAATTCATAAGGGTAATCACATTAAACAAGCTTATTTAAAATAAACCAAAGTTTTTAAAGCCATTTTGATTTCATGTTTGATTTGATTTAAGGGATGTGAAAGTGGTTTGCTAATCCTAATCCCATTCCCCATGTGTGAGTTAATTTGATTTAATTAAAAATAATTAAATTGGTTTTATGGCTTAATTAGGTTGAGGTATGAATTAAATCAATTAATTAAACCCTTACCTATATCACCTTAAGTTAATTAAATAAATAATAATGAGCCAACATGATATGCAATCACATGAATAGTAAATTAGCAATGCTCCTAAGGAATGGAAGGGGCCTAATGCAGTTGACTCATGATTAATAATTAATTAGGCTTAAGGAAATTAATTAATTACTTTATGGTTTTCTTACACATATGAGCTAACCATAATTTCATTAGCCTCTCTTTGGTTATTGAACACCCAAAGAGCTACCCAAGAATTAATTAGGGAAAACAAGTTTAATGCTTAATTAAGTTCATTAAGTTTCTAATTAAAACCTAATTATCCTTAATCAATAATAAGAAATCGACTTAAGGAAAGAGATAAAGAAGGAAGCGTAAGTCTCAATCCCTAAATCTTTCCAATTAGTTAATTAAAGTTCAGATATAATTTGGGTTTTGGTTGATTTATTAATTAATTAATTAATGAGTCTTAATTAATTAATTTTAAAGAGGGAATGAAGAAGACTTAAGGAAAATATTGAAAGAGGGGTCACAATCCATTTCCCTAAGTTTCTCCACTATTAACAGAGGCTAATGAACTTAATTAATGGATTTATTCACTATTCATTTGATTAATTATCATTAATTAAGATAGGAGAGTAATTAAGGCATAATCAATCAATTTTCTTAATTAACTATCCAATAAATTCCAAGAAAATAAGGGAGGCAGAGGTCATCCCACTAAACATCTCTAGAAAGTTTAAAATTAATTGGATAATTAAGTAGAGAGTAATAATGCTAATTAAATTTTAAATTAAAACTTAATTAAGTAAAAATTACTATTCATAATTAATTAATAATAATTTTCTTGGATTCTCCTCTGAAATACCTTTAAAATGAGCCCTCATTTATTATTTTTTGATTTTTTTAAGATTAATTATGAATTTTAGAAGTTTCAACCTTAAAATTAGATTAATTAAGCCTAATTAACCCCAAATCCTACCAGCGCCACATGGCTACTGACATGTGCTTTCCATGTGGCACGATGGGATAGGCTATTTAAGTTGTTAAATCGGGATGCTGACTCAGATTGTGGCGGACACGCTTTTGTGTGGGTCGTCTGATCTGAGATCGGATGATCATGATTAAATGCGCAGATTAATGGGATTAAATTGGTAGATCTAAAGTAATTAGATCGGGATCATCCATTTTGATCACATGGAACAGACGGCCTGTGATCTGTCTCCTTCGTGAATGGCAAAAGATGGATACCGTCCATCTTTCTCCATTCGATCTGAGCTCACTAGAGCTCAAATTGGGATCAAATTGATCCCACACCATCAGGAGAAGAAGGAAAACACATCCAACTATCAAGATTAACCCACATGAAACTTTTCTTAACAAAGGCCCATAGAAAATTCACCTAGACTATGATTTTGAGGAATTACCTCACCGAAGCTAATGTCCGATGGTGGGATCGACGGTGGTAGCTTCGCCTAGTTGAGGTGAAGCTCTATTGAGAAGCTTGGACCTCAATTTGAAGTGAAGCCTCTCATTAATCCACACACACACGTAGAGCTTTAGCTTTGATCAAACTTGAACATCCGGTGGATTGGAAGCTTGGGAAATGACTTGGGATTGCTCAACGAGGTGTGGTGATGGTGTGTGCAAGGATTATTGGGGTTTGTAAGAGGATTGAGCAAAGGGGACTTCAGATTGTCCTCTCTTATTTTAGCTGCACACTGGAGAAGGAAATGCAAGCTCGGGAGGCTTTGGAATGCTCTGAGGAGGGCAGTGGGATTTTGTTTCTCACTTGGGGGGCTCAGTGGGTTCGAATGGTGCCAAATCCCATTTGAATTGAGGGGGTATACCACTCAATTGGCAAGGAAGGATGGACAGGATGAGATTGCTCTCGACAGCCACGTTGGAGAGGTCACACTCACATCCACGGATTGACATGAGTGGAGGAGGTAATGGGAGGCACCAGGGTGGTGTGTAATGGTTTCTTGGCTTTAAACCATGGGATGCTCGATTTGCATGGGAGGTGAGGCAACTCACCTCCCATTAGTCCATGGCTGACCTAGGGTGGGTTAGGTGAGCTAGGTTGGTCAGGTGGAGCCTCACTTGAGTGTTTTGAGGGCCGCTATGGTGATGGGGGAGTTGACCTTGTGTCTTAAAGAGAGAATCCAATGGAAAGAGGGCTTAACCAATGGTTAATCCCCTTTGGTGGGGTCCACTTTATTTTTAAATAGATTTTGGTTTGAATTATAATCAATTTGGGATGGGTTTAGCCAGCCGCTAAAGCCCCATGGGTTGATTTTGGGTGTTTAGGCTTCACTTGGTCAAATGGGTTCAAGTTGGGTTGGGTTGACCAATTGGTGAAATTGGGTCAAACCAAGGCTTAGGTTAGGTTCAAAGGATCATTTGGAGTATTTTGGTTCAAGTGGTTTTGATTAATTTAGCTTAGTTTGATTTTGGCTAATTTGAAATCAAATGGGTTAAATGGGTCAAGTTGACCAATTTGACCAAATTGGGTTAGGTGTTGGTTCATGTTCAATTGATTACTTGAAAAATAATTGTATATTTTAGTTTGGTTTAATTTGGAATTAATTTGGATTTTGGCCAATTTGACCCTTTAGGTCAATTTGGGCTAGGTTGGGTCAAGTTGACCAATTGGTCAAATTGGGCTCAATTATGGCTTTGGTCAAGTTCAATAAATGATTTGGAATGAACTTGAGCCATTGGTTGCAATCAATTTGGGTTAAATCATCATTTGACATATTTTATCTTTTTAGGATAATTTGGGTCAACTTAGGTCAAATGGTCAATTGGGCTTAGTTTGGCTCAATTAAGGGTTTGGTCATGTTCAATCATTGATTATAAATTTATTTGAATTAATGGTTTCAATAAATTTGGTCTAATTTGGGTTTCACTTGGGCTAAAGGTTGACTTGGTCAAAGGACCAAGTTGACTTGGTTTGACCCAATTCAAGGTAGTTGATCATACTAGGATGATTGTTGGTCATGGTATGAGGCTTGGATGGGCTTCATTCAATCCAATTTGGGTTGGATTAGAACTTGGCTCAAAAGGGTCTCTTAGGTCACTTTGGGTCAAGTGGACCTAACTAGGTCAATTGGTTTGGTTTTACTTTGATTAAAGTTTAGTTGAACTCATACATGGATTTAAGATGAAAATATAAATCCAATTTTGGTTTGGAGTCAAATAGATTTTGGTTCATATGATAATTTCAAGTCAAAAGGGGTCAACATGGCCTTGACTTGGGTTGACTTGATTTTGATTTGATAATTGTAGTTTATGTTTATATTTGGATGGGTGATTGAAGGAAAGATTGATCCATAAGGAAATCCATGGGTTTTGAATTGATTTGGGTATCATTTGGCCAAGTTCAAGAAATTGGCTAAAAAGGCTAAAATTTGAAACTTGATTTGATTTGGGTTTGATTTTGGCTATTTGGATTTATATTTCATTTATATTTATGAATATAAATGAAGGTATAAATGATTCATGAGAAAATCACTTGAGTTTGGATTGATTTGGGTTGAGATTTGATTAAGCTTATGGAGGTAGGTCCATATGGCTTAAGAAAGGTCTTGATTTGGTTTGATTTGATTTGGCTCATTTGAATTTGGATTTCATTTATGTTTATGAATATAAATGAAGGAATGATTGATTTATATAGAAATCAACCAAATTTAATAATGTTTAAAGGGGGTTTTGGCTCAGCATATGAAGGTGGTTCATATGGCTTAAGAAGAGATTTTGGAATTTGAACTTGATTTTGGGTTCTAGTCATTTGGAGTTAGATTTGATTTGGGATTTGATGGATATTTGAGGAAATCAATTGAATTGGGGTTGATTTGAATTTGATTAAGGCTACGTCTATAAGATAAAATCAAAGGGCTCAGGAAGGGTTTTGGAGTTTGAATTTGATCATGGGTTTCAATTATTTGATTTGGAATTAATTTATGATTTGGATTTAAATTTAAGGTTTGCTTTGAGGAAGGAAGCATGGATTGAGTTTAAGGCTATAGGTAGTGTTTTTTTAAATCTCTAAGGCATAACCCATTCCTATGGCTAACTCTTTAAGTCTCAGGCTTGGGTTAAGTGTTCACCTAATCACTAGAACTGTCTTAAGACTAAAGAGCTCTTAGTGTCTACAAAAGTCCTAGGTCTATGATGAGGAAGTTGAGAGCTCACTCCAAAAGTGAGGTCAACAAGTCTATTAACATAAGATTGTGGAAATGCCTAAGAGGTGAGGATTTATACTCATAGCCTGAAGGAAATAAGCAATCTCGGATCCTAAATCTAGGATGCTTTATCACAAGCTAAAAGCATGACCTAAATTAAAGCAAAAAATCCACAGTAGTTCACGTCCACAAGAGAGAATAAACCTATCCCAACTCTTTTTGACTTACAATCGCCTGGAGTGGCTTCCAGGTAACACCTTTTATGCTTTAAACCCATGTAGGTCAGTCTTATGTTAGTGCAAGATAGCTAGACTGTTATATTATTAAGAAAGGAGACTAGAGTCCTAAACTCACTCCATAAGAGGCTAGATCATGACTGGTATAAAATCATAACTTAGAGTAAATGCATAATTTATAATTTTTTTATATCATTTTGACACATTCACTTGGACACATGCATAAAAGGCATGAGATAATTATGCCTAAATGCATGATGAAAATGGATTATTGGTTAAATCAGTGAGAGGAGGTGTTCTCCACTATAAAATATCCTCTCAAAGGTCAAGCATTCCCCTATCATGCAAGAGTGGAGACCTTCCCTATTCAAGAAAAGAACAAGATGATATGTATGATTATTGTCACATACATCATCCAACTAAGGAGTTGCTAAATATTTTAATTATCTTGATTATAATCTAGGCTATAGAGTGAGGTTATGAGTTGTATTTAAAATTTAGTTATGAGTTGTTTAATGGGAGTAAAAAATTAATTTTATCCTAAAGAGCATACTGCATCCAGGCCACACATTCAATCATCAAGCTTAAGAAACCTATGAAAATTATGTCATTTCTATTGCACAAGCTAAGCATGACAACAAACATCATAAATTTTGTGAAAGAATAAAAGGCCGGTGCAGTCGGGTACCGCTGTACACCTCAAAAAAAAAAAGTTAGGTAGCCGAGCTCTACCTTTATATAACCCGGACTACAAAAAAAATATTACAATTATAATTAGAATAAATGATATGGGGATCTTTATTCTTCATCTTTCTTTCCTCTTTTTGATTTGGTTTTACTCCAAGTTTCATAGGACATCCCATGACTTTGCCTTCTAGCCACTGCTCATCCTAAATCCCATAGAACTAATCCTAATTCCTTACAAAATTACATATTTATGGAAAGTAAAATCTAACTACATCTGCAAAATAGATGTTAGCTAAATATACATACAAACTCAAGAAATTATATTATGTAATTTATACTTAGCAGCCTACACATGAGTTATGAAGCCTACCTGTCCTAACATGGATCATTCTTAGGGGCATAAGCAACTTTCAAGTAAAAGTATTTATATTTATTTTAGCAACCCATTAGCATGATCCCTTACAAAAAAATTACATTAGCAAATAACGATCTAACATCCAGTCTATGCATAACAGTCCTATCAAAAAATAAAATACAACATCATATCATACACCATCCTAACTTAGAGCTAGAAGTGGTAGCTTGGTATTCTAATGTGTGTGCTTAGGCTTAGTGTGGTATGTATTAGCTAGGCTTTTAGAATCATAATTATCGAAGTTTGAATTATTTAACTTAAACATGAAGGGTTGTTTCGCTTTAAGTTATTTAGGGGATTGGTGGATTTTAATTTGTATTTTCTTTTGTTTCATTTGATAATCACTTAGCACCTAAGTATTGTGAAGAGAAGAAGGAGGCTTAACCTCCTCCATCCCTATCCTAAGTTATGTTCTAAAGGCATGTTGTTATGATTGATTTCTTTTGGTGAATGATTTATTACATATTTTATTAACCTTAAGTTTAGGTTAATCTTAAAGAATCCTATTCAACATGAAAGACATCTTAAGATTAATGTAATTGAATTGTCATCACATAGATAATGTTGCACCATTCCTTTTCATCATCAATAACATGTATATGATTTTGAACTTAGCATACCTATACATGCAATATATTTTTGGCACACTTAAATGATTATGAATGCATATATTTTGGTAAAAAAGAGAAATTTCATTCCTTAGCTAAGTACACACACATGTATTAAAGTTTTAAGCAAGTACATGCCATTGTTTAAACTAGGGAAGTGTGATAATCTAAGATCTTCTTGGGGCTACTAAAAGCCTCATATTCTAGATGTCCAAACTATATACTTGCTATCTAAAAACATATGAATGTACACTCAACCATGAGAATGAAAATCATGTAAAAGATTATGTTTTAATGGGTTATTTACACATGTAAAGTAAAGTTCTATCCAAATTCTAGTATGAGTGCAATAAGAATGAAATTAAATAAGTGCCTTTGTTAACTAGGGAAGTAAGGTAATCTAAGACATCCATGGGGCTACTTAAAGCCAAGTAATCCTGGGATGTCGAGACTATATACTTATTATCATTCAAACATATGTAAACCCATACATGAATCATAAAAAATAAAATAATACTTTGACATGTTTTGGCTATAAGCACATGCAAATCATATGTAATATTCATAGCTAATATCATTTAACTTTTCATCATTGGTTTGTAATTTTGAAAAATAATTTGAAATTTATTAATGATAATAGCCACTCCATATAATAGGATTAATTCAACACATACAATTTTACATGCTTATGTATATTCATTTGATTATTTAATTTGAAAACTTGAATACATGACACAAATGGCATAGAAAATTTATGGTGATTGAAAAGGAATAATTGAACACTTCCAAATAATTCATTCAACTACATTAATTTCTAAGGACAATCATATAAAAATTATTTAAGATCGATTAAAGTTTTTATTAAGTTTAATTTTGGATTTGAGTTATTGAATTTAAAGAGGAGGAATAACATTTGTTGTTTTTGTCTCATCCCATGTTGGTGATTTAGTATGTTTAAAGAGAAGTAATTAAGTGGGTTTTATGAATTAATTAAGTTTGAATCATTAAGCAATTTATTTAATTACTCTTTTCTATGTTTCTTTAATTTAATTAACCACTTATTCATGAGCCTAAAATGACATGCTTATGATAAATTAAAATTGCAATGCTCCTAATAGACCTAATGCAATAGGCTCAGGCTTAAGTGTTAATTAGATTAATGAAGCAACTAAGTACTCTAATGATCTTCCCACACCCATGGGTTAATCATA
>CM038233.1:58276038-58352673 GCA_021442155.1 Cymbidium sinense
CTGATGGTGGAAGGATTTAGTGAGTAAATTAGTGAAGACTCTATATAAATGGTAATTTTGTCATCTTAACATTTTTTTGTTTATTGAATAGGCAATGGAAAAAATTTCGACAGTTAAAAAACTAATTTTTGATGGAATATTTTTTGACGACATATCTTGACAAAATTTATCTATTATTAGGGTTTTTGTGATTTGACAAAATAAGCTGTTAGAAATATCTGTCAGACATAAAAAAAAAAAATTGATTTTCAGTGGCAAGCCATTGAAAATATTCATCAGTGATCACATATTGAATAACGAGAGCTACTTCTCTTATTTTGAACTTTTGCCCTCACCGCGAAGCTGTATGCCTGATGATGACCTCCACACCTCCCTTTCAACAGCAAGTTTCAACCATATTTGAGGCAATAATCTTTGCAAAGTTATGTGTGCTTTCTTCTTATCTATTAAATTTTGAGCAAAATAAAGAGAAATGGGATTTTAGATCAAAACTTTGGAGGAAGAAGATTTAAATTGTTTAAGGAAAATTATATATATATATATATATAGAGAGAGAGAGAGAGAGAGAGAGAGAGAGAGAGAGAGAGAGAGAGAGAGAGTTTAAGGCAAATGAATGTGAAATGAGATTTTATCATAAAATAAAGGAGAAATGAGATTTCAAATGTTGTAAGATTTTAGAGAACGCAAAGAAAAGTGGCTTTTAAAATTTTAGGACATTTAAAATAATAAACAAAAAAAAGGCTTTGAGCTTTCATAGGATTTGATATGACACTTAAAATACTACTAAATGAAGACTAATCTTGATGCTAAAAGCAAGGATCCAAGTTGAAACCGACGAGATCAAACACTTAAAATATCATTGAAACTTTGGAGATATCGGTTAAATCCCTAAATAGCTCTCAAATATGGAGTGTTTATAGTCAAATCGAGTCTCGATTGGATCTAACAAGCCCAATATTCCACAATTCCGACTTCATTTGAGCATTCAAATACTTAAAATACATCAAATGATCAAATAAATCATTTTGAGCCATCCGATGAAATTGAGTGGTTCGGATTTTGCATGTATTTACAGAGATGCCACTCGTCCAATCTATAAATAGCTCCTCATTCCTCATATGAGGGGAGCTAAAGGAAGAGAGAGGAAAGATCTCTAAAGCTTGAAGATTTTCCAAGCACAATCGTGCCACCACTCGACGGTCGTCAACCACCGCGGCCGTCAGCCGGGCCGCCGATCCTCGCCATCGCCAATCTCGTGGTCTCCATCATGACGACCTTCATCATCGATGTCCCTCATCGTTTACTCATCATCGCTATCACTAGAACTTACCAATTAACTAATTAGTTGTTGTTCTCTCTCATATACAATCAATCCATCGGAAAAATTTTGTACTCAAACAAATACATAGTGGAAGATTTTCTGGGCTAGTCCGTTTTTTTTTCTCTCTTTCGAGATTTTTTCACGTAAAAATTTATGGAGTTTTCTTGTTCACTCTTTAAATACCTGTATGTGTGCTGGATTTTATAACAAGGCTAAGGCATAAACTTTCACTCTACCACAACTGGTTTTCTTGCACGCAACAGTTTGGTGCCGTCTGTGAGAAACTAATTCCCATCATTTCATCTTGTATGACAACCAAGTTTCCAACAAGATCAAAACCACCATCGGTGGAGCATTTCAAGCTTTTAAGGAGCGCGAAGAATGAAGATTCTTCAAACTTCCCTTCCGATTTTGTCTAAAACCGGGGTAACTCTTAATCTCAAAGATTGCCCATGTTAATATGTTAAACATCTAATCGATTACCATCCCAAGAAATAAGTCAAAATTGGAGGATATTTCAACATTAAGAAGAGATATAGCTTTGCAAATTATGATTTTCAATCATACTCATGGAAAAACAAGACCAAGGTTAAGGAGCAACTTTGGCTACAACCACAAATGAATATTTTGATTCGACCTCTTCCATACAGGTTAACGTCATCGGGTAACACTCTGACAAACAATCTTGGATAGGTCAAAAATCCTTAGCAGATTCAATTCAACCTCTTCCATACGCGCATCATCGGTAACACCGACAAACAACCTCGATAGGTCAAAATCCTCGGATTCAATTCGACCTCTTCCATAGTGTTAACGCCATCTGTAACACCGACAAACAATCTCGGATAGGTCAAAATTCTCGGATTCAATTCGACCTCTTCCATATAGGTTGACGTCATCGGGTAACACTCTGAAAAATAACCTTGGCTAGGTCAAAAATCCTTAGCGGATTCAATTCAACCTCTTCCATACGTTAACATCATCGTAACACCTCGACAAATAACCTGATATGTCAAAATCCTCCCAATTCAACCTCTTCCACATAAGTTAATGTCATCGAGCAAAGACTCGACAACCTAGATAGGTTAAAAGGTCTTTGGTGGACTTCCCATGACCTCTTCCACACAGTTAACGTCACACTCGACAAACAAATTGATCAAAATCTGGATTCAATTCAACCTCTTCTTAACGCCATCGGTAACACTCTCAAAATAACCTTGGATGGGTCAATATCTCCATTAAATTCAACCTCTTTCATATAAAGCACATCATCGAAGTCACACTTCACAAACAACCTCGGATAGGTCAAAATCCTTATCGTTGCCACTGCCACCATCGCACCATCAGCTAATCACCGGCTACTATCACTCACTGCCACCACCGCACTATCATCGGTAATCTCATGGTCACCATTCGCTGCGTTGATCTCGCTGATATTGACGCTGCTGATTTACGCCGTTGCTACTGCCACCACCTGTTTAACTATCCTGCCGCTATTGCCGCTGACCACTGCCGCTGGCTACCGCTTATCGACATCATCGGCTACTGCTGACCATCATCGCATCTTCGCTGGTATTTCACTATCGCCGCTGCCATCTCGCTGACGATTGCGCCACGACTACGCTGATTGTTGCTGCTATTGCCGCTGACCATCCCTATCGGCCGCAACTATCATTACTTCATCCGCTACCATCGCTGGCAATCTCATGGTCACCATTATCATCGCCGCCATCTCGCTAAGCTAATTATCGTTACCGGTTATCTCGCTGATCATCTGCCGGCTGCCACCGTCATTATCACGGATTATCGCTGCCGACATCGCCCAATCCGGTCGATCTGACGGGGTTCTTTCGAGGGAAAATTAGAGCATTATCCATATGAACTACGAGCCTTGATCGCTTCAACCGGCCGGTCCGGCAGTGACGATCTTTCGAGGGAAAACTGAGCTCGCCAGATGAACTACGGCCTTAATCGCCTCAACCCGGCTCCGACAAGAGTAGCTGACGCTCTTTTGAGGGAAAATCGAGCCTCACCAGTATGAACTACGCCTTAATCCCTCAACTGGTCGGTCCACAAGGGCAGTTGACGCCTCTTTCGAGGGAAAATCGGAGCCTCGCCATATGAACTACGGGCCTTGATCGCCTCCGAACGACCTCCTCTTAAGAAGAAGAGGGATACTCAAGCATATGAAGAGTGTGACTTCTCCCGGTCCTGGGTTTTATAGACCTATAGAGGCAAAAGGTCAAAACTCAAAAAATCAAAAAACCGCTCAAAATGGCCAAAAATGGGATAAAATGGATAAATAGTAAGCCGCTCTATGCCGCTTCGCTCGTATGGTCCCGATGCAAGGCCGTCCGCATCCACGCAGCCCCATTATTCTCATACCGTTCTCACGTTCGCCTCAATTCCCGTCGCATCAGAATCCAGCAACTCCGCATGCTCAACTCCATCCAGCATTTTGCTCGCTCCACGCACAACCCGCTCAAGGCCGCACAGAGAGACGCCATGGCGGGCACACGCTGAGCTGTGATATTCATGGGCGGGCGCCGCAAATGCTCAGAATCGCCAATGGGTCCATAACTCAAATCTTGTGGTGTATATACATTCGCTGCCGCTTCCGCTGATCATAATCTTGTGCTCATGAAGATCTGTTTCTCTCAAAATGTATGGTTGATAGACGCATATTTCTTTGAAGAATGTACTATTTTCAAGTAACGTATATATTTTTGGATGATTGAAATAATGTCATGCAAAAATAGGGGCAACCGATATGACACTTAAAATACTACTATAAGAATCTAATTGATGTTAAAAGCAAGTCGATGTTGAAACCGGTCGAGATCAAGCACTTAAAATATCATTGGAAACTTTGAGATATCGCTAAAATCTCTAAATAGCTCTCAAATATAGAGTGTTTATAGTCAATCTTGCCTGAGCGGATCTAACAAGCCCAATATCTCACAATCGACTTCATTGAGCATTCAAATACTTATAATACATCAAATAATCAAAGGAATCATTTTGAGCCGTCCGATGAAGTGGAGTGGTTAGGATTTTGCATGTATTTACAAAAGACCCCACCTCCATTCTATAAATAGCCCTCATTCTCATATGAGGGGAGCCCAAGAAGAGAGAGGAGAGAGCCAAAGCTTGAAGATCCTCCAAGCACAATCATGCCACCACTGACGGCCAACCACCACCGCCGCTGCCGCCGCCACCGCCGATCCTCACCGCCAATCTCTCGGTCTCCATCATGAGGACCTTCATCGCCGTCGATGTCCTCACGTTTCATCATCATCTCGCTACCACTAGTAATATTACCACTTGAACGCGTGACTACATAGTTGTTGTTCCCTTCTCATATATAATTCTAAATCCCATTATCGGGAAAAATTTTGTACTCTGAAACATATACATAGTGGAAGATTTTTCAGCCGTGGCCCCTCTTTTGAGATTTTTCCACGTAAAAATTTCTGGAGTTTTCTTGTTCACTCTTTAAATACCTGTGTATGTGCTATATTTTATAACAAGGCTAAGGCATAAATTTTCACTCTACCACAACTGATTTTCTAGCACGCAACAGGATTTGAGGAAAATAGAGGAAAAGCATGGTTTCCAAATCCATAATATTTAAGGAAAACAAAAGAGAAACATAATTTAACTAAATTTGTAGAATAAGAGCAAAATTATGGGGAAATGAAATTTAGAATGTTGTTACTATTATGCCTTAACATGATTTAGGTTAAATCCTACCAAACAATCCAACTCAAATCCATCTCCTCATTCAAATTCTATGGTGAGCTTAAATTTCTTGACAATTTTATATCCAACAATAATGATATTACCTATCTTAGTAGCTTATTAGATTCATGTTATTTTATTTTGAGTTTTAGGTCATTCTTAGCTCAAATTTAAAATTGATGTCCTACTATGAAATGAGATGAATGTTTTCTACATTTCTTAATTTATATTTAAAATGCATTAAATCCTTTTAAAACTTTCTTAAACTTATTTGTACCAAATTTATCATACTTAAGTATATTAATACTTTGATTTTTAATTATGTGCATTATAGTAATGGGATATCAAAGTTCAGAGGTCATGAATGCATAATAGATTTCTTCTTTGGTGCAAGGGTATCACTATAGAATTTATAAATGATGTTGAGTACTTCATTTTTGTTTCATCAAGCAATCATCTTTTATTAATGAAGGAAAGCTTAGATGTCCATGAGAAGCATAAAATCAAACTATTTTAACTCTAGATGTGTTGATTTATATTGTAGGAGATTTTAGCAAAACTATTGATTTGGACATCACATGGTGAATATGAACCACCATTTTGATAGTCAATACATTACATCAAGTGTTGGTCATGCACAAGAAAGTACCGATATATTGAGCAAATAAGAGGAGATGACATTTGATGCAATTGGACCTCACATTAAAGACACATGAAGAAGTACCTAATGTTAATGCACACAAGTTTTATGACCTATTAAGCACAGTGTAATGATTATTGTGGCATGGATTCACCTCTCATTCTAAGTTATCTATAGCTATCAAATTATGAAGCATTATAATAGATTTCAATATGACACATGAATGGATCAATTAGGTTGTTGGTTTGCTTAAGGAGACATCCCCTATAGAAATTTTATTTCTAAGTGATTATTATCACACCCAAAAATTGATTTTAAAGTTAGGATTAACTGAACAAATAATATATTATTGCATTAATGGTTGTGTGTTTAATAACAAGGAAGATGCATCACATATTGATTGTGTATGCTACGGTGCTCCAAGATACAAAGAATGAAGTAAGAAACAACAAAAACAAGAGGACATTCCACAAAAAAGCTTTTTATATGCCTATAATACTACATCTATAGAGACTAGTTACATTGATAACTACTACTGAGTATATGAGGTGGCATCACAATAGAACAATAGAGCCACACATTCTAATCCACCCATCATATGCTAAGGCATGGAAGAATTTTGATTGTACGTAGTCAAATTTTGTTGTTGAACTGAGAAATGTATATTCAGGTTTATGTGCTAATGGATTTACATCATATAGTCAAGCTGTCACATCATACTCATGTTGGCCAGTTATTGCAACACCATACAACCTTCCCCTAGATATGTGAATTATAAGTCCTTACTTATTTCTTTTATTTAGTTTTCCAATGTCACATAATCCTAATGCTAAGTTAGATGTGTATCTACAACCACAAATAGATGATTTGAAAGTTTTGTGACAAGATGGTGAGTTGATATATAATGTTCAAAGAAGTAGAATTTTAAAAAAAAAAGACAACATTGATGAGGACAATTGGATATTTTCTAGCATATGTCATATTATCAAGGTGGAGTGCCATAGGGAAGTTGGTTTGCCCATATTATGTGGAGTCATCAAAAGCTTTTATGTTGCATCATGGTATAAGAAATTCTTGGTTTAACTATTATAGAATGTTCTGGCAAGCAAATAATCTATTTAAAAGAAAGTGAGTTTAATTTTTTAAAAATAGAGTTAAGAAGGGAAATTTGACACTACAACTTATTGGAGATGACTTAGTTAAACAAAGCATACTATTTTTTGGGATTTACCTTATTGTAAGTCAAATTTAATACGCCATAACTTAGACAAAGGACAAATATGTGCTGACAGAGCTGTGTTCGAATGGATTTAATCTCTTAAAATGTTGGATGGGTATGCATCTAATCTTTTATGATGTGTTGACATGAGAAAAGAGAAATTATTTGACTGAAGGGACACAATTGCCACATTTATGGAGTGCTTAACACCAATTGCATTCATTATATTACTAGAGGGGATATAGAACCTGTTTAGCATTTTCTACAGAGATATGTGTTCTGTACACCTAAATATTGATGTGTTGCTATTATAGGAGAATAATATTCTAGTGATATTATGTAAATTGGAGCAAAATTTTCTTCCTAGATTTAATGATTTTATGGAGCATTTACATATGAATTTTCTATAAAAGGCAAGAAATAGTGTCCTAGTTCAATATCCTTAGATGCATCCTTTAGAAAGGTTAAAAATGATTATTATGCTCACTTTTAAATTTTATATTATATTACCTTGCATTTACTAATTTAGTAAATTATTTTATAGATTTCTTAATAAAAAAGAGGAGTGTGAAGAACAAAGCATACCTAGAAGGATCTATATATGAAGCATACCTTGTGCAAGAGACTATGCATTTTTGTTTATATTATTTTGAACCTAGTGTTCAATGTGGTCGAATTAGAGTACCTCACAACAAAGATGTCAAATGTATGGATAGTGCTCAATCAATGTTAATAATCTTTTAAAAAAATGATAAAAACCATTAGTAAGTGTACATTAACATATCTTTCTGATAATGAGCTAGCTACAACAACACTTTATGTTCTACTTACCTATGAAAAAGTACATCCCTTTGTAGAGTAAGTACACACACTTCAAATAATATACATTATACTTAATTTTTTAGATTCATAAATCTATTAATTTTATTTTTGCACATGGATAGATTTCTTGTCATAGTGATAGTAATATTTAATAGTGATATATGTAGTAAGTGTGTTGAAAAAGAATTTCCAAATTGGCTTAAGTCCTATAAAAGATTATTTATGTTAAAATTAAAGAATAGTTTGCATGATTATGATAATTAATTGACATAATGTAAAAAAAATTATATTTAAGGTTCAAAATCAATTTAATAGAATTGAAAATAAAGAATTGCATGATCTAGCATGGGGGTCAATGAGATTTGTTAAAAATGTGTCCCATAATTTTAATTAATGGTTATAGATTTCACATTTGTGATGAAAGGAAGAAAAGTAGAAAATAGTGATGTGTGGGTTAAGAGAAATACTCATGTAGAAGATAAAGGGGATTATTATGATGTATTACATGAGTTTATTTAGTTAGAATATTCTAGGAAGTTTGAGAGAATTTAATTCTTATTTAATTGTGAGTGGTATGACCAACTCCTATTACATGCAAGAGTGCATTGAATTAACTAAATAAAAAGGAATAGGATAAATAGAAAATATAAACCATTCATACTAGCCCAACAAGTACATCGTGCACTATGTGAGGTATCCAAGCATAATAAAAAAAATGAAATGGTCTATAGCCATTAAAACTAAACCAAGAGGTAGTGTTGAAACTAAAAATGCTATTAAATTCACTCACTAGGAGGAGGGAACTTCTAGATTTGTATAGTCCATTCTTGATATTCATGAACATATGGGTAATTTAGTTGATACAACTATTTCATTTGAGGAACATGAATTATATAAATAAAGATATAATAGAAGGCAGATAAGAGGTAGAGAGTTTTGATGAGGAGACTAAGAATGACTTAGATAATTATATTGATGAAATTCAATGAAATTAATGTTAGTTTTTATACTTTCTAACATGTTTTGTGTTTTTATAAGTTCCTTTTATTGTAAAATGATGTTGCTTTTTTAATCTCTTATAGATGTCTTAGAAGGTTTGGATGAGCCACCATGTAGATCTATCACCTTTATTTTTAAGAAGAAGAAGAAGATCTCTAGTGGTCCACCACTACAATTACCACCATCACTAAAACCACCAACACTACCCATAACACTCAACCCTAGCTCAGTATAACATACTCCTCACCCAAGTTGGCACATACCACCAATTTTTTCTTCTTTTCATCAAACCCACTACATCCACAACTATATACTAGCACACTAGCTTACTATCACCCAGCCCACACACAGTTGACCAACCTCACTCCACCACACCCCTCCTACCATGCATGTTCACTACTAGATAGTGAGCATAGATACTGTGGATCACTAAGGTGTTCAAGCATCTACATTCATTCAGGAAATATGTAAGTATTTTTATTTAAATTACATAGAATTAATATTTCCAAGTTTTATAGATATTTGTTACAATGTATTTCATTTATGTAGTTCAATCCTTCAAATCAACAATTCACAAGTCTAAAGATATTATAAGGAGTAAGTTTGACACATATGTATCATGGAAAAAATCCTTACAATTGATATGATATATAGTGAGTTTGAGGTGAGTTATCTAGTTTCCTAAATTATGGCATCTTATAATGAATGTTTAATTAACATCATTTATTTCTTATATAGAGAGACATCTACTAGTTGCTAGAACATCACGAAAGGATACTACAAAATTTTGAGGGACGAGGGATGCATGCTTGCAGGATATGTTTATAGACATTCATAACTCTAATTAATGGCCTTTATATATTGCTGAGAGAGTGTGGGTTGAGCTTTATGCAGCTTGGGGTACCTTAGAATAAACATAATCAAGCATCTTACGTTAGAGATATGAAGAGGTCTCTGTATATAGGTGGTTCAGTATCACATATTGAGCAAAAAGGAAAATGACATGCATTTTAAAATTTTGTTACTTAATTGATCATATCTTTAATCATATTAATACATTTAATTATAAGGACTTTTGTAGAAGGAAATATTAGAGAGAGAGCCCATGGTATTAGAGCTACACATGCACACACATCAATAGTAGTAAGACTAATATTAAGTTGATAATAGATCCCAAATTTGCATAAGTTATTTTACTTTTTTTTAAAAATGATAACAACAATTTATTTTGAAGATACGTAAGTTAAATTTTGTAGGATGATTATATTTGAGTGAGGATATTCAAAGTTAGTCATCCATAGAAGAGTTATCTTAGCTAATTATCTCACTTTGTGCACAAGATAGAGGGAAAAAGGAGGATTTATAGCCTAGGATCATAAAACATAGCTTATGATGTCTAGTCCTTTAGCTTTCAAGAGGGATATAATTGAGAAAGTTAGAAGATAGGTTATTGCATTTGTTAATGAGATGATTGTGCATATGATAGAGATTCAAGCATTGATGCAAATGTAGATGCAAGAATATATAGTTATATTATGGATGTAGTAAAAGAAAGGAAAGTAATGATGGAGGAGGAAGAAGAGGAGACAATAGTAGAAGATTAGATATTTACTTTGATTTTGTTATGTTTGTGAAAGTGATGATTTAAGGATATGAATGTAAACTTTAATTTGAACTTTGAATGATTGTTTGAAAAATATTATTTAATATAATTTGGTTCTCCATTACAATATTTTGGATTATTTATATTTTATAAATATCTTGTGAGTATGCATTATATAAATAATATATTGGAATTATAAAGAAAGATAACTTTAAGTAGGTGCAAAGTTATAAATTTTTTTACAAGTTTTGGTATTTTGAGAAAATTATAACCTAACTTGTTCACTATGTGACTATAATTATATTGAAATTGATAGTAAAAGGATACAATGTACCATCATTTTTTGAAAACCACCATAAATAAATTTGCGCCTTATTTCATCAAAATTTATTAATTTTATCATTGATTTATTTCATTGAAAAATGTCCAAAATAGAACTTTAGATAAGATTTTAAGAATTTTTGGTGAATTTGATTGACATAAATTAATGATTTTCCTATAGTGTTCATCTTGCTATAGATGAGTTATTGGGACATCCTAAGTGAGGAGGAAGTTCATTTAATGTTTTTTTAAGAAGACTTCTTTGAGTATTATAGTAGTTCTTATTGCACCATGACATTATTTGTTAGCTTCAAGGTTTTTTTTTTGGTGTAGTGTATCTCCTATTATCAAGTAAAGACTCAAGCATGCTAGTATAGATTTAAGAAATCCAATATATTTGAATGAGATGTTTTTTCCTTCTTTAACTTATTATAAGAGAGTCATAGAAGAATGAGTTCCTCCAAAGAGAGATTGTATTATGGAAAAACTCTTGCTTATAGAACCTTAGCCAAGTTTATTTCTATTAAAGGAGAATGACCCTCATCAAAGAGGTCATGAGCTCAATTAGAAGTGGTTTCGGTTACGTATTGCTATTATATCTCTCTTCATCGTTGCAATGAGTTAAGTGGATGTGGTGTTTACTTTTGGGTGTATATGGGGGTGGTGGTGGGAGGACACCGAGATTTTTCACTACTTTACATAGATGAATAAAGACTCTAAGGCATGATGGGTCTTTGAATGTACTAGAGATTTTTTGCTTTGCATTGATGAATAAAGCATGGTTTATATTAAATTAGGTTCTAAAGTTCCTTATGGGGGCAAGCCCCCATAGTTAATTACATCTTAAAAGGTAAGTTCCTTAGGAATACTCTTGATTAGAGTGGGCAATTATTATCTCTAAAGATTTCAAGGGTAGACTATAATAAATTGGTCACATTGAAAAATCAAATGAAAAAGATCAAGGGGAAGACTTATTTTGGAAAGAGAATAGGTAGGAAATGCTCATGATACTAAGAAACTTAGTGAGCACCCAATCTATCATATGATTGGGCTTTATAATTTTGAAAGTGATGATGATTATTTTGTTAGAGTTAAAATTTTATTAGATTATTAGGGCTTATAATCCATCAACACAAGGTTGTGAAAAATCCTACGAGGTGAGGATTTATGCTAGTAGCCTGAAGGAAATAACTACCTCAGATCATAAATCTAGGGAGTTTTAGCACAAGCTAAAACATGACCTAAATCTAAATAAAAATGGGCATAACATTTACCTCTACAAGAGAGGATAAACCACCGATTGTTTGGGACAAGCGTATGGAGTTGCCACCACTAACTCCTCCTATGATTCAAATCTATGTAGTCCGGTCATATAAATTGTAAGATATCTAGGGTGGTGGGAGGACACCAGAGATTTTTTCACTACTTTACATAGATGAATAAAGACTCCTAAGGCATGATGGGTCTTTGAATGTACTAGAGATTTTTTCGTTGCTTTACATTGATGAATAAAGCATGGTTTATATTAAATTAGGTTCTAAAGTTCCTTATGGGCAAGCCCCATAGTTAATTACATCTTAAAAGGTAAGTTCCTTAGAATACTCTTGATTAGAGTGGGCAATTATTATCTCTAAAGATTTCAAGGGTAGACTATAATAAATTGGTCACATTGAAAAATCAAATGAAAAAGATCAAGGGGAAGACTTATTTTGGAGGCCAAAGAGAATAGGTAGGAAATGCTCATGATACTAAGAAACTTAGTGAGCACCCAATCTATCATATGATTGGGCTTTATAATTTTGAAAGTGATGATGATTATTTTGTTAGAGTTAAAATTTTATTAGATTATTGGGGCTTATAATCCATCAACACAAGGTTGTGAAAAATCTAGGTGAGGATTTATGCTAGTAGCCTGAAGGAAATAACTACCTCAGATCATAAATCTAGGGAGTTTTAGCACAAGCTAAAACATGACCTAAATCTAAATAAAAATGGGCATAACATTTACCTCTACAAGAGAGGATAAACCACCTGATTGCTGGGCTCACAACTGTATGGAGTTGCCACCAGCTAACTCCTCCTATGATTCAAATCTATGTAGTCCGGTCATATAAATTGTAAGATATCTAGGGTAGTTATTTATTTAGGAAGAGATTAAAATCCTTAAACCCACTCCCTAAGAGACTAGAGCATGAGTGGTATGAATAATGACTTAATCTAATGCAAATTTTTTTTTCAAATTTTATTACAATTTGACACATTATTTGACAACGGCTTTAAGATTTTTATATGCATAAATGCATGAAGAAGTAAGGTTGTTAGCCAAATCAAAAGAGAAAGAGGGTGAAGCTCCGTTAGTAGGGGTTGCTCTCATAGGTCAAGTGATCCCTATGCGTGTAAGGATGGAGGCCCTCATTTTGCAAAAGAGATTCAAGATGCATGCATGGTGTGAAACAAACAACATTCAGCTAAGGGTTTGTTAAATATTTTAATTATCTTGATTTACCTCCTAGGCTTTTATTATGAGGTTGTGAGTTGTTTAGATTTTCATTATGAGTGATTAGTTGGGGTAGAAAATTTATTTTATCTTAAGAGCCTAATTAGATCCAGGACACACATTAAGGCATCAAACATTTAAGAAACTAAGAAAAGCATGTCATTTCTAGTGTGCAATTTAAACATAACATCAATCAATTTTATAAAGCTAACACAAAAGAATAATAGGCTAGTGTGGTCGGGTGTCATTGTACAACCCAAAAAGAAAAGATGAGTAGTTGAGCTCTACCCTTAAACAATCCAGAATATGAAAGAATAATTATAATTTATAAATCTGTGGGTCTTCTTTCATTCTTCATATCTTCATCTCTTCATTCTTTGCTTCATTTGATTTGGTAGGTTTCAAGGAATCAATGGAACCCTATGACTAAGTCTTCTGGACAATATTCATCCTTATCTCCCATAGCAGTAATCTTAATTTCTAATGCAAAATTACATTGAAAATAGGAAAAGTAAATCTGACTACACCTGCAGAACAAGTGTTAGCTAAACATACATACAACCAAAGCAGTTATATTTATAATTTGGACTTAGCACCTTACACATGGGTAACCAAGCCCACATGTCCTAACTTGGATCATGCTAAGGGGGTTTAAGAAACCTGCAAAGAGAGCATTTATATTTGTGTTAAGCACCCCTTAAGCACAATCCCTTACAAAAAAAATTAATTAATATCTAACATCTAGTCTACGAAACATATACCCTAACATCCAATCTAAAAAATACATCACAAAATGAAACATACATCACCTTATGCACTATCCTAACCTAGGACTAGAAGTGGTGACTTAGTTCTAAGGTGTGTGTTAAGGTTTGTGTTGTATGTCTCAATAAGCATTAGAGTTATGGTTTTTTTAAGTGCAGATAGATTTAATTTAACATGAAAGGTTGGTTTCACTTGAAGTTGTTTAATGAGTTTGAGAATTTTAATTTTTATTTTCTTTTATTTCATTTGATTTAGACTTAGCAACTAAGTGTTATAAAGAGAAGAAAGAGGATTACCCTTTTGCATCCCTACATTAAGCCACTTTATGTAGCATGTTAATTCGATTTAGTTTTCTTTTGTGAATGGCTTGTTATACATTTTAAATCAATCTTAAGTTCAGGTTCACTTTAAATAACTTCATTCAATATGAAAGGCATCATAAGATGAATTTAATTGAATTACTATCACATGACATAGATCAATCATTCCTTTCCATCACATATAACACATATGATTTTAATTGAAATCATACCTACATATGCAATACATTTTTGGCATACTTAATGATGAATGTATGTATATTTAAAATTTATATTTTATTTGATTAAATTATTTAAACATATTAATTTAAAGCTTTATCAAAATTCTTATACAAAAATACATAGGGATGAAATTAAATAGGTGCATGTCATTGTGTTAGGGAAGTGAGGTAATCAAATGACCTCCTTGGGGCCAACTAAAGCTTCACGGGATGTCCAAACTATATACCCATTTGTATTCAAACATGTGTAAATTTTATCATGAACATAAGGAAAGAAGTTCCAAATCATATGGCTAATTATCTCAATCATGTAGTCAATTATGGATGCATGCATCTTTGATATAAGAAAGGGGTTTCAATTCCATAATTAAACATACACACACATGTATAAGAGACATAAGCTACTACATACCATTGTTAACCAGGAAAGTAAGGTAATCAAATGACCTCCTTAGAGCTACTTAAAGTCTCATATTCCTGAGATGTCTAGACTAAACACTTACTTTTCTCAAATGCATATGGATGTATACATAACTAAAGGGAGAAAAACCATGCAAAGATTGTATTTTTTATTTGATTGAAGCATTTACATATGAAAAATAAAGTTCTATCCAATTTCTAATGCAGAAATACATGTAGATGAAATTAAATAAGCATGTGTCGCTGTTAACCAAGGAAGTGAGGTGATCAAATGACCTTCTTGGGGCAAACTAAAGCCTCGTATTCCTTGGATGTCCGACTTTATACTTATTAACATTCAAATATATGTAAAGTTACACATGAACCAAAGAAAAGAGAACTTTAGTTCACATATGTAGGCTATAATCACATGTAAACCTATATGTACTCATAACTATTATCACTTTAATTAGTGCAATTGATTTATAAACTTTGGAAACATAATTTTTATTAGTGATAATAGTCACACATATATTAAGTTAAGTCAACACATGCAAGCTTACATAAAGGAAAACCATTTGATTTAATTAACTTTGTAAAGATGAATGCATGATTTCAAATGGTACACACCATTTAACATGATTGGAAATAAATAACTAAACATAAACATATAATTTCATTATGTCGAATTAATTCCTAAGGACAATCATATCAAATAGAGTTGTTTAAAATAATCCAAAATTCTTTATGTGTTATTTTAATTTCATGTTCAATTTGATTTAAGGAATGTAAGAAGGAGTTTGCTAATCCTAACCCATCTTGATGTTTGTAAGTTAATTTGGTTTAATGAAATGTGATTAAGTTGATTTTATGGATTAGTTAGGATATGATATGCATTAGGTCCATTAATTAACCCTTACTTATGCTACCTTAACATAATTATCCAAATAATTGTGAGCCAACATGATATGCAAATGAATTGAAAAGTAAATTAGACATGGTCCTAGGAAATGAAAGGGCTTAATGTAATTAGCTTATAATTATTAGTTAATTGGATTAAGGAACTTGATTAATTACTTTTATGATTTTTCCACACATGTGGGTAAATCATGATTTCATTAACTTCCTTAAGGTTATTAAACACCTAAAGACCTACCCCTTATTTAATTAAGAAAGGTCAGAAATGATTGAGATTTTTAATTTAGTTAATGAAGTCATGAATTAATTAATTAAACTCTTACATAATTGCTAAATTGAGTAATTATCCTTCAAATGAAATGGGCTTAGGGAAAAGATTAGGAAAGAGGTACCAATCATATTCCATGAATTCCCTTAATTAATTAAGCAAGATCTGATGTGATTTAGATATATTTTTTTAATTTCACTAATTAAGTAATTAATTAATCAATTAATCCTTAATTAATCTTTCTTGAAAAGTGAAAAGAACTTTGGGAAAGAGATTAGGAAAGAGGTCCCAATCCAATTCCATAAGTCCCCTCACGATTAGGCAATGATTAATGAGCTTAATTAATTGATTAGTTATTATTCATATGATTAATTAATCTTTAATTAGATTAAGAGAGTGATTAGTGCTTAATTGATTAATTTTCCTAATTAATTAACTAATAAATCTCAATAAAATTTGGGAGGTAGAAGCCATCCCCTTAAATAATCTCATAAAGTTTGAGGTTAATTAGTTAATTAATTAAGGAGTAATTAAGGTAATTAATTTTTTTTAATTAAACTCTAATTACTATTCAAAAATAATTAAGGGTGTTTTTAATAAATTCTCCTTTGAAATACCTTTAAAATGAGTATTTATTTATATTTTTTAGATTTTTCTATGATTTGTTATGATTTTATGAAGATTTAGCCTTTAATTCTAATTAATTGGCCTTAATTAATCCTAATCTCGCCGGTGTCACGTGGCGTGCTGATGCATCGTGCTTTTCATGTGGCACCGCGAGATTGGATATTTAAGTTGTCACCATCAATGCTGATTTAGCTAGTGGCGGGATGTGTTTTCTCGTGCATCATCCGATCTAAGATCGGATGACCACGATTAATCCCGTAGTTAAAAATGGTTAAAATGGATTGATCTAATTATATTTAATCATGACCATCTATTCTGATCATGTGAAATGGATGGTGTGTGATCAATCATCCCGCAAGAGACGAGCGACAGAGCCCGTTCGCCATTGCTCGTGCGATCCAAGCTCACCCGAGCTAAGATCCACTCCAAATTGATCCCACACTTCATGACAATGATTAGAGGGGATCTAATGGTCAAGATCGGTGCACAAGCACATTCTCTTTGAAAAGCTCCAAATAAATTTGAAGAAAGCTCAATTTTAATGGAATTACCTCACCGGAGCTAAGACCGGCAACTCGCATGCTTGAGAAAGCTTCGTCTGGTTGAGACATAGCCTTGTTGAGCTACAACTGGATTGGTTCCTTGTTGATTGCT
The DNA here is from genome assembly GCA_021442155.1 of Cymbidium sinense. Classification (NCBI taxonomy): domain Eukaryota; kingdom Viridiplantae; phylum Streptophyta; class Magnoliopsida; order Asparagales; family Orchidaceae; genus Cymbidium; species Cymbidium sinense. The sequence continues at coordinate 58,293,374 of CM038233.1, forward strand.
TGGGAGGCCAAGATCTATCACTTGGAGGCTCGGTCTTGATCGAATTCCTAGCTCTGGTGGTTAAGAAGCCTTGGGAAGGATTCGTTTGGCTTCGACGAGATGCGGGAAAGGTGTGTATAAGAGGAATTAGGATTTGGTTAAGGATTGAAGGAGTTGGCATGAAGAGATGGCTCCCCTATTTTGGCTGTGCTCGAGAGTGAGGAATTCTGATGAGGGAGGCTTTGGGAATGCTCTGGAGCTTGCTAGGGACTTTCAAAACTCTCTTAAAAGCTTGGGCGAATTGAATGGATCTCTTTCCAGTGAGAATTGAAGGGGCATATCCCCTGATTCCTTGTGATGGATGGATGGGATTATCTCCCAATTTTTGGCCAGCCAGCTGCCGCCAGGGCGCTGGAGTTGTCTCCATCACCTCCACGTGGCATGACTTGAGTGGAGGAAGGCTTGGGAGGTGGCTCAAGGAAAATATGGGTTGGTATTTTCCCATGGGGTTATCGGCTTATGAGGGAGGTGAGTTAACTCACCTCCCTTTGGTCCATGGAAATCCTAGCCCACTTAGGGTGTGCTAGGTGGCTAGGTCAGACGCCAAAATAGGTTCTTGATGGCTGCCAAAGGAAAAGAGAGAGTGAACTTTGCCAACTTTGGCAAAATTCCATGTGGGGAGGCAAATCCAAGAGAGATTTGCCATGGGTTTGAGTTCAATTGGGTTTGGACTGGTTTTAGCTGATCCTAAGTGGGTTTGGGTTTTACCCCCAAAGTGTCATGGGTTAGTTTCAAGGGTTTTGGCTCAATTTGGGTCATATGGGTCATGTTGGGTCATGTTTGGTTAGGTTGACCAATTTGGTCAAATTGGGTCAAACTAAGGAAGGTTAGGTTCAAATGATGATTTAAAAGTGTTTTGGTTAAAGTGGTTTCAATCGATGTGGCCTAGGTTTGATTTTGGCTCATTTGGAATCAAATGGGTCAAATGTTGACCAATTTGACCAAATTGGCAAATTGGCTGGGTTAGGTGTTGGTTCATGTTCAATTGATCAATTGAAGATTATTGTTTTGGTTTAAATCAATTTGGATTTAATTTAGATTTAAGCCAATTATCACCTTTAGGTCAATTTGGGATAAGTTGGTCCATTATGTTCAATTGGCCAAATTGGGCTTAATTATGACATTGGTAAAGTTCAATAATCAATTTGAAATTAACTTGAGTCATTTCTTGCAATCAATTTGGTTTGGATTATGATTTGCCTATTTTGGCCATTTAGGTCAATTTGCATCAACTTGGTCAAATGGCTAATTGAGTTTGGTTTGGCTTAATTTATGGTGAAGTCATGTTCAATCATTGATTATGGTTTGATATGAAGCTATGGTTTCAATTGATTTAGTGGAAGATAAGTTTTGGCTAGTTTGGGTTCACATGGGTTAAGGGTTGACTTGGTTAAATGACCAAGTTGACTTAGTTTGACCCAATTTGAGGCAATTAATCATCGTAAGGTGATCAATAGTCATGATATGAGGTTTAGATGGGCTTGGTTCAATCCATATTGGGTTGGATTAGAACTTAGTTCAAATAGGTTCTTTAGGTCACTTTGGGTCAAGTGAGCCTAAATGGGTCAATTGGCTTGGTTTTGGTTTGATTAAGGTTTAATTGAATTTATATATAAGTTTAGGATTGAAATACAAATTCAAGTGCAATCAATTTGGGATTCAATAGGTTTTGACTCATTTGGAAATTTTAAGTCAAAAGGGCTAAGTTGGGTTTGGCTTGATGATTGTAATTTTATTTTTATTTGGATAGATGATTGAAGGAATGATTGATTCAAGAGAAAATCCATTAATTTTATTTTGATTTAAATGGGTTTTGGTTAAGTCCAAAGAATTATCTTAAACGGTTCATATTGGGTTTTGATTTGATTTTGGATTTGGTTTTGGTCATTTGAATGTATATTTCAATTATATTTGGGAAGATAGTTGAAGATATAATTAATTCATAAGAAAATCAATTGAGTTTGAAGTGATTTGAAGAAAATTTTGGCTAAGCTCATGAAAGTGGATCAAAGGGCTTAGAAGATTTGATTTAGTTTGATTTAATTCTATCATTGGAATGTGGATTTCATTTATATTTGTGGATGATTGAGTATATAATTGATTTATGAGAAAATTAATTGATTTTGGGTTGTCTTGGGTTAAGATTTGACTAAGCTCATGGAGGTAGGTCCATATGGCTTAGGAAGGGTCTTAACTTAACTTGATTTAGTTTTGATCATTTGAATGTATATTTAATTTATATTTGCAAATATAATTGATGGAATAATTGATTTATGAAAAAAATCAATTGAGTTTGACTTGATTTGAAGACAAATTTGGCTAAGCTTATGAAAGTGGATCACATGGCTTAAGAGGATTTGGAGCTTGGATTTGATCTTGGGTTTCAATCATTTGGAGTCAAATTTAGATTTGAATTTTGATAAATGATTGAGGGATTGAACTGATCTTGGAGAAAATCAATTGAATTTGAATTGAATTAGATTTAACTAGGGCTAAGTCCATGGAATTCAATCATTAGGCTTAGGAAAGATTTTAGCATGATTTGATCTTGAGATTGATTGTAAATTTTGAAATTTAAATTTGAATTCAAATTTGGGGTTTGGTTTGAGAAGGAGAACATGGATTGGATTTAGGCTATAGGGTGGGTAAGTCTTCCTAAGTCTAGAATAACCTACACCTATGACTAACCCTTCTAAGTCAAAGTTAAGTGTTCACCTAATCACTAGAAGTATCTTAAGACTAAGGAGCTCTTAGTGTCTATAAGAGTCCTAGGTCTATGATGAGATTGAGAACTCACTCCAAAAGTGAGGTCAATAATGAATCTTTTCACTTTAATATGGGTTCTAATTTTATGTTTAATTACTTGTGGATCATTAGAAAGTTTAAGAAATAAAAATGTAATGAGTAATTTCAAGCTTTTGTTTAAACCCTTTTTATGTAATGAAAACTTTCATTGAATAAAAAGTAATTTGTTTAATTCACTTGCCTATTGGTTTTATAATATAATTCAAGTTGTCATATTTATGACAAGTTTGTTGAATTTTTACCTTGCTAGAAAGTAGGTCATCATTATTCTATCATGATATCTCTAACAAGATTGTAATGATTATATAAGATTTTTACATTAAATGTTGGATATGATGCACCCACATTTCTCAAAATTTACCCCGCCTTTAAATACTATTGTCTATAGTTAAGTGAGCCTTTATTGTAGTTATTATTTGAATTAGACAAGTAGTTCCTTCTCTATGTGAGTTTTTTTTTCTCTTTATAATGGTTCTTTGAATGGGTGGCTATGAAGAAGAGTGTTACCAACTTTTTGATGAGAAAGGTGATAGATCATATATTCTCAAACTTATAGAGTCATCATTTTCTACGTGTACTACCTAGGCAGTGCCAACTTTTACGTGTGTTTTGCTCATGAGGTTGAGCTTGTTAATAGTGTGAAGGAGGAGCTCTATGCCTCATTGAACCATTTTCAATGTGGCCTTTAAAATCCCCTCTACTAATTTTGTAAAAATGTTGAACTTATATGCTATAGTGCTCACTTAGGTCTTAATTATACATTTATCTTCTATACTTGCCACTCAACATTCTTAATACTATTTAAATAAAATAAAATTTTTTACTCATCTTTATTTTGGATGCTTTTGTATTGTGATTATTTATTTAATTTGTGTTTGAATTTACTCACTTGTGGAATTATACTTTCTTGTTGATAAAATATTTTGATTAAATAATACTTATTTAAACCAAGTAGTTGCCTTATTACGTTGTCAACTTGTAAAGTGTTGATATTTTTATATCCGTCAATCATATGGAGTTTCACTCATAATTTGTAGTCATCAATTGTGCTGTGTTGGTCTTAGTTTATAATCCCCAATCGCATAGTGTTGGTCTTTTGTACTCACTAATCACATAAAATATTGGTCATAGTTTTAGTTACCTACCACATAGTGTCTTAGTTTTGTAGTCACCAACTATGTAGTGTTGGTCTTTCGTAGTCCCCAACAACATTGAGTTGGTCTTTTATTGTTGCAAACCACAAGGAGTTAATCTTTGTAGTCACCAACCATATGGACAATTAGTTTTAAAATTCAAAGAATTAAAGTCATCAACACATTCTTAGGTTCCAACTTATTTTTCCACCTCATGTATCCTTTGGATGCTATAAGAAGTGCTTCTCTCGCTTATCTTGGTACTCAAATGCATATGAGACTTGATTATTTTATGTTAATTAGTTTAGGTGAGTAGGTTTTAATGTTTCTATTTTGTGTGGACTTTCCTCCTCCTAGGGACCATAGCTCTCTTATAAGGAGTAGTCTCATCACTTTTGTGCTCGATAGTTTTTTGAGTGGAGCTCTATACACTTAGGCTAAAGGTAGCTCACCAAATCTAAGCTTTTCATTTAATTCAAGTGTAGCTTCACCAAGTTATGCCTTATGCTTGGGACAATACATAGCTCATTTAATTAGGCTCACTAAGTAAAGTTCTACACTTAAATGAAGCTTTTTTCAATAAAATGAAGGTTGTCGAATGACTTGTGCTAAAACATACTCCCGAGCTCTATTAAACTAGGGAAAAATGTAGCTCTCTAAGTAACTTAAGCCAAATGTTACATATCTAGTAGCTTGGGCCAAATGTAGCTCACCAAGTGACTTAAACTAATGCGTATCTTGCCAAGTTACTCAAACAAGTGTAGCTCACCAAGCTATTTGAGCCAATGTAGCTTGTTAAGTTACTGATGCTAGTGTAGCACACTAAGTAAGGTTCTAAACTCAAGCCAATATGTAGCTTATTGAGTGTAACTTCATAACTTTTAAACAAATGTCTTCTTAAATATTCAAGGTTTTTTCTAAGTCCTTATTGATTTGTTCAAGAAAGACTTATCATAGGTGAGTAAACAAATTTTAAGAGGAAGTGCATATAAATTCTGACATATCTTTAAGATAGTAAACTAGGAAGATTGGCAAGGAGACAAAATTTTTTTAATATCAAAATTTTTTCTATATGTACTTGAGTAATAAAGAAAATGTTCATAATTAATAGCTTATTTTATAAAAAAATAGATATAAGGATAGAACTTCGCTTAAGGGCATAACTTCTTTACATATATATCACATTCTGTCCGGGGTACATCTTGTCTTGGTATATTTATAATTGGTTGGCTCTTAGTCTGACCAGTTTCTTGATAATATATGGTCCATCCTAAGTATGAATGAGTTTTTCGAGTACATTTTGTCAAGCAGACACTTTTACCTATTTCAACACCAACTTTTCAAGACTAAAGTACTTCTCCTTGATGCTATTGTTGTAGTATTTAGTCATCATATTGGTTTCTTCTTACCTTAGTGTTGATTATATGCATTGCTCCTCTAGTAGGTCAAGCATGATTTCGAAGGCTTCTTTATTTAATTTCTCCCAATTTATAGTGTCTTGGTTAAGCTCGGTAGTCACCATGACCCTATTTCTATGCAACTCATACTTAACGAGCAATACATCTTCTACTCTATGTGATTGGGAGAGTGTTTGCTCAATTTCTAATGCTGGAATCATCTTGAGCACCAAAGTATGGTGGGTTGGGCATCAAACCACTTTGTCTAGGTGTCTTTAACTTTTTATTCAACAAATTAAAGATCTTTTTATTCATCATTTCCACTTGACTGTCAGTTTATGGGAGATGAGGTGAAGTGAATTTGAGGTAGATTCCCTAAGACTTACAAAACTCTTTTAGTTGCTTATCAACTAACTAGTGGTCCTTATCTATAGTGATTGACATGGGTAGTCCATACTTGCATATAATATCAATTCAAATAAAGTTTTAAACTATCTAGGTTATCATGGGCAATGGCTTTGCTTTAATCTAATTATTCAAATAATAAACGAGAAGTATGAATCTCCTCTATAGTGATTGGCGTGTCATCCCCATACTTCAAAATGCCAAGAACTTGTGATGGGTAGTTGAGTATGGTGGTAGTAACTACATAGGAGCAAATTACCATTTCTCTCATCTTATAAAGTCTTCAGCATTTTTCTCAAGGTTTTCTAGAAATATCTTTATGATAAATAAGTGTCATTTATAGAGTAATCATTCATATTGAATGTACCTAGCTAGTGTAATCCCAAAATTTCAATTATGATTAGGACACATGGAAACACTAGAGGAGATCATATTTAGTGATATCATAACTTGTTCACACATGTAGAAACAAATATGCTTTAACACACTAACAAATCTATGAGATTTTTAGATATATATAGTACATATATGAAGCTATATTTTATATTAATGATGATATATCTCCAAGGAGAGGGATGCTACCATTGAAGAATGTAAAAAATAGCTATCGAAGGGTGAACCGATATAAATAATGGAGGAAAATTAATGTAGGGGACTTTTAGATCTTTATAGTGAAAGAGATTTTCTTGAGAGATGTATGGGAAGACCAACATATTTGGGAAGCATTCATGTTCCAAGCCTTTAACTTTAGTTCTAGGAGTAAACTTGCTAAATAGGAAAATCATGAACTTCCAACAATCAAATTAGCTAGAAATTCTTAAAATTTTATCAAAAGTATTATTTTGATGATTTTCTTGCAAAAAAAAAAAAAAAAACTCAATGGTAAAACACGAAATAGAAATAAATTTAGATGAAAAATGATTGTTGAAAATTATTTTTTGCCATTTGATGAAAAAATAATGATATATTTTATCATTTTAACTATCAATTTAACATAATTATCATCATATAATAGTTGATGAAAGTTTGCATTATAATTTTCTAGTGGAAGAATTGTTACAAACTGATATTACTTTTTAAAAAATGACACGTACTTGTTAATAGGTTATGGCACCCAAGAAAGAGGAGGTGAATTTGGTTTTTAAAAAATAATTTTAGAAAGCTTAATTTTAAGGGGTCGTTTGTGATCAATTTGTTTTATTTTTTATTTTTTATATTTTATTTTATTTTATTTATGTTTTATTAAAATAAAATTTGTTTAATTATACTTGTTGTTTAAAAAATACTAAAACATCTTTAGATGTTTTGAGTATTTTAAAAACAATGTTATTTGTTTTTAAAAATAAAAAAATAAACCACATAAAAAACACTCTAAACAAACATGTTTTCAAAAATAACATAAAAATAAAAACAAAAATAGAAAACAAAATTGATCCCAAACAGCCCCTACACTTTTGTATAAAACTTAAATTTTTAGTGATAAAGCTATAGAGAAATAAAACAACAGTCAACAACAGTATATAAAAGTAAAGTGCAAAAATAATAAAGAAAGAGAACACATAGATTTTACTGGTTCAAACCTCAAAAAAAACCTACTTCCATGCCTAACCCAATGCTAATTCACTAAAATGAGATTACAACAAATCTCTCATCCTCTCTTTCATGGGCAAGTATAACCCAACCCTTTCCATAATGGGTACAACTTAAAACATACTTTCCTTAAGAAGTACAACCCAACAATGTACTTTCCTTAATGGGAAAGTACAACTCAATAATAAAATAAGAAAAAGGAGAAAGAAGGATCTAATTCTCAATTTTAAAATAATTTTGCTCTCACAAACTAACTACAATAATATTAAGGCAAGTGAATTCAAGAAATGAAAGATAGCTCACTTTAATTGATATTTAAATTTGAACAATAATTAAACTTGAAAATATATATATATATATATATATATATATATATATATATATATATATATATATATATATATATATATATATATATATATATATATATATATATATATATATATATATGAAATGAATCTTCAAAATATTTAATGTGAATATGATAACTTGAAATCAAGGTGATTTAATTTATGATTTGAAATATAGCACGATAATGATTTGAAACTTGAATAAATCACTTGATAGAAGGAGACTTAGAGTTTTCCAAAAGATCAAATAAAAATAAAATCTTAAATCACATAAAATCAAATAAAATCTATTTTTAAAGAAATTATTATTTATGCAGAAGATGAGATGATTTAGATGTAGTTAAATATGTTACTCATAAGTATTTTATATGAAATAATCACAAAGACAATATTCTCACTTTAGAACATGTAGGAATAATGAAGAGAAAATAAATTGAAATAATACACTTTAATTCATCAACCGTGAAGCTTTTTTCCAACTTGAGAATGTATATAAATAGATAAGTTAAGCACAAAATAAATTTACCAAATGCATAAGAAACTTAGGCCAAGAAGGAGAACAAGGTCACTTATCATGTAAAATAATAAACTAGAATGAAATCACCTTGTTAAGCTTTTGGCCACAAGGAAATCCACCAATCCTTCAAGTTCTTTTGTGCAATCCTCAATCTAATCACTTGTAGGTTTGATGTTGGAAGAAGACTGAAGAAATTAGCACATGATGCACCAAGAATAGATCTCTGAAGGTTTTGCAAAAATTTGGCTAAGAAAGAGTATTTCTAAGAGAGATTTTTCCAAGAGAAGTTAACCTAGTCTAAAGAACATTATTTATAAGACAAGGGGTCATGAGGGTTGGCCAAGAGATGGGAAACTAATTTGGAATTAATTTAAACATAAACCAATCAAAATAAAAAATAATGACATGAGATAAAAAATCGGCCAACGAGAAATAGAAGGGAATTTAATCTGGAAGGTTGGTTTAATTAAAAATCAATTTGAAATTCAAATTATATAAGAGGGAAAGTTTAATTAGTAAGTTATTCAATTTGAAATAATTAAATTAAATTTATTTAGCATGATGAAGAAAATCGACAAAAATAGGTGATATTGAGGGAAAATTAATTTGGAAAGAGATTTAAATTGAATCAATTCATCATTTAACTTGAATTATAATGTAATTAAAAAGTTAATTATTATGTGGGTCGGCCAAGAGAGAGAGATAGAGAGAGAGAGAGGAGTGAAGAGTTTGAATTATTGCCAAAAGAGTCATGACACAATTAATTGTCCAAGTGAAAAAGGGAATAATTCAAATTTTGATTAATTTAAATGAACATGATATATGGTCGGCCAAAAAGAAAGTTTCCACAATTGGATTCAATTAGTATTTAATTCAATATCATGGAATATTAAATCAATTCATCTTGATTGAATGAAGCAACGAAAGAGCTAACATACAAGCTTTATTTAATAAAATTGAAGGAATATTCACAAATTTTGCCAATCTACTTTCCTAAAATAGATTAGATTTATTTTAATTTACTTGATTATATTAAATGATGATAGATCAGATCTTAGGAGAGTTTAAATCAATTTTCAATTAGAGATTAATTTGAATTTGAATAAAGATATTGTTGGCCAAAGGAGGTTTCCAAAAATAGAATTTATATAAAAGGAAAGAAGATAATTCCATGGCTTATTTTAATTGAATTTGAATTAACTCAAATAAATTAAAATTAATTGAAATTAAATAAACTAGATTAGCATATGATCAGCCACATAACATTCCATAAAAAAGAGAGTTAAAATTTACATATGTAATCAAAGGAATATTCAATTTGAATTCAAAAACAATTCAAATTAAATATTCAAATATATGAATTTTTTAATTTTAAAAATATGGGATAATTATGGAAATAATTTGAATAACTCTCACATAATTTATTTAGCAAATAACCATGAAAACAATTCGACCAAAAAGGTTTAGGATGAGAGATAAGATAGGAGAGAGAAGACAAGGATAATAAGAGAGTAAAATAGTACCTTGAATAATTTTTGGATAATTTATATTCATACATTGAAAAAATAGATAATGAGCTTGCCTAAGCATGAGAATAATTTAATGAAATGTGAACTTAATTTAAGTTGCATGGAAGCACAATAAATGGAACAAAGTTTATGGATTTAGTTCATTATCCAAAATGAATAGTTTGAAGAATAATTGTAAATCTGAAATGTAGAATTTATGAATAATTCTTAAATAAATTATTTTGAAATGAATGAATGATTTATTTTATTTTTAGTGAGCTTTTCATTTTCCTTAATATAGTTAATCTTAGAAAAATTTCCACCCAGTTCATGTCAAATAGCTTTAGCATCCTGAATTGATTGAGGAATGTGGAGTTAAAGAATTTTCTTGCACACTTGGATTTAACTTGATTAGTAGCATAATATATATATATATATATATATATATATATATATATATATATATATATATGTATATATCAATATAAATCTAAATTAAGAATGACATTCATAATGATTAATGTGAACAATTTATCATGCAAAGAGATAATTAGTTCTTATTACAAAAGTTTTGTTATCATCAAATCAAATGGTGAGATACACGTATAGACAACACTAATTAAACTTATCATTTTTTATAATTCTTGCACATAATCGACACAATGCATCCATACTCACAAAATATTTACAAAAGTAAAAATAGCCATAAAATATATTAATGGAGAACCAAACTATAATTAAATAATATTCTTAGAACAATCTTTCAAAGTTCAAATTGAAGTTTATATTTGTATCCATAGTAAATTATTTTTCACAAACATAACAAAATCAAAGTAAAAGTTCTAATCTTCTCTCATCTCCTCTTCCTCCACTTCCTCACCTCCATCCCTCTTTCTCCTTTTCTTTTCTACTCAAGCTATCTATTTTTGCATCTACACTTACATGCATTTCTATCATCCACATAGTCATCTCATCATAAAATATTGCAACTTGACTACTAACCACTTCTTCAATTGTATCCTCTCCTAATCTTAAGGAAGCTAATTGTGAGTACTAGACATCATAAGCTATGTCTTTAAACATAAGTCATAAATCCTCCAATTTTTATCTTTTCATAAATAGAGATCATCACACTACAAAGATGACACTCCCTAGGATGATTGACTTTGAATATCCCTTTGTCACATATAATCATCCTATAAAACTTCAACAACAATAACATTTCAAAATACATTATTATTATCAATTTTTTGAGAGGTATAAAACTCACGTAGGCTTGCCTAAATTTGCTATCAACCCACTGCTGAACTTATTATGATTGATGCATGATCTTGTGGAGCTTCGATAGTGTGGGTTCTCTCCTTAACATTTTCTTATATAAAAGTCAAAATAATTAAATTTATTAATAGGATTAAACATATGATTAATTAAGTAATAAAAGATTAAAATGTGTAGCATTCTCCTCATATGCAATATGTAGAAGAACCAATATAAGCTCTCCATACTTGCATACTAGATGCTCATTTTTATTTGTTCTACTCCCTCGCTTGGGTGTACTCTGGTGTGCCCCAAGCTGCACAAAGCTTAATCCATACTCCCACACCAATCTAAAGAGGCTTCTAATTGTAATGGTTATGTAAACATGTAGCCCCTCTTTTCTTAAAATTTTGATGAATCCTTTCGTGATGTTTATGCAGCTAGTAGAAGTTTCTCTATGTTAGAAATGAATGATATTAATTAAACTTTCATTAGAGTATGCATTATTCAAAAAATTAAAGAACTCATCTCAAACTTCTTAAACCACATGTTGCACTACAATGATATATAAGGAGCATGGAACTAACTCTTATAATATCTCTTATCTTGTGAAATGCATGATTTGAAGGATTGAATTTGCATAAATGAAATGAGTTATAACATGTATGTGTAAAATATGAAAAAAATTTCACCATAATTTAAATGGAAAATATTTGTATATCTTTCACAATCTAAATGTAAATGTGTGAATCTCGAATTAGATCCACTAATGCATGCTCATTCTTTAGCGGTGACCTTGCAGGGTAGGAGTGGTGTGGTGGGCATAGGTTGGTTGTGTGGCCTAAAAAGAAGCTAGTGTTCTAGTGTATGGTGGTAGATGTGGCACTGGTGAGAATAAAAGAAACTTGTAGTCAGATGGATTAGATGAGAGTATATTGTACTAGGCTAGGGTAGAGTGCTATAAGTAGTGGTGGTAATAGTGATGGTGGTGGTAGCATTGATTGTAGTGGGGAAACTTGTAGGTCATAAATCACTAGTGGTCTTCTTCTCTTACTAAAATAAATGATAGATCTACATGATGGCTCATCATGACTTGTTAAAACCATCTATAGAAGACAACCAAAGTTATGTCATAATACAATAAAAGGCTACTTATAAAATACACAAAATAGAAAATATAAGAACTAATATTAGTTTCATTGAAGATCATTGCTAGAATGTCATCTCAATCTCCACATTATTCCTACCTCTTCCTTGAACTCATCATATTGTTCTTCATCATATCACCTTTAACATCTTTGTTGTACAATTCATGGTCCACAAATGAAATTGTTGTTTCAACTAAACTATTCATATGTTCATTAGTATTAGAAATAAACTATACAAATCCTTACATTTCCTTCTCATGGTGAGTGATTTGAACATTTTGGTTTCAAAAAATACCTCTTACTTTAGTTTTATTACTATAGACCATTCTATTTTTCTTTATTCTACTAAGATACCTGCATAATACACCTCATGTACTTGCTAGCCTTATAAGAATGGATCATTTTTTATATATCTCTTATTTCTTTTTATTTTGGTTAATCCATACTACCTATGTACTCTAGTGCCTCGATTAGTTGTATCAAACTACTCATAATTAAATAAGAATATAATTCTCTTATGATTCCCATGATATTTTAAATGAACAATCTTTTGCAATTCACTATATTAATCCTCTTTATCCTATGCATGAGTATTTTTCTTAACTTATACACCACTATTATCTATTTTTTTCTTTCTTATTTAGGAACTAATGTTTAGTCTATAACCATTAACAAGAAATATGGGCTACATTTTAATAAATCTTATTAGACCTCATGCTAGATCATGTAATTCTTTATTTTCAGTTCCATTAAATAGATCATAAATATGAAATATAGATTTTATATTACATTAATTTATTATTGTAACCATAGAAATACATATCACCATTGGATAGTCTTAATATAGTGAAAAATAATTTGTACATGCAAATGAAATAAAATTAAAAGATTTGTTAATCCAAAAAATTATGTATTATGTATATCATTCAAAGTTTCTGTACTTACTTTATGAAAGGTTTTAGTTCTTCATAGTGAAGTAGAACATAAAGTTTTGTTGTAGCTAGTTCACAAGCAACATGTATCTTGATGTATAATTACTAGAGGCTTTACAACTATTCATAAAGTAATATATTTTGTATATAGTTAAACCTATTTGAAACCAACTTTTGGGCGATAATAATCACTTAGAATTAAATTTTTTGTAGGTGTTTTCTTCTTAAGTAGAACAATAACATAATTAAAGCACTCACCTTGTATACAAATCCATTTTAATACTTAATTGATAGCCATAAGTAACATAGAATGGGAGATGCAACCATCCCACAATAGTGGTCACATTGTGCTCTAAGTCATAAAACTTTTTGCTTTAGCATTAGGTGCTTCTTTAAAGTTTCTCAATTTGTGGTCTAAGCATTAAATATCATTACCTCATACTTGATGTAGTGCATTGATTGTCAAATTATGGTTCACACTTGCCATTTAATCCAATAGTTCACTAAAATTCCTATGATATAAATCAACACATACTTCATATAGAATTAAAATAGCTTGATTTTTATGGTTAACACATGGACATCTAAACTTTCCTTCATTTAAAAGGTTGCCTACTACGATGCAACAAAAATAAAGTATTCAACTCCATTTATAATTTTTTTATTGAATTTTTTTTTTGCATAAAGGAAGTAATATATTATACATCTAAACCTCTGAACTTTCTCATTAACACAATATAAAAATCATGATATTAATGTACTTAAATATGTTAAAATTGGTATAAATAAGTTTAAGTAATTTTTAACTAGGCTTTAATGTATTCCCAACTATAAACTAAGAAATGTAGAAAATATTCATTTCATTGTAGGACATCAATTTGTAAATGTGAGCCAAGAATATCTTTCAACTCAAAATGAAATAGCTTGAATCTAATAGGCTATTGAGATAGGAAATTTCATTATTATATAGAATTTTAAATCCCATTTCTTCTCTGAATTACCATAAATCATATAAAATTTAAATCTTGTTTCTCCTCCAATGTAGTTTAAATCCTGTAGAACTTTAAATTACATTTATCTACAATTTTAAATCCCATTTTTCTCTGAATTACCATAATCCTATGAGTTTAATTAAAATTACATTATCTTTCTTTGTCTTAAATTTTATGAAATTATAAATCACATTTTTCTTAGTTTACTTTAAATCCTACGGCAACTAAAAACTTTTCAAGTCTGTCATTTCTTAATATCCTAGAATTTTAAATGTTATTTCTCTTACATGTTCCCTAAAATCTTACAAAAATTTAAATCTCATTTTTCTTCCATTTTGTGGTAAAATCCCATTTTTGTTTGCCTTAACTCTTACAAAACTTAAATCTCATTTCTCTTTCATTTCTTGTAGATCCCATAATTAAATCTCATTTCCCTTGTAATAATTTAAATCTTGTTTATCCATTGTCGTACCCTAACTCATAGAAAAATTCAAAATCCCATTTCTCCTCCATTGTTTTACCATAAATAATATTCTAGAATAATCCTTAGTAGTCTAAATTATAAAGAATTTAATGATGTCCTAGAGGAAATCTATTTCAACCTAAGAACCTCATAAGAAAGATCCTTTGACAAGGTTTTTATTGGCCCATAATTCATCATGATGCCTCAAAGTACATTACGCATTTTTGAGAATGCCAGATTCATCGATGCAACATCAACCTCCTCTGCTCCATACATAACTAATGTCACCCATTTCATTGTCTTGTCCGTTCATTCTATAGAGGATGGATTTTCAAGGTATATTTCCAGTAGCATTTAGACAAAGAAGGTTCTTCTTTGCTGTTCTTAACTACTTCACTAAATGGATCAAAGTGATTGTATTGGTAAAATTGACCTTGGAGGTTGTGATCAACTTTCTTTGATCAACCGCCTTCATGAAATTTGGTCTCCCATAGCAATAATATTTGACAATGGTCTTTAATTCATTAGCTAAAAATTAAAGACATTTATGGTAAACAATGGGGTTTACATCAAACAGCGCACAAGAAAGTGCGTCAACCGTCGCCATGCAAGCGTTGACTAAGATTAAGTTTAAGTAACCAATACGTGAAAAGCGCTCCTCTACCATGTGGCACATGAGATTAATTAATTAGGCTTTAATTGTGTTTTAATTGATGAAACTTCCTAAAATCATAACTAATTGTAAACAAATTATAAAAATATAAATAAATACTCATTTTAAAGGTATTTCAAAGGAGTATTTACTAAAAATTTTCTTAATTATTTTTGAATAGTAATTTGAGTTTAATTAAAGTTTCATTGAATAATTAATTAGTTTAATTACTCTTTAATTACTTAAGTATTTAATTCCAAACTTTATTTCTTAATTAATTGGGGAAATTGACTAATCAAGCTTTAATTACCCTCCAAAGTTAATTAGTCATTAATTAATCACATGAATAGTAACATGTTAATTAATTAAGTGGTTAATCACCATCCAATAGTCGATGGCCTAATGGAATAGGATTGAGGCCTCCTCCCCAATCTATTTCGCTAAGTTCATTTCATTAATCAAATTAATCAAAGACTAATTAACTAATTAAATTACTTAATTAATTAAATTATAATTATAATCACATCAAAACTTGATTAATTGAGTCTTGGGTAGACCTTTAGGTGTTCAACAACCTAAAGAAATCCTTAAGAAAATTATGTTAGCTTCCTATGTGAACTATAAGAGTATAATTAAGTTCCTTAATTTAATTAACCATTAATTGTGAGCCAATTGCATTAAGCCCCTTTCACTTCTTAGGGTCATTGCTAATTTAATTCCAAATGTATGAGCATATCAATGTTGGCTCATAATTATTTGAGTAATTATGTCAAGGTAATATAAGGAAGGGTTAGTTAATGAATTTAATGTATACCACAACTTAATTAACTCATAAAATCAGCTTAATTATATTTCATTAAACCAAATTAGTTAATAAACATGGGAATGGGTTAGGATCAGAAAATGTTTTTTTACATTCTTAAATCAAATCAAAACATGAGATTAAAGATGATATTAAAGAAATTTTGGTTTATTTTAAACAATTTTATTTAATGTGATTATCCTTAGGAATTAATATGATTGAATGAAATCATGTGATTATGTTTATTTATTCCTTTCTAATCATGTTAAATGTTGCATGTTATTTGAAATCATGCATTCATCTTTTCAAAGTTAATTAAATCAAATAATTTTTCTTTATGTAACCTTGCATGTGTTGGACTAATTTACAATATGTGTGGCTATAATCATTAATAAATTCAAATTATTTTTTTAAAAATTATGAATCAATTACATTGTTTAGAGTGATAGTAGTTATGAATATGTGTACAGAGGTTTGCATGTGCTTATAGCTTAGACCTATGAAATGAAGCTCTCTTTTCCTTAATTCATATGTAGTTTTATATGTATTTGAATGTTAATAAGTATATAGTCCAAACATCCCAAGAATACGAGGCTTTAGCTAGCCCCAAGGAGGTCATTTGATTACCTCACTTTCTTGGTTAACAATAACACATACTTATTTGATTTCATTTACATAAGTTCCTATATTAGAATTTGGATAAAACCTTAATCCACATGTATAAATGCTTCAATCAAACAAAAATATAATATTTTTATGTTTTCTTTCCTTTATTTATGTATACATCCACATGTATTTGGGAAAAGCAAGTGTTTAGTTTGGACACCCTGGGAATACGAAGCTTTAAATAGCCCCAAGGAGGTTATTTGATTATCTCACTTCCATGGTTAATAATGACATCTACTAGCTTATGTCTGTCATACATATGTGTGTGTATTTAATTATGGAATTAGAACCCCTTTTCTTTTATTAAAAATACATGCATTCATAATTGGATAAGTAATTGAATATGTTGGTCATGCAATTTGGAGCTTCCTTTTCTATATTCATGTGTACAAATTTACATGTGTTTTAATGCAAATAGGTATATAGTTTGGACATCGCATGAATACGAAGCTTTAGCTAGCCCCAAGAAGTCATTTGATTACCTCACTTCCCTGGTTAATAATGACACGCACCTATTTATTTTCATCCCTATGTATTTTTGTATAAGAATTTATATAGATTTAAATTAATATGATTAAATAATTTAATAAAATGAAAAATATAAACTTCAAATACATATCTACATTCATCATATAAATATGCTAAAATATGTGGCATGTATAGATACACTTAGGATTTAATCACATGCATGTTATGTGTGATGGAAAGGAATGGTTTAATATATGTCATAATATTGTATATTAAAAACACATATATGAAACACTTTATATATATATTTGTTGGTTGCCATTTTTCAAGTAAATGAGTACATCTCCTTCCTACCACAAGCTTCAATTCGAAATTTTATTTATATCTATATATTTTTTGCTTCATAAGTTTAAGATTTATTTTCTAATGGTTTTGTTGGATATATTCCCTATCCAAAGTTGAACATAATAATACAAACATTGATCAATCTTTCAAATTTTGGTTTAAAAATACATATATATATATATATATATATATATATATATATATATATCTTCATTCACATTTTCTTGAAGAAATTACGATAACTCTAATAGATCGATGATAACTTCTCAATGAAAATAACGAATATTTCAACTAAAATGGACCTAATCTTAAATGTAGAATACCCCTTCCATCTTCATGAATCTCCACTTCCAATAGTTATTGTACGAATTCAAATTCCATTGGCGAAGCAGAAAGATCCCAGAAAAAGTCAACCTCCACTCTTGAAAATTCAAATTCTCATACAACACTTGAGCGAAGAAACTAATATAAAAAATTCTCTCTTTCTCTCTCTCTCTCTCTCTCTCTCTCTCTCTCCCTACCATAGTGAAAAGTTTTAAATATTTGTGTCAAAACTGATGTGGTGGATTCTCAACTACCTAAAAAAGAAGCCAACATTGGTAGAAGAAGCTACCAAGTGATCCGTGCATGAAATGATGGTACTGAGTTCATAGCCCTAGGAGCTTGTTTTTCAACTAAAGGTAAGCACAATGTTCCAATAAGCATGAATAAAAATGAAGAGTAAGATCACTTAATTAGGGAATGAATAGTAACTTAAGACATAATCACTTGATTAAGACATAATCACTCTCTTAATCTAATTATTTATAATTAAGGAATGAATAGTAACTTGATTAATCATTTAAACATAATTATTTCTGAGCAAAGATCACTTAGGGAATATGATTTGGGGATACTTTTCCTAATTTTATTTCCTAGTCTTCTTTATCTTTAAAATCAAATTAATTAATGGGTTAATGGAATGATTAATTGATTTAAGTGATTAATCTTCAAAATAAGGAAATGAAAATCTAATTGGATGTTTAAATGATTTAGGAATTAGGATTAAGGCCTTGCCTCGATCCTTTTCCCTATGTTAATTTCATCATTCAAATTAAAACATAACCAAAAATGTTTAATCAATTCATTAAAAGCTTAATGAAATTGAAATTAAAAGTCAATTCATCCACACCTAAGCAACCTTTAATTGATCTTTGTTAGCTCCTTGAGTGTTCAATAACCCAAGGTGAGAGATAATGAAATTATGAATGTCTCACATGTGTGAGAAAATCATAAAAGTAATTAAGTGAGATCCCTTAAGCTAAATTAACTATTAATAATAAGCCAATTATATTAGGCCCCTTTCATTTCTTAGGAGCATTGTAAATTTACTTTTCAAGGGTTGCATATCATATTGGCTTATTATTAATTAGTTAATTAACTTAAGATGATATAGGTAAGGGATAATTAATTCGTTTAATTTATACCTTAATCTAATCATAACATAAAATCAACTTAAATATTCTTCATTAAACCAAACTAATTCACACATGGAGAAATGGGTTACGATTAGTAAACCTCTCTCATATTTCCTAAATCAAATCAAATTCAAAGATAAAAATGTCTTTAAAGAATTTTGGTTCATTTTAAATAGCCTTATTTAATATGATTGTCCTTAGGAATTAATTGGGATAGCTGAAACCATGTGTTTACATTCCTTTATTTCTTTTCAATCATGCTAAATATTATTTTCCATATGAAATCATCCATTCATTTCTTTTGAAAAGTAATTAAATAAAATATTTTCTTTTATGTCAAATTGCATGTGTTGACTTAAATTAAGAATATGAGTGTCTATTATCATTATTAAAGAAAAAACTATTTTCAAAACCTATAAATCAATTATTATAAATGAAGTAATGCTAATTACAAATCATTGTAATCTTCCAAGTGATGATAGTATAAGATGTGTACTATAAAGTTCTCTTTCCCTACCTTAACATGGATTCACATAGGATTTGCAAGTGTATAGTTCATTTGAAAAGAATACAACACTTGCCTAAATCTATTCTTAGGCATCACCATGTTAAGGCTTAGGAAGAATTTCATATTACACATGTAAATCATATAACCAAATCAAACATAATTTCTTGCATGATGCCCTATCCATTTGGTTCTTTTTGAACATTCATATGTATTTGAAAAAAGTGGTATATTAGTCTGGACATCCCGGGGCTGCGAGGCTTTAAGTAGCCCTAAGTAGGTCTTGTAATCTATGCCCCTGGTGTAGAAAATAATGGCGTCGTACTCACTTAAAACTCTTATACATATGCAAGTATGATGTGGCCAATGAATGAGAATCAAAATTCAAATAAATAAAATATAACTCTTGCATGAATTTTCTTATCCTTATAGTTATTCATACATTTACATGAATCTAAGAAAAGTGGTATATTTCCTAAGTAGTAGTAAAATCTTGTACATGCTCCAGTGTAGAAAATAATGGTGTCGTACTCACTTAAAACTTTTATGCATGTGGATGTGTGCTTAGCTAATGGATGAAAAATCCCTATTTTCTACATAACAAAGACATGCATTAATAATTCAATCAATAAATAAAAAATTAAATTCAAAATATATTTCTTTGTATTCATAATCAAAGTGTGCTAAGATTTATATTGCATGTATAGGTATGCTTAGGATTATTCATATGCATGATATACATGATGAAAAGAAATGAATGAGTGTGTGTTATGTGATAGTAATCCATCCTAATTAATCCTAAGATGCCTTTCTTAATGAATATGGTTATTTAGAATGAACCTAAATTTAGGGTTAATTAAAACACATAATAAACCATTCACTAAAGAAAATTCATTAATTAACTTACCTTAGAAATGACTTAAGGTAGAGATAAAAGAGAGACTCTCTCTCTATTTCTTCTCTTTATAACACTTAATTGCTAAGTGTAGGCTACATGGAACAAAAGAAAATATTAAGTAAAATCTCCAAATCAACTAAACCACTTAAAGAGAAAGTTTAGTTAGGACATACCACACAAGATCTAACACATGCACATTAGGCTAAGTCATATTTTCTAGTTTTATGTTAGGTCGGTGCATGGATTGATGAATGTTTAGTTTTGTGATGTATTATTTTAGACTGGATGTTATGGTGTATATGAGTAGCCTGAATGTTAAACCGATATTAGCCTAATCATATTTTATGCAAGGGGTTATGCTTAAGGGGCCACTGTAATAAAAATATAAATATTTTTCACTGCGCAGGTTGCTTAGCCCCTAAGCATAACCCAAGTTAGTACAAGTGAACTTGGTTGCTCATGTGTGGGGTTCTAAGTCCAATTATTCCTATAACTACTTGGGTTGTATGGTGTGTTTACCGAACATTTATTTCGCATGTGTAGCTAGATTTACTTTCCTTCCTTTTAATGTAATTTTTGCATTATGATTAGGATAAGTGTTATGGGGATTATAGTGAGCATTGGTTATAAGACCATGTCTTATGTACCATGTGATGCCTTTGGAGCAAGCTACATCCCAATCAAGCCAAAAGAAAGAAAGAGATGGAGCAAATCAAAGTGAAGAAATGAGAGATGTTAAGTGAAGAATGGAGGATGAAGAATGAAGACCCCCATAACTTTATTCTTTCATTGTACCGAGATGTTTAAGGGTAGAGCTTAGCTATCCACATTTCTTTTCAGGTTGTATGGCGGTACCCGACCACATCAGCCTCTTATTCATTTAAAATAACTTTAAAAAATTGCTTGATATTTTATTTAACTTGACAAAATTTGCATTAGATTTACGTCATTACTCATGCCCTTCATGATCTAGTCTCTTAGGGAGTGAGTTTAAGAACTTAGTTTCTCTTCAAAGTAAATAACAACTTATCCATTTTGTTAAACATATGACTTTCCTACATGGATTTAAAGCTAGGATTAGTAGCGCCCTCCATGCTGATAAGCATATCAGATGGTTTACTCTCTCTGTGGAGGTAAACCATATACCAACTTTTGCCTTAGATTTAGGTCATGTTTTGGCCCTCGCCAAAGCTCCCTAGATTTAGGATCTAATGTCGCATTTTCCCTTTGAGGGCAACAAGCATAAATCCTCACCTCTTAGGCATTTTCACAATCTTGTATTATGGAATTATAAGTTCTAGATTTTTAAGAAAATTTTAACTCAAACAAATAAATCTCCTCAATTTAAAATATATAAAGCCCAACCACATGATATATTGGAGTGCTTTGGTCTCTAGTATCATGAGCACCCACTCATCTCCTTTGGTTTCGATAATAACTCTTCCCTTTTGATCTCTCCCACTTGATTTTCAAAAATACAACCAATCCTTTCATCATCCTATCTTTGAACTCTTTGGAGACAACAATCGCCTACTTTAATCGAGAGTATTCTTAGGGGATTCATTTTATTGAAGATGTAATTAACTGTGGAGGCTTGCCTCCATAGGAAACTTAATGAATCTAATTTAAATAAACCCTGATTTACCTTTCCATGAAAAGTACAGAAAATATATCTAGTTTATTCGAAGACCCATCATGCCTTAGGAGTCCTTATTAGGTGATTAGGTCCATTATAGGATAGTGACTTCTATCTCTCGATATAGTACACTATTCCTTAATGTCATACTCGATCACCCTAATAAGTACATCTATGGATCTGTGTGATGTCCCCTCACATATATATACAAAGCACACCAAACCAAAAAAATAAACACCACATAGACATCAATAATAGGAGTTTGATGAGGAGAAATTTCCTTGCACACTTGAGGTTCCCCCACCATAGAAAGCAAGATGCAATGTGGTAGCAAGAGTTGAATAATTTAAAGATTAGTGAACCTGCTTTAAAGGACTTAGAAATAAGACAGACAAGACTGAAAAGAGGTACTAGAATGCTTTGATGATGTGTGGGATAACCCACTTGTGCAAGAGTATATAGTCACCTCAACTAATAAATATTGAATACATGAGTGCAATATAATTCTTACAAGGAGTACACATCAAGTATCAAACTAAGGTTGAATGTTTATTATTGAACAATGAAAATGGGGTGTCAAGGTAAATTCTAAAATTCACTCCTAAGTCTACATAAAAGTCTAATAGACTAACAAGAATAAGTATTTGTAAGGGGTGATCTTATTATAATTAAACCTAGGGATTAAGTTTCACTTATATTGTTTTGTGATATTTAGATTTTAACAAAATAAAGAGTTGATTTTTTTATCATAGTTTGATCATGGGGGTCACTATCTTTCTCTTGAATGATAAGGATCCTCATTTTTTTACAGCCTATCTTCCTTTAAGTGATAAATTTCATACAAAAAAAATCCATAAAATTCTTTTGATCTTAAGGACAACATAATTTTGTTATAGTTATCTCTTTCTACTATCCATCACCATGATATTTTTCCCACAACGAGCCTATTTTTCATATCTTAGTTCTAAACATACCACCTAATATATTAAATTGATAACCAATCAATTCAATTGGCAATAAAACCTAAAATAAAATACAAAATGTTAAGAGAAACAAAAAATTTGAATTTTTATTAAAAATCCAAACAAATAAGAAAATAATATGGCTACTTTCGAAAGGAGAGTTTAGTTCATGAAAAAAAAATCATGAGAACTTTGAGATATAAACATCTTTACACTTAATAAAAAGGAATGAATAAAAAGCCTTAGGTGAATTACACTAAGAATACCATCTTCATAGCCTTGCACTTCTCCTTAATCTTAAGATCTCCTTAATGATTACTTTATCTATAAAACTTGAAGTAGCCATGAAAAACTTGAGAAAAAATATAGAATATTAGCTATAGAAGTTCCCCAAATTAATTCTTAAGATATGCATAAATAGTGCGTTAAATCTTCCTAAAAACACAAGAATTTGATGAATATCCTACAAAATTTGAAGCTTACAGCAGGTCAGCACCTAGGCGATATGTTATATTTTTCATGTGCTAGGAACTTCTAGGTTTGGCATCTAGGAACCAAGATTAGGGTCCTATGCACCGAGTTCTTTTCCATGGATTACACTTAGAATCAAATTTTAACATCTAAGTGCCATGGGCCAGGGCTCATTCATTGGCTTCTAAATCTACTTCATGTAATTAAGCACCTAAGCGCTTGGTAACTAACACCTAAGCACTAATTGAGCCCCATATGACATCATTTGCCCCCAAATCTACTCCGAATGATTCTCCACATGATTTTGTGGATTAATGACTAGATTTTGTTTCTCTCTTATAATCTTTAAAAATTCAAAATTCAAAGTATATTGCAAAATTCATACAATCAAATGAAAACACGTGGAAAAATATAGTCTAAGGCAAAAAAAAAATTATTAAGAGCCTATGATAACTAAGAGTGGGGAGGGTGAATTGAGTATTTAAAAAAAATTCATGTTAAAAATGAATTTTAATTTTGATAGAAAAATTGGTGAAAATTAATTTGAATCTTAAAACATGGCACAAAAACAAAGAAAATGTATGCAAAAAAGTAAAAAAGATATGATGCACAAGAATTTTACTTGGTTCAACTAAACCCAAAACTTGACCTATGTTTATTCTTAGCCACCCAAATTAGAATTCACTAAATCATAAAGATCACAATAACCTTTCATACTCTACTACACTAGGCAAGTATAACCCCAAATCACATATGCTTTGCTACATCAAGCAAGTACAACCCCAAAGACATACTCTCTTAAATGAGCAAGTATAATGCTCTTCTATATACTTTGCTCATATCATTTACATGAGCAAGTATAACTCCAAATCACATATGTCTAATCTTGCAAATCATCATGGCCATTATGCACACTTAAAGGAATTAGAGAATAATTTTGCTCAATCCCTTTGAACAAAAGTTTGGAGAGGCAAGATCAAGCTTGAATGACTCTCCTTCAATGCAAGATGAAGCCTGAAGAAGATGTTGCAACCTCCTCTTGAGAATGATTGGAAAGAAAGAGAATGATAAGAGGAAACTTGAACTCTTGGATGTGCATGTTCTTTAAAAATTATTTTAAAAGAGGTTGGCCAGGTAATAGTTCACCAAGAGAGTCATAGTACAAATGCAATAAATTTAAATAGAAAATATCAACGAGGGGGTTGGCCATGTAAGAAAGAAAATAAAGTGGAAAACTTTAAAAGGGAATTTAAATTGGAAAGAGTTTAAGTTTGGTTTTAAAATTCAAATCAACTTAATTTGAATTCGAAATAATCAAATTCAAATTTATGTGGTGCAGCCAAGGATGGAGGGAAGAGATATTAATTCAAATCAATTAGTTTAATAACTAAGAGAAAAATTAAGAAACTAAATTGAATTAAATCGAATAAACTAAATCTATTAATTCAAGTTGCATGAGACAATCAAAGATGTTACCATGAATGGATGAATCATATATTTCTTAGAGATTTCAATTTGAATTTATAAGTATATATCAAGGGTCGGAAACAATAGTTTTCAAAAATAATTTGTATTAAAAAATAATTTAATTTCAATATAATCCAAATTTAAATTTAAATCAATTCAAATAAAATTTTTTTTTAATAAGCAAGGGGCTTGCCAAATCAATCCAAAAATGGAGAATTCAATTTTGGAAATAATTTAAGCCTAATTAAATTTTAAATTTGAAAATTTTCAAAAATATAAATCATATTAATTAAAGAAATTTTTTTTTGAAATACAATTGAAATTCATCCATACCATTATGAGCCATTAAAAAAAAAATGCAAAAATTGAAATGAAAGAGAAAAAACTAGGAGAGAGAAAAGAATAATTACATCATTTAATTGAATATTCCATGTCACATGCTTAAAATAAATGGATGATTTAATAAATGAACCATGGAGATAAATAAATTTAACATTTAAATGAACTAAATTAAGTTTAAAGTGAAATGGTTAAGACTTTATATAATGCATGTGACCGAATTATCCAAAAGAATAATTTCATGAAATTTTAAGAAAAAATAATGCAAATTAATTTGATAAAATTATTCCAACAAGTAAAATAAATGGAATGCATTTTTTAGCTATTATCATTATTATTTTGTGAGCTTTATTTGTCATGTTATGTAATTAATAATGAAATTCTAAATAAATCGAAGTCCACTAAAATGATCTTCTTGAGTTAACTGATTAACTTGGGTCTAATAATTTTTTTTAAAACACATGAAAAAAATATTAGTAGCTTTCAATCATATATTTGTTATCATCAAAATCAAATAATTGAGTCATTGGGCTCATGGAGTCAACAATATTTAGTTTGTACAAGTATATGTGAATGATATTTTGTTTAAAAATACCAATGAATCTTTAGGCTATGAGTTCTCATCTTTGATGACTAAAGGAGTTCTAAATGAGTATGATAAGTGAACTCAACTTTTTGTTAAGTCTTAAGTGAAGGAAAAAATGGCACCTTCATTCTTCAAACCATGCACACAAATGGATTGATTGAAAGATTTTATTTGAAAAGATTTAAATTAAGTATAATTTCTATGAGCTCCTACACCAAATGAATATTTCCATTTTATAGGAAGTAAGGCTGTTAGTTTAGCTTGAAAATCGAGGATCGCTATAAAATCGTATCAAAATTTGGATCGGATCGAGATCGAATCGATTACATTGAGCCGAGCTATGAGCCAAAGGTTTAGATCGAACTTTTTTTCGAGCTGATCTTGTGCCGGACATAGATCGGATCGAACCAGCTCGAGATCGGATTGAATTTATCTATTATTAAAAATATTTAAATTTATATATAATACTTCTAAGTTTGTAATAATAAAATTATTCCTAAAATTAAGTGTATAGAGTAATAACATGTAATCTTTTAAAATAAATATAATATATTTATAAGTATAAATATTATTTCTTTGAAAATCATATTTTTTTTTCATTTCATGCACTTAATTCATTTTTAAAATTTTTTAATAATCATTTTTATTAAATTCAAGCTACTTGATCAAAATGAGCCAACTCTATTCAAATTAGAGCAAAAAAAGTTAAAATGTCAATTCGAGTTTAAATCAAAATGACACTCAAATCGAATAGAAAACGATCTGAGCAGGAAAACATCGAATGGTTCGAGCCGCTCGAAAATATTTCGAGCCAGCCTCGGATTGGCTCGAAATCATCTCATTAACAGCCCTAATAGGAAGGATGTAATGGAGCCTCTACACCTTCATTATGCTCAACCCGTTTACTAATCATTTTTTCTTCTTATGCACAATATAATCTCTACTCTCCTTTCATTCATTAACATTATTTGTATTTGTAAAGAGTACTCTAACATAGCTCGTAATTAGAATTATCCATTACTTTCTTTGTACGTGACATGGGTTATTGCTAAGTCATGATAAAAGGGGAGGGTTAAAAGAGGAGATGAAGTTTCAAATAAAGTACACTATGCCATGTATATAGACAAATATTGATATGCACAAAAGTTAAATTAAATCCATTATCAAAGTATAAATTAGGTACTACTTATAATGCAATGAATAAACTGGATTGTAAAATCTATTTATTTCTTTTATAAGATATCTAACTAATTAGTTATAATAATAAATGTTAAACTAAATCCTTTTAATCTTTTTGTAAGTTACTCTTAAAAGATTATGATAATCAGAATTAAGTGTATATCTAAAAAATTAAGAACTAATGTATACTTGCTATTTACAAAGTGTATTCACAAGCTTAAGAGTCACTCACCATGGCCTATTCATCACTTGCCTAGGCCTATGAACCACTTGTTTTGGCTCACATACGGATCATAAACCCTAAGTTAATTGCATGGTCACACAAGTTAACATGGGTTGTTCACATTTTTTATTCGTTGGCATGCTTGTGTCATCTTCTAATTTGGTGACTCTCTCCAATCACCTCGCTTGGCGGATACTCATGTCTTTTTATTAATGTTCTGACCAAGATGTCCATGTATCTATTAGTGTATTGTCATGTATTTCTTCTTATCTATCTTTATATGGTAAACATATATCATTTTATAGTGCCCAAAAGCCCTATATATAGATAGATGGTAAATGTATCATTTTAAGGAGGATCTTTAAGAGTATTGTCATGTCAATAAAATCTTCAAAGAATATTTCTCTCCCTCTCTTTTTTTTTTAAAGTTATATGAGGCCATATAAGTTTTAATACGAATCCAACAAAAGGGATCCTAGTATCCTCTTTGTAGGAAGTTCGATGTAACTATGAGAATATTATTTTCTCTAAATGGCAATTCCATTATAAAAAAATTCAAACCATATATCAATGTAATTTCTTAATTTTGGAAAATAATAAAGAAAAGACAATCAATTACCCAAGATTCTGTACTCCGAAAACATCATGAATTAATTCCTCATAATTTTATTCATTATTTCCATTCAAAATTATACTATTAACATCATTTACCAGCAGGTCTAGAACAATTAACCATCATATTCTTACCACCCCAAACCATTTATAATTAACTAATTATAAAACGTAGTGCTTTTTCTTCAATAAAGTAATTCCACAGTATCCCAATAACGTTTAGGAATCATAATAATTTATTTTTATTAGCTTCCATAAAAAATATCTCATGCATGTATCTTTAAATTCCGAATTTCTCATGCTTTTCTTAGTATCACGTCAGAAAATATACTTAAATTCAAAAAAAATTTCTCTCTTCTTCAGTCACGATGAGTAGCCTCATCAATATTTGCTGCGGTGGTGATGATGAGGACTGTCTGCCAATCGATACAAGCTTGGAGCTTTCTCAAAGAGATTTTACTCGAGATCCTATGGAGGCTCCTGTGCCTGAACCTAGTTTTTCTGAACCTCCAGATCCACTGTCGCGTCTAGGCGATCATGGCGCCTTGCTCATAGCCTCAAAAGCTCGCTTCTCAGCCAATGGTGACCAGCACAATGTTCAGATAAGACTAGTGAAGAATGTTAATAAACTTTGAATAATAAGGTTGGAAATTGATGGAGTGCTGTTCCAGCAGGTGACGATAAGAAGACGAAAATATCGAGGAAATGTTGATTTTCATATTGATGGAATGGAGGTTGACTTTTTCTGGGATCTATCTGCTTCTCCAATGGAATTTGAATTCCGTACAATAACTATTGGAAGTGGGTCGGAGATTCATGAAGATGGGAAGGCGCAGAAGGGGTATTCTTCATTTAAGATTCTGGGTCCGACTGACTGATTTTAGTTGAAATATTCTGTTTATTTTCATTAGAGAAGTTATCTATCGATCTATTAGAGTTATCTGTAATTTCTTCAAGAAAATGTGAATGAAGATATATATATATATATATATATATATATATATATATATATATATATATATATATATATGTATATATATATATATATATGTATGTATTACAGTAAACCAAAATTTGAAAGATTGATCAATGTTTGTATGTATTATTATGTTCAACTTTGGATAGGGCATATATCCAACAAAACCATTAGAAAATAAATCTTAAACTTATGAAGCAATATATATATATATATAAATAAAATTTCGAATTGAAGCTTGTGGTAGGAAGGAGATGTACTCATTTACCTGAAAAATGGCAACCAACAAATATATATATAAAGTGTTTCATATATGTGTTCTTAATATACAATATTAATTAATACTGATGTTGTTGTTACAATTTTAGTATATGGTAACTTGGTAAGTTATGTTGATGTCAATCTTTAAGGAACTTATGGTCATTATGAGAGATATGTTTAAATGTTATGCTTTGAATTTTAATATTCATAATTTTAAATTTTAAAATTGATATTTATAATTATATATAAAAATTGATGTCTATTTTTTTTTTTTATTCTAATATTAAAAGCAAGTAATATTTTATCAATACAAAATCTAAATCATTTATTTAGGAGAACAAATAGTAAAATTGACTTTTATTAAGTTTTATTTAATATTTAAAATATATTTTCATGATCATAAATACTAAGAGATGTAAAATAAGGATGGATGTTCTAAGCTTTATATACTATAACTCTAAGATGACGATATATTTTACATTTACTAAGATGCTGATAAAAAAAAATATATAAAATAAAATAAAATAAAATGAGTATATTAAAGATAATTTAAATGAAAATTATGCAATATCAAAGATATTTTAAAATATATGTACAAAATTAAAAATTAAAAATTAAATTTTGCATCTCATACAAACACTCATTAAAAATCATAGAGTAATAGTAATTGAAAATTGTTATGTTGTGATATAGGTAATGCTATTGCTAACAATAATGATATTGAATTCATAATTTTTAAATAGTACATAAAATATTAAAATATTGATCATCTTCTTTTGCTGTGATAGTAGAATGAGTGATTTTAATATCATAGTTTAATACAAATATATAATACACAAATAAAAGCGAAAAGAAAGTGTCAGTAAGTGTTTTTGTTTGAAATTGTGAAAATAAATCAAGAGCCTAGCTCCATTAAAATAAATCAGTTTATACTTGAAGTTATAGAAATCTGCACTTCACTATAATTAGAGAAGAGGGAAGTACAAAGTTGAGAGCACTTTTGTTATCTCCTGCAATTGTATTATATATTATAAGAGATGTAAGAATGATGATTTTCAGATGATTAAATAGCAATTTTATTCAGGAGATGGTGGTCTGATGATGATAGTCAAACATAAAAATTAAGACAATAGTTAGTAATAATGGTTAGATGATCAAGTGCTTGCAAGATAGGGGTTGATGATTAGATGAAGATAGCAATTTTTTAGATTCATAATTTCAATTCCAAATTTTGTAAGCCTGAAATTTCTATTTTTTTGATGTTTTAAAATATAGGAAAATATAATAAAAAAACATGTTTTAGTGATGTCCTTTATGCATGACTGTGCATCTAGATATCATTTTGAATGAATGTAACTATTTCCAAATCTAATTAAATTTTTCTTAATTATTTGGCATTTATTTTAATTTTTATAATTATTAAATAATTTTAAAAAAATTAAAATTATCTGAGAATGATTATTTTTAAGCATAAATGCGTGTTTAAAATATCATACATTTTGGCATATTAAATGTCCTCTTTAGGCTTTTGATTTGATTATTTTGGACTTTAAAAATATTAAATCTAATTGAATTAATTAATGAAGGATTAATTTGGGAATTTTAAAGTCAAATATCAAACAATGCAAATAAGGTGTATTTGGGCTAATAAGTATATAGTGTGAACAATGATAAAATAAAGTAATGTTTATTTGTCTTTCATGCTTAAAACGATAACAACTTATGACTTTTCATGATTTCATCTTTATATTTATATACGTGTGTGTGTGTGTATTTGGGCTAATAAGTATATAGTCTGAACATTCTAGGAATATGAGGCTTTAAGTAGCCCCAAGAAGGTCCGAGATAACCTCACTTTCCTAGTAAACAAAAGCACATACTTGTATAGCTCCTTATACATTTATACATGTGTATAAATATGAGGTGAAACCCCATTGGAGTTAGGCCTAAATCTTATATCTAGCACATGGATATTGAAACTTCCCTTTTGAGAGATAAACATGAAGTTAAGAACACATGTGGATAAAGTGCTCAATGCCATTTAAGAATTCATTAGTTAGTCTTTTTCTGCCCGGATGAAATCTATTGTACATTCATGATCGTTCACTATGGTGTCCATATATTGTATAAATTAAGAAGGGTTAGGATGAGATTCATGTCTTATACACATTATAAAACTAAATATGACTAACTATTCAGACCCAATATGATCAATTTTGTATGTATTTGTTTGCTTAAATATCATCATCTATTTTAAGTAATGAATAAATGTATGTAAGGCTGTTGTAAACTGAGATAACAATAAGGGCGAGATAGATCATGGAATGTGAATGTTGTGCACTATATGATTGTAGTGATAATGAATTAAAAGTTGTAACTTAAAAAAAATGTAGGAGGATAAGTTTGGAACATAGTGATCAATATATATGCAATTTTTTGAAATTCTAATTTCATCCTTTAATTTATTCTTAAAAATTTTGTCCTTTTAGCCTATATCAATTTTACTACACAATGCAAACTAAAATTTTCTATCAATATATCAATTTTTTTCTACAATACTTGTATAAATTTTTGGTGAACATTGCAAAAGTATTGATATATGTACATTGCCAAAAAAAAAATTAAATCACATAATGTGTAATTAAACACTTAAAGGTAATTGCAAAATATATTTTTCAAGAATTCCAAATCTAGATTTCAACTAAAATATAAATTTTAAGCTAAACAATCATAAATCTACTTTCAAATAAAAAGTAAGTGTGAGATATATAAATTTTAAAGAAAATCAAAGAAGATCTTATAATTTCACAAATATATTCAAGAACTTCAAATTACTATTTTATAGGATTGGAAAAATGAAATTATAAACAAATAGCCATATAATACAAAAGAAGAGGGTTATCTTTGATTTTACAGAGAAATCATACGAAAATGACTCATTTTGAGCGAGATCTAGCATATCCTAGTTTGATTCCACACCACGAGAGAGAAGCATGCGAGGAAGAAGAGAATTGTGGGGGTCGCATTCAGTTCTTGAACAAGTTCTGGTAGAAATTTTACCAACTTTAAGTGAATGTGATGAAGATGTTTATTTTAATGGGAATTTTCATTGGAAATAGATTCTTTGAAAATCTATCAATAATTACAGTAATTTCAAAAAAACAAGTCCATCGAATAGCCGCCTATTGTGTCATGAGTGTATGTTCCTTGTTGACTAAGGACCAAAAAAGTCAAACTCAACCTAAGTCAACCTTAAACTCAAATTTGATTTAGGCTTAATGGACTTCTTGAACACAAACTATCCAAAAGCATGCCCATTCATGTGAAATAGTTTATCTCCATCTCATGAAACATGCATCTTGTCCATCATTTAGCACAAAACAACACAAAAAAATTATGCCAACTCATGCCAAAAGCCTCCTCCCACCCCCATTTCATAGCACTATAGTCAACTTTCTCAACTCCTCTTTCTCTAGTAATGGGAGGGGCATGTTGGGTTCTTAAGCAAGTTCCTCGTGAAATTTCAGAAATTTTTCTGTAGAAATTCGACTTTAAGTGAATGTGATGATGATGTTTATTTGGGGATTTTGTTGGAAATAGATTCAACTGAAAATCCATCGATAATTACACCAATAATTTCAACAAACAAGTAATAGCCAAGCCTGTTGTCATGAGTCAAGGGTATGTTCCTTATTGATTAGGGACCAAAAAGTCAAACTCAAGTCAACCTAGGTCAACCTTAAACTCAAATTTGATCTGGGCTTAATGGACTTCCTCTTGATCACTGTGAACTATCCAAAGAGCATGTCCATTCATGTGAAATAGTTTGTCTCCATCTCATGAAATATGCATCTTGTCCTTCATTTGGCACAAAAAATAAATCATGCCAACTCATGCGCAAGCCTTGTTCTACTCTCATCCTCAATTAGCACTACATCATGTCAACTTTCTTGACTCTCTTTCTCTCTGCATACACAATCAACCTCCCATCACATAAGTTCACGCAAGCCACCCATTTTTGGACATTTGAGCAATTTAATCGCAAACTCACACACAAAACACCATGACTTGAAGCCATCCCAATCCTTAGCTTCTACCATCCCATTAAGACAATTGAGGAAGAGAAATGAGAAGTTACAAAAGATTTAAGTAAAATCTTGCTACTAAAATAGCCCTATAAGGCACCTTCCCTCTCCTTCATGAGATAACATTAGCTCTATTTCAGCTCCTCCTCTCTCTCTCTCTCTCTCTCCCCTTATTTCCATTGGCTTTAATGAGATCACCCATGAGTTAGCTCCTTTGCCCAATAGTTTTTACAAACAAGTCCTTATCCTATTATGGTGAAAATTTATTTTTGAATTCTTCATCTTATCTTTCTAAAAGAGAAAAGAAATAAATGAAGAACCAAAAAAATATTTTTTCAAAACAATTTCTTGTGTTGGACACCATGCGATCCAGATGTTCATTAGGGTGATCGCATGGCATTAGAAATGATGTACATTCTCGAGAGAAGTCACCATCCTACAAATGGACCTAATCACCAATAAGGAGTAAGGACTATGGGTCTTCAAATGTACCGAGATTCTTCCCTTTTACATAAAAGTAAATTTATTTTAAACTGGTTCTTGTTCCCAATGGAGGAAGCCCCATATTTAATACATCATAAGGAATATGATTCCTTGAATACTCTCACAAGGTAAATGATCATTGTCTCCAAATATTTCAAAGATAGGACTATCAATCAATTGGTTTATTTTTAGAAGATTAATGGGATTGATCAAGAGGAGGAGTCATTATGGCCAAAAGATAAGTAGGATGCTATACTATAAGCAAAACATCAAACTATCCTATGATTGCTTTATATTTTTGAAATGGAGGATTTATTTATTTGAGTTGAATTTTTATTAGAAATCTAGGGCTTACAATTCCATCACAAGATCATGGAAATGCTAAGAGAGATGATGCTTATAGCCAAAGGAAGTAGAAATCTCAACCTAAATCTAGGGAGCTTCAGGGCCAAATCATGACTAAATCTAAGGTGAAATGGGTATTTGTTTACCTCACAAGAGAGGATAAACCACTGATTGTTGGACTTACAATATGGTGGTCAACTAACTTTATGATTTTAAATAAATGTAGAAAGTCATATTTTTTTTGCAAGATAGCTATTATTATTTATTAGAAAGAGACTAAGTCCTTAAACACACTTCCTAAGAGACTAGATCATGTAGGGCATGAAAATGACTTAAATCTAATACAATTTTGTTATGTTTTAATTTCATTTTGGACAATCAACTTGACACAGCTTTGGGATTCATATGCATAATGCAAGAAATTGGGTAATGAGCCAAAATTAAGGATGTATTACCACCATGGCTAAAAGGTCAAGCTAAATTCTGTAAAGTTTGAAGCCTTCATAACAACAAGAGTAAACAAGATGCTTTTATGCATGATGTGAAAACATACAACATCCAAAGTTTGCTAAATCTTTTATCTATTTTTATAACCTAGGCTATAAGTGAGATTATAACTTATTTATTTATTTTAATTTAAATTAATTAATTGGATAGAAAATTTCATTTTCTACGAGTCTAATCGTCATCCAGGCCATACATCAAATCAAGGAAGAAACTAAAAAAAATATGTCATATTAATGCACAAGCTAAACAAACATCAAACAATTTATAAAGCTAAAAGAATAAGAGTCATTTGTGGTAGCAATTGATAAACCCAAAAACAAATTGGTAGCTCTACCCTTATACAACCCAGTTATAAATGAATTAATTACAATCAAGAAGGAATTCATGTTATGGGGAGGGTCTTCATTCTCTTCATTTCTTTCTTTTTCTTCTTCTTCTTTCTTCATTCTTCTTTCTTCTTTTGGTTAGTTAGAATGTGGTTACTCCAAAGGCTTTACATGGTACATAAGATATAGTCTTATAACCATTGTTCATCCTAATCCCCCATAACAATCATTCCAAATCCTAATTGTAAAATTACATGAAAATGGAAAAAAATAAATCTAACTAAAACCTGCAAAATAGAGATTAGCTAAATAAACCACACAATCCTAAGCATGTATATGAATAAATTGGACTTAGCACCCCACACATGGTTAACCAAGTCCACCTGGCCTATTTTTGATTATGCTTAGGGGTATAAGCAACATGCACAGCAAAAGCATTTATATTTTATTACAATGGCCCTTAAGCACAATCCCCTGCAGAAGATAATGATTAGACTAAGATCATTCTACCATTCAGTCTACACACATACATCCTAACATCTAGACTAAAACATCACATCACAAAATAAAAGCAAACATCAAACCATGCACCGCCTTAACATAGGACTAGAAATGGTGACTTAGCCTAATATGTGTGCCATTTAATGCTTGTGTGATATGTCTTATCTAGGCTTTAAAGTTAGTGTTTCCTAAGTATGAAAGGTTCAACATAGAGGGTAGTTTCATTTAAGTGGTTTAGTTGATTTGGTTATGTTTTATTTCATGATTTGATTTAGTTTGAATGAACCTACAATTAATTATGTAAAGAGAGGAAAAGAGAAGACATTCTCTTCCTCCCTACCTTAAGTAATTTTTAATGTAGATTCATTGTTGATTTTTTTTAATGAATATTTTATTATGTGTTTTAATTAATCCTAAGTTTAGATTTTCCCTAAACAAACCTATTCAAAGAGAAAGACATTTTAAGATTAAATAAAGTGATTTACTATCACAAAACACACAACACTTTATTTCTTTCCAACATGTGTAACATGCACATGGCTGAATCCTAAGAATATCTATACATACAAATGAAAATGTTTATCACACCTTCATCATGAGGGCTAAGAGATATTGCTTAAGAAAATTTGGAGTGTTTCATGTATGTATGTTTTTGTTAAATAGAAAAGAGGGATTCTTTTATCCATTATTCAAATGCACATTTACATGTATGAAAGACATAAGTTAATACGACATCATTCTTTTCTACACCGGGGGTGTAAGGTACAAGACCTACTTGGGGATACTTAAAGCCTCGCAACCCCAGGATGTCCAGACTAATATACCACATTTCTAAATACATGTGCATGTACAACAAGAAATGAATGGAAAAAGAGTCATGCAAAAAGTTTATGTTTGTTTGTTTGATTTGGTTATGCAATTTATATGTGCAAGTGTGAATATCTTTCTAAGTGATAACATAGGAATGAATAGGAATGGATTAGCAAGTGTTGTGTTCTTTCAAATGAACTATACACTTTACAAAACCTATTCAAAATTATGTCAAAAGAGAAGAGAAAGAAAGTCACACAATGCACATCTTATATTATATTCATATGCAAGCTCATAAATAATTATAAGTAGCATACCTTTCATTTATCAACTTTGATTTATAGTTTTTGAAAATAATTTTAGATTTAGTAGTGATAATAGCCATTCATATTCTTACTTTAGCCAAAATATGCAATTTGACATAAAGAAAATATTTCATTTTAATTTGATTTTTCAAAAGACATGAATGCATGATTTTTATATGACATACATATTTAGCATACTAGGAAAGAAATAAAGTGATGAAAGAATGTAAATTCACTCACCCTAATTAATTCCTAAAGACAATCCTATGGAATGAGATTATTTAAAGTGAATCAAAGTTGTTTAAATAAATTTTTAGTTTGGTTTTGAGTTTGATTTTGAATTTAGGAAATGTGGGAATGTTTACTGGTCCTAATCCATCTCCCACATGTGTACATTATTTTAGTTTAATTTTAGAACCATTAAATTGATTTTATAATTTGTTTAGGTTAAGGTGTGTCTTAAGTCCATTAATTACCCTTTACCTACACCACTTTAACAAATTTAACCAAATTATTATGAGCCAATGTGCTACATAAAATCACAAGGAATTTAAATCAGTAATGCACCTAAGGAAGAAATGTCCTAATGCATTTGGCTCACAATTAATGATTAATTAAGCTAAAGGGCTTAATTTAAGTACTTTCATAACCCTTCCACATATGGGTTAGATATGATTTCTTAAGCTACTTAGGTTTGAACACCTAAGTATCTACCCAAGAAGGAAATGATTAATTTCATATTGATTTGATTTTAAAATTTTGATTAATTAAGTGATTTAATAAAGTGATTAAACTATTTAATTAATTTGCACTTTAATTAAATATTTATCCAAATGAAATAAACTTAGGGGAAAAAGATTTGGGAAAGAACTACTAATCTCATTCCTCAAGTCCATTCACTATTCTAAAGTAATTAGTAAACTTAATTAATGAATTTATTACTATTTAATAGGTTAATTAATCATTAAATTAATTAAGAGAGTAATTAGGAGTTAATCAAGCAATTACCCTAATTAAGCCAACACTAAATTCTAAGAAAATGATGGGAGGCAGGGGTCATCCCATTAATCAACCCTAGATAGTTTGGAATTAATTGCTGAACTAATTAGGGAGTAATTGACATGATTACAGTCCTAATAAAACTGAAATTACATAAAATTTAATGTTCAAAATAAATTAAAATTAATTTTAGATTATTCCTCTTTGAATTATCTTCAAAATGCATTTGAGTTTATATATTTTTCTATAATTAGTTGTGTATTTTGAAGTTTGAGTGATTAAGGTAATTAAATAATCCTAATTATATAACTAATCCCGCCATGGACCACTAATACGAACCACTTTCCACTACAGGATTTGTCACTTATCAATCCCATGCCACAATACGCATTTTCTCCAAGAACTGTCTAATCAAAGAACGAATGGTCAAGATTTAACCCAATTTTCTAATAGGATAAATCAGATGATCTAATGTGGATTAATCAAGACTATTTATCTAAAACACGCAGGATGGATGGTCCATGATTCATCCCTACTGCTGGGGAGACGACGTTGTCATGGCTTGATCAAGCTTGATTGAGCTTGGATTGAAGTATGATTGAACCCACACCATCAACATACAAGGAGATGAAGTTATAATGGTGAAATCACTTGGGATTACAATTCCTTCAAAAGGACTAAGGAAAATTCAATGCAAGCTCAATTTTGAATAGTCTCACGGAGGCTATCACCTGCTCCCAACCATCAAGGTATCGTCTAGTGGAGAAAGCCTGAAGGTTTGAGGCTTGAGGTGAAGTGGATCTATTGATTTCCTCCATTTGCTATTATCCCTCCCATGCCTTGGAAGCTTGGAAGAAGCTTCAGATGAACATGATTTGGTCCTGTAAGGGGACTTGTAAGAGCAATTGGCTTTTGGTTGAGTGATGGATGAGTTAGAATTTTCCATAGCCTCCCCTATTTTCGGCTTAAGGAAATCAAAAAATGGAGAATGGGAAAAGCTTAAGAATTGCAAGAGAGAGCTTGGGGAGCTTGCCTTAGGTCTCTCTGGTTTGATTGAATGTAAATGATTGGGATGGTCGAGCTTGGCTTTGCCATTTTGATCAAATTGTCCTGATTGATTAAGTTGGTTATGGGCCATTTTGGATGCCAGGTGATTAATTTTGAGGAGTGGAGCGGTGAACTTTCCATGTGCTCATTTGAGTGGAGGACTGATTCCATGTGGAGAAATTCCAAGTGGAGGGTTAGTTTTGGCCTTGGATTGGGTTTGGCTAACCCAAACCCATTTGATCATGTGCACCACTCTTATTAGTGTTCATTTGGTCCACTAGGATGTTGCCAAGTGGACATGAAAAGGATATGACTAAATTTCTTGGGGAATTGCCAATAGGTTACCCCTTGACTGAGTGGTAAAATGGCCATTTGGCTTTGATTTCAATTTGGACAGATTTAGAATAGTTTGAAATTGAGTTGGTCCAAATTTCAAATAATTTGGAGTTGATTTGATGTCATTTGACACATGTTGAACAATTTAGGTCAAAATGGGTCAACTTGGGTCAAGTTGACCAATTGGTCACATTAGGTCAAACCAAGGGCTGGGTCAAGTTCATATGAGCATTTGAAATGTTTTGGTATCATTGGTTTGGTTCAATTTGATTTCTATTTGATTTTGGTTCATTTGAATTCATTTAGGTCAAATGGGTCAGGTTAACCAATTTGACCCATTTGACCTAATTTGGTTAGGTCATGATTTAGCTTAGGTTTCATTGGTCATTTGAAATATTTTTCAAGCTTTGGTTTCAATCAATTTTGGTTTGATTTGATTTTGGCTTGATTTGATCTTTTAGGTCAAGTTGGGTTCATGGTCAATTAGGCTAGGTTGGGTCTAATTGGCCAATTGAGGCTTTGGTCAAGTTCAACAAGTGATTTAGAATGAACTTGACCCATTGGTTTCAATCAATTTGGCTTAGATCAAGATTTGACACATTTTAACTTTTAGGTCAAGTTGGTTGTCAAGTGGCCAATTGGGCTAGGTTAGCTTAGATGGGCTTAGTTCAATCCAATTTGGGTAGGATTAGAATTTGGCTCAAAAAGGTACTTTAGATCACTTTGGGTCAAGTGATCCTAAGTGGGTCAATTGACTTGATCTAGGCTTGAATCAAGTTTGGTTGAACTCACATATGGACTTATGATTGAAATATAAATC
The DNA here is from genome assembly GCA_021442155.1 of Cymbidium sinense. Taxonomy (NCBI): domain Eukaryota; kingdom Viridiplantae; phylum Streptophyta; class Magnoliopsida; order Asparagales; family Orchidaceae; genus Cymbidium; species Cymbidium sinense. The sequence goes on from CM038233.1 coordinate 58,332,979, forward strand.
CATTTGCAAGTGATTTGAAATCAAATGGGTTTTGATTCATTTGACAATTTCAAGTTCAAAGGGTGAACATGAGTTTGATTTGGGTTTGATTTTTGAATTTAGTTTTGGTTTGATGATTGAAGTTTGTGTTTATATTTGGATTGATGATTGAAGGATTGATTGAATCATGAAGAAAAATCAAGGGTTTGACTTGGTTTGGGTTTGATTTGATCAAGTTCAAGAATTTGATTTGAAAGAGTATAGATTGGATTTTAATTAGATTTAGGTTTGAATTTTGAATTTATTTTGGGTATTTGAATTTATTTTTCATTTATATTTATGAATATAAATGAAAATATAAATGAGTTGTGAGAAAATATTTTGAATTTGAGTTAATTTGAATTTGATTTAGGTTAAGTCCATAAGATGGAATCGAAGTGACTTAGGAAAGATTTTTTTAATTTGGAATTCAATCATGGGTTCCAATCATTTGGAATTGATTCATGATTTGAGAAAATCCATTAGAATTGATTCAAGGTTTGAGAAAATCAATTAAGTTGGAATTAATTTGAATTTTTATTTGGAATTTTTAGTTTGAGGTTGATTTGAATTTGAGAAAATCAATTAAGTTGGAATTGATTTGAGAAAATCAATTAGGTTGGAATTGAATTGAATTTGAGTTGATTTAGATTTGAAGTTGGTTTGATTTGAGTTGATTTGAGTTTGAAGTTGATTTGATTTTGGAACTGATTTGATTTTTGAAATTGGACTTGAAGGAAGGAAGTGAGGATTTGGTTCAAGCTATCAGGTAGGCATGTTTTCCTAACACCTCTAAGGTATGACATATTCTTATGGCTAACTCTTCTAAGTCTCTAGAGTTAGGCTGAGTGTTCACCTATTCACTAGAAGTGTCTTAAGACTAAGGAACTCTCAATGTCTAAGAGAAGTCCTATGTATAAGATGGAAAGGTTGAGAGCTCATTCTAAAAATGAGGTCAACACCTATCTCCGTTAATTCTTGGTTTTTCACGCACATTGAGCCAAAGCTTTAAAGTCCTTTCTATCTTTGGTTGCATTTCTCTTAGTCATGTTTGCATCACATTGCAAGTCACAAAACTCCATTTTCTCCCCTCTCACCTCCTACATACTTCCCTCACTAATAAGTCTCTCCCACCTTGTTAATGTACTAGTGAACAACAAGCCAAACACAACACCTCTCAGTTTATCTTCCCCACAAAAAAGCCCTTTCTTTCCTAATTTCCCTAACACCAAATTTGACCAACTTATGATGAAGTGCAATGACAAGATGATCTTAACACAGATCAATAAGGAACCAAGTGTAAACTTCCCAACAGTCTTTATTTTTTCCAAACAAACAACCTCTCGATTAATATCCACTAGGCACTAGCTCTAGTGAGTTAAATCTTTCAACAATTACAAAATCTTAGAAATCTTATATTGTTATGAAATAATGTGAGCATCATTAGAATCAAACTGTTAGATCCTCTACACTCTTTTTTTTAATCATTTTTAATAAGAAATATCATTGATTTAGTTTTTAATTCACATAAATTAGGGTCATTTATTCCATGTATTCGAAATTGGTAGGCCTAATTAAGTTGCATAGTGGTCTCATTTTAGCTGTTAGAATGTAATTAAGTCATGACCATTCATTCCTTGATCAAATGGTCAAAATTAATCTAGCATCTTTTCTTTAATTAAAGTAAGTCAAATCTTAAAAGAAGGAAAAGAGAAGTTAATTAACTTTTGAAACTTCAAAATAAAAAATCTATCATCGAACCAAATCCCAAAAAAAATCTAAACTAGTTGAAACTTAATTGAAACTTAAACTATTATTTATATTGCAATTAAAATAAAAAAATACATATATGAATAACAAATGAAATACCAAAAAAACATTACATGATATTAAAATAAAATTTTAAAAAAATATTTAAAATACCTATCTTACTATTCCAAGAGGGTTCATCATATATGTAAATCTTAAGATCATTTTGACATTAATTAAAAAACTTTCATTTAAACATGGATAAATAATTAAAATAAAATAATATTAAACAACAAGTAATAAAAAAAATTCATTGAAGACTTGTAGACTTTCTTTAATTGCTCTCTTGCATTTTTAAAAATTAAATTCATAAAATTTTGAAGTCATTCAAATCTAAATTAAAACTAAAAATTAACAAAAATTAATACCTTATCTATTTTTTAAAATACAATGTCATTAATTAAATTACTTTAAAGTAAACTTATTTAATTTAGATGCATAGAGCGAGTCCTCATCTCTTAGTGTGGTGTTCACTCTATTATGATGAGGGTGTTAAGAGGAGCAAGCCCTTCCCATTGTGAGGCTCTGTACTCCTCATACTCTTCAAAATGTTAAATCCAACTTAAACTCAAATTAAATCAGAAGTTAAAATTCATCTTTAAATCAATAATCATTTCAATAAGAGCCACTAAATGGTGTTAAAGTAAATCTTGCTTTCAAACTACAACTTAAATATTAAAGTATAATTTTGATTTACCACACTAGCCTTTGCACATACATTAGATTGCTAGAACACTAATCTTAGATTTAAATAGGACTATGCTTGATTATAATGTCTTGATTTTCTTATTTTGTGATGCACTAATTTAGACTAGATGTTAAACTTATTTGCTCGTAGACTAGATGTTAGGATATTATTTATTAGACTAATATTATCTTTTTAGATGGAAATTGTGCTTAATAAAAGGGGTCATTATAATAATTCTAAAACTAACAAGTATGCTTGCAAGAGCTATTTGCGTATACCACTAAGCATAACCTAATGGCACACAAGTGGGCTTGGTAACTATTGCCGCTAAGCCCAAATATAATTTTGAAATTTTAAGTTTATCAAGCATTTTAATTTCTTTTTTATTTTTAAATATAATTTATAACTAGAACTGGATTAGTGTTAGAGGATTTAGAATAAGCAATGATTAGAAAGCATGGACCTAGGAGACTCTATGAAGCCTAAAGTATTTATACAATGAAGAAGGCAAGAATACCCTTATTGGCTATCTATTTACATAGTTCTAGATTGGGTTGTATAAGGGCAGAACTCGAATACTTTTTTTTTTTTCTAGCGTGTATAACGAAACCTACTGCATCAATCTTTTTATATTAATTTGATTGTTTGATGCTATGTTTACTTTATATTTTGCACTAGAAATTGCACGTTTATTCAAAGTTTCTTCCTATTTATGATAGGAGACAAAGAAATGTGTTTTAGAATTTATATTCAAGGAATTTGTTCAGCGTAAGCATGTTTTCCTATTTTTAAAAAATGATGTTCCAATTAGTTTTTTAAATTAGGAATTTAATTAAATATTTATTTGTATTTTAAAAGAAAAGAAAATTATTATATTTGAAACTTGTTCTAAAATAAACCAATATAGTCTCTCATTAGATGTGTCATACCATACATATGAGGTTATGGACTAAAAAGGATCATTATCATGCAACCTTCAATGAGATAGATGATGTTCATTTATGGTGAGGGCTATAATGGATTCTTTACAGAACCAAGATCACTTCACATTCATAATACTTTTTTACTTTATTTTTCTTATCATGATTACAATATTGTAATTGCATTTAATATTTGATGAGTCTCATTTCATTTTATTTTATTTATTTTATTATTATTTTTATTGTCTACTCAATGTAATATGAGAACTTCAATTTAATGTTGTACTCAATGTTATAGTATTTTCCATTATGATGGTATGTTGCATATGTTAAATTCTAAATGATCCAAACTAGTATACTTAATGTTGTAATACATTATTCAAAAATGGTACAAATAAATTTCAACTCTACTCAAACCAAGTTCAAACCCTATCTTGTTCAAACTATGTTCAAACCCTATTCAAATATCACTTCCCAAACTATTTTTGAATGCAATTCAAACCAAGTTTAAAGTTTCTTGAGCCTACTCAAACCATCATCCTATCATGTTTGATCAAGTAGATGCTTTATCACATATTCTCAAAACTTTGCTCAAACTTTCATTTAAATAAAAATACAGACTAATGTTTGAATAGGAAATAACTCAAACTAAATTCATTCAAATGGATTTCAATAGTATGTTGAACAAGTGGGCCATTTTGTCCAAAAATAAATGTATTTCTCCAAGAAAACAAACAAATAAGATCAATAATCATACAATTATGACTATCATAAGTAATGTAAATGTCAAGTTGCTATTAAAATGAACATGACATAGTAACATGAATCTTAAACTCTTTAATAGAAATTCCAACTAACAAATTTAACCCAAATATCAAGGCTCTTCCTTGACAAAGAAAAATATTTAAAACAATACATTGCCAAATATTTGGATCTTCCACAACTTTAGGATTTAATTCCCCATAATTGTCTTCATTAAATTCCATCTAATATTATATTATTATCCATATCAAACAACAAGCCTAAAATAATTAACCATGTATCAAAAAAGCTTAATGATAATTTTTTATTTATAACCCAACGTATATTATCTCACATATACTTAAAACTTCTAAAATCCCAAATAGGTTAGACATGTTTAAATTAACATGCAGGCTTCTCTTACAACACTTGAGCAAAGAAACTAAAATCGAAAACTCTCTCTCTCTCTCTCTCTCTCTCTCTCATTTTTTAGCTGAAGATATTGAACACAACATTTTGATAAGTGTGAAAAAAGTGAGCCAGAAGTTTGGACGTTGAAATTGTTTATCGATGAAAAAATATGAGGTGAGGATAAGGAAATTCTTGAAGGAGATGTTGTATTGGGCATCGATGGAATAAAAATTGACTTCTTTTGGCATTTGAATCTATCTCCATGGAAATGTTTGTTCATAACGAAGATCGATGGTGGAGGCTAGTCGGAGATTCTATGAAGTATTTGCTGGGTTTAGGGATACTATTCACTTTTGATATTGGGTATCATTTGATTAATGATTGATTGATTTGATTGAATATAATAAATTGGTTTTTTTTCCAACTCTCCATTAAAAGATGAGTTTCTGATCATATTTTGTTCAATTAACCTAACTCAATTGATTGTGAGTGTAATATTATGTGTGCTTTTGGTGTTGGGTAAGTTTGTGAGTCCATAAATGTGTTTGTATATTGATAGGACTAACTAAAAGATAAGAGAGAGAAGTAAACGGGAGTGAGAGTAAGAGAAGCTTTATGATTCGACTTATATATAGGAAGTATAATAAAAACTAATCTATACTTTTCATGCGAAAGAGATTTGTAAGTTGTATATAGCTAATTATATAAAGTGCGTATTAATTATTTTATACCTGTGTGTATATATCATTATAAATAACGAAGCCCTACATGGGCATCCTATCTCAAGAAAACTTAGTTATCTTATATTCAGTTTGTTCAGTTGTATTTAGCAGATTGAAAAATTTTGAAGACTTGAACTGAGAAAATGATTAAAAATAAAAAAAAATAAAAAAAAAAAACGTATACTTATCTGATCAAACTTCTTTTTAGAACACAACTAGCCTACTATTTATCTTATCGAAAGGAACACTGCAAAATGCAGTATTTTATGTATACATATTGAATAAGATTATATTCTTTCATTAATATTTAGCTTATCACTCTTTTTCTACACTAGTGATACAACTTTCAATTCCTGGTTTTCCTTGAGAACAAAGGCATCAAGATCAACCATATTTTGAAGCTCATGTTTGTATAATCATTTACTTTCGAACCACAAGTTCCAACACCTAAGATTTAGGCCCTCGTTTATGTTAATGAATATTGGATTAATTTCTCTTGTAACTTATGTGATGTGATTGATATTGAGCTGAATCCAATGAATTTAAATCAAAATCGTGACAAGGACAAGCACTCTATTTGATCATCCTTTTATATATATAGGTACTATCGGTGAAGTATAATACTGATTGTATATCAAAATATAGTGAGATATCCTTACAAAAAAACATAAAAAGAACCAGATTTATACCTTACTAGGGAAACGGGGAACTAAATCTTATCTCTCTCTCTCTCTCTCTCTCTCTGTGTGTGTGTGTGTGTGTGTAAAAAAGGATGATCAAGTAGAGTATTTGACCTTATCATGGTTTAAATTTGATGGTTTCATCCCAAGTTCAATCACATCAGATAAATTACAACAAAACAACAATGACAATAAGCCTTTATCCCATTATTTGTACTACATGAATCCTTCATTTCCATTGTCTTCTATTAAATGTCAAATTCTCGTTTAATTCTAATAAACAAAGGTCATTTCTATACATCCTAACCAAGTCTTTTTAGGTCCACTTCTACTATTCTTAACATATAAGAAAAATCTAATACATCTACTCTCCTAATTGGGCCATCACAAGGTATTTTTTATCTCTAAGAATAAAGCCATTCATCTACATGAGAAAAAATTAATTCAAAATTCATTAACAGTTTCAATTTTAACTAATTTAAAATGAATGAAATAATTCATGCCATGTTAATATTATTTATTACAATTTCAGCATGTTCATATTTTTCCACTTCTAAGAGATGCCTTTATGGTTATATTAGTTTAGAGCTTGTTTTGGAATTAATTTTATTTTAATTTTATGTTATATATATATATATATATATAGAAGCACAAGAAGCAGTGTGTGATTGGATCCAAATTTATTCAAATGTTTGACTGCAGTGTGTTAAAAAGTTAAATTCCACGCCTTATTAATTAGAATCTCGTCCAAACTCTCTAAAGTCCTCCCTCTAAACCAAGTGAATGGGCATCTAGAAAAACTTACACTCAGAAAATCTGCATTTTGGATTGCATCATTGAACTTATTCATAACATTCTAATTCAGTTTCCTACCCCTTTCTTTTCAATTTCAATTGTGATCAAGTTGAAATCACTCACCATTAGCTAGTCACCTTGATAATTGAGACTAATCGAATAGATTTTGTTCCATAATTCCTATCTAGCATCTATAAAGCAACCAACATCAACCATTATAGCTTGAACAAAAAAGTTACAATAAGTAATCAACAAATGTATGCATCATCAATTAAAACATATACATGAAAATCTCCTTTCTAAAGGAACCATATCTTTCCACTATTATTAACCACCCAACTGAATTTTCCAAATTTTCTTACAATTTTTAAAGCATTATTTGTTTGAAACATTGGTTTCAAAATCAAGTTGTAAATTATGAATTTCAATCATAATGTCAATATGATTTGAGGGTACTCAATCATTATATTAGGCTAGTATACCAACAATTGATGAAGTATGAAATCAACAGCTGATTGATTTACATATTTTAATTCCTAGATACCCTTCTGCTTTAGAATTTTTGACTTCTGGACTAGCCATTCTTCTTCAATCTCCTAGATTATGTTATTGATCATCTTAATATTTGTGATCATATGGTTAGCAACACTATTGCCAACTTGGGTGTCTTCTCTTATTTTCATCAACTCCTCAAGTTCCCTTTCTATTGCATTTGCAGTAAAGTTTTTAGCTTGGTTTATAACTTTTATTTTATTATTCTCCCATTCGTGAAGGCTTGTTTCAATAAATTTTGTAGGTTTGGTGGCTCACTATCCTTAGCTACAAATTGATCTTGGTTTGGTGCAGTTTGAAACTAATCAGGAATTTGAAAGGGGACTTCAACAGTTATGGTATTTGTCTCATTTCTATTCAAAAGTGCAATGTCCCCAAGATTCTTATTCTCTAATTCTTTTTTAGTTTATCTTAACTTTAACTTCAAACAAGCAACAAAATAGTTATCCAAACAATGACCAAACATTCTACACTTATTGCAATATAAAGGTTTTATTCTATCTAACCGATTGCCCATTTGATGGGGACCTAAACCAATCCTCTTTAGCATATTGGGTAGTGATATCCATCTTGATAAGAACCTTAGCTACGAGGGCCTTCAAAAGTTAAAGGTGACAAAGCCTAGCTTTAAAGGCTTGCTAAAGATTGCTACAAGGGAGTAAAGAACATGTTTGTTGAATAAGTGTAGTTTCAAATTTGGGAACTTAATTTAAATGAGGATGATAAGAGCCTCGGTATTGTAATCAAATGAAGTGGTCCATTTAAGCACTTTCATTGGGACATTATCTTCGTGATACAATTTATTTGAGAATATCCTTGCATAATATTCTTTCTTATTTAGTTTAATGCAATATGTCTTCCATGTAGGTGGCCTACATTCCAATCGCCTATTAACTTTAGCTCATCAAAATGTTTTCTAATAGTGTCCATCTTTGGATGTTTGAATGTGAACTTTCTAATGATTGTAAATTACAATGGTTCAGAGCATTGATAGGTTTTATCATCAAATAAGTATAAGGTTAGTTTACCATTTTTCCTACTAGTTCTTTCAATAAAACCATTATCTACACCTTTGTCAAATTTATCATGTTAGAGTTGCAAAAGATTAACCTTTTTACAATGTTTGATATATATTTCATTTCCTGAGTTGTTGTTAATGAGTACGCCATCATACGATGTGGTGTCCATATCACAGGATGCAAAAAACTCCAACTAAAGACAAACGAATCCAATGGAACTGTAATAACGGGGATGGAATAGTAAACCTAGATAGAATGAAAAGAACATACATCGCAATAGCTCCCGCTAGGTGTTATGGTGGGTCAAAACACATTAAGGATAGTGTGTAGCAAGGTCAAAGATATGTTAAAGGTTCCTTTCTAATGCACTGTTAATGACTTTGTGCATTAGTCTTCATTAGGATAAAGATATTTTTCTCACATACACATATTTTATAATACATATATATCATAATTCTTATTCTAGATCATACTCATTATTCGTCTCATATCTTTTTAGTAGCCATAAATTTATATGTAAACATAAATAGTATAAAAACAATAACATACCTTTCTCCCACTACATGAGGTCGGTTACATGAATCCTTTTTCTCTATCGTACCCTACTAAATGTCATGTTCACATTTAATTCTAACAAAATAAGGTCATTTTTTATATTCTCAAACCAAGGTATTTTGGATCTATCATTGCCTTCCTTAGCAAAAGTTAAATCTAATACATCTAGTCTTCTAACTGTAACATTAGATTGTGGATGTTTTATGTGACCAAATAATCAAAGGCAACTCTCTCTAATTTTATTTTCTACTAAAGCTACTCAAAGCTTTTCACATATACATTCATTTTGTATTTTGTCTCTACCACTAATTAGAGCATCCTCATCTATACAATAATTAATTTTATGATTCTCTTTTACTGGCCAACATTCTGTGCCATAAAGCATTACAATTCTCACCACCACCTTATAAGATTTTCCTTTAAGTTGAAGTGGTACTTTTCTGTCACATAACATGCCTGATGCATTCCTCCACTTTAGCAATTCATCTTGAATTCTATTAATAACATCCCCATATATTTCACCATCACTTTGAAGTATTAACCTCGGATATCTAAATTGTTCAGCTTTTTTAATTACTTGATCAACCATTATCATAACCCCACCACTAGATCTACTACTACAAAACTTACACTCCATGTATTCAGTTTTATATCTACCCAAATGAAAGCATTTAGACTCTAATGTTGACCTCCATAATTCAAGTTTATTCTTGAGCTCTCTCTCTGTCTCTCTAATTGTGTCAACAACAACAATATTATTAGTAAAAAGAACACACCAAGGCACATCGTCAAGTAAATGTCTATGGAGAACATCAATAACTAAAGATAAGACTGGTTTTAAAGCTAATCCATCATAAATTCAATTGAGATAGGAAAATACTTGACCAATTCTCCTTGGGCTTGAACTTAAGTAATAGCTACAATATGCATATCTTTAATGACTTGAATGTATGCAATATAAACTCCTTTCTTTTCTAGAAAATTCCAAAGCACTTCTCTTGGAACTTTATCATATACTTTCTCTAAATCAACAAATATTATTTGTAGATCCTCCTTACTTTCTTTATACTTTTCTATTTGACTTACTCGACATAAATCCAAACTTCTTTTTGCGAAACTTTGTATCACACCATAGCGTATGGTCAATTACTCTCTCCCATAATTTTATTGTATAGCACATTAACTAAATTCTTCTATAATTTAGACACTCTTATAAATGACATTTTTTCTTAGAAATAGGAATCAACAAATTCTTCTATGTTGATCTGACAACTTTGTAGACTTTAAAATAATATTAAACCGTTTAGTAAGCTAAAATTTTTTTTAATCTCCTAAGCATTTTCACACTTTTATTGGAATATTATCAGGTTTTACTAGTTTATCAAACTTCATTTTCTTTAAAACTTCCCCAATATTGATTTTACAAATACAATGATAAAAATAAAATCTTTAATTATATTTAGGATATTGATGTTACTAAAGTCAATCATATTCTCATAACCTTTATTAAAAAGTTTATCAAAATATCTCATTCATTTATGTTGAATATCCTCTTTTAAGAAAAGCAATTTCTGATTTTCATCCTTAATGCATTTCACTTAAACTAAAATTTTATTTCTCCTAAGTTTTTAGTTGGCTAACTTATACAAATATCTTTTATTCTCTTTAGCATCCAGTCTATTATATAAATCACTAAATAATAAATTATTTACATCACATATTTCTTTCTTAGAATCTGTATAAACCACTCTTTACCTTTCCCAATTCTTTAAGTTTTTACATATGAATCAATTTTTATAAATAAATTTATTGTTTTTCATCTTTTATTGCACATTTTTACTCTACGAAATATTTTTTAAAAAATGGGAGCCTTTCTTCTTGATTCTATAATAGGTTTTATTATAACTTGCTTAATATCACTTGCTATTTTTTTCTCACATAACATTAGCTTCCTTATGAAAAATCCAAATTCTATGATCTTGTAGGTTACTTTTAAAAATATTTTTATTAACATTCTTGAAGTATCTTATCTAATTGTTGGATAATATTTTATTTTAACTTTCAACTTCAAACCCTTCATCTTAAACTCTAAAACCAGTAGTCGAAGTTAGGTAATTAAATTCTTACCTGAAATGACCTTACAATCATTATAATCTAAGCGATCTATTTTTTTCTTAATAAAAATAATCAATATGTATTTTATTATGTTTATTCTTATAAGTGATAATATGCTCTTCTATTTTTCTTAAATAAAGTATAAGAAATTACAAAATCATTAGCTAAAACAAAATTCAATATGATCCTACCTTCTTCATTAGTCACTCCAACCCATAGCTGCCATGAACACCTTTAAAATCTTTTACCACTCTCCATTTGCATCTCCTCTAAAAAATACTCCTTTTTTCAAGAGGTATCATATGTATTAATTCTTCTAGTCATTCCAATTTTTTTAAAAAATATATTTAATTCTATCTGAGAAGCATAAACACTTATAACATTAATAATTTTAGTATCAATACTAATTTTAAAGTTATATTTCTATCCCCAATTTTATTAATTTTATAATATTATACTTCAAACTCCTATTTATAATCTCATGTATACCATGTCTAGATTGACTCCTACCAATAAAAACCAAAATTTAAAATCTAAACTATCAATCTTCTTAACCTTTTTCTTCAACCCATTTAGTTTCTTGAATTCATAAGATATTTATTTTCTTATGAACCATGATAATTTACTTTACTTGAAAGAGTACTTATATTCCAAGTTTTTTATCCTAATTCCAGTTTCATAAACTAGCTTCTTTGGTCACATCTTTCAATAATGCGGGAACTATTATTTGCCACTTTTACTATATTCAATCCATATAATGTGCCACTTTGAGGGAACGTCCTAACATTGACATAATGTATTATATGATTCATGTCAGGATTTTTTGACAAGTTTTACATTAGTTGTACTTAATGTAACCCTTTAGATTTACTATTTGTGGCTTGGATATGGCAATGATAATGTTAAAGATAAATGGTAAGATTCATAAATCTAATCAATGAGATCAAATTAACATACATAAATAGTAATAAATAAACTAAAGGAAGCTTTTATGCCTTTTACTCTATAACAATATGTTGTGCTACAAATTTATCAAAATTCTAAAGCAACCTTAGAATATATGTCTAAAAAAACATTGGGTGAACATTCAATTTGATCACGTCAACATGTGTAAGAAAATTAAAACAATAATACATGTTATATTGGAATGTTTTTAAAATATTCAAAATATTATTTTTAATATTTGACCAAATTGAAAATAATACCCTCTGCAAAAAATTTTATAAAATAGAGGATGAACAATGGTAGGATATTCCGAGTTGAATAATTTTTCTAGTTGACCTAACTCAAAAAAATGAAGTTAAGATTTTTAAATTCTAGCTTCTCTCTCATTGATCTCGTTTTATTTTCTTCCCACTTCCTTATCCATCAAAGCCTAAGGAAGAATGGAATGGCAAAATGAACTTTCTAAATGTGTTTTAAATTGTACATATAATAAAAATAAAGGTGAGGGCATAACTAGTAATAATAATTATTTAATATTTTATAAATTTTAAATATAAAAATATAAACCTTCAAAATTTCCAAAAATAATCGTAAAATAGTACATTATGTATACAAATGTCATATAAAAAGATTTTTAAAATGATAATCAGATGACACTAAAAAATATACATGTACTAACATATATCAATTTAAGTTTCAATTAAACATGAAATACCCTGCACTCATATCATGCTAGTATCATGTCAATTACCATAGAAAAAAGAAAAGTATTCCAAATTTAGAATATAAACTTATCTATGATGTAATAAAAATAATTTAATAATTGGACTTTAAAATACAAATAAAAAATGGTATTTACAGTTTGTTCTACAAATTTTTTTTGTAATTCACAAAATTGCATTATTGTTTATTAGTAAATTATTTATAAAATTATTTCATGACTAAAAATCATTTAAAAATATGCTTTAATAAAATTATTAGAGTATAAGACTAGTTAAACATGTGTTTGATTATATAAAATATAAATATAGATATTCAAGAATATTGTGGTTGTTTCCTAAATGGAATTGAACCCATGGGTAGCAAGAGTAAAGGTAGATTAATCTTGAGAGGAGAACTTGGAGAGTAGACATAGACCATTGGCACTTATCATCAAATTGTATCTCTTTTACTTTTTACACCTTCTATTTTTATGACATCTTTTCATGTATTTTAAATATTATATGACAATGTGAAACATATGTGATTTGAACTTTATTGTGATAAGAGATCAAAAAATTGTGTTCTAGAAATTAGATTCAAAGAAATTGTTATGTGAAAGCATGTTTTTCTAATTCAATAAAAAAATATGGTGCAATTATATCTTTTAAACTAGAGAACTTTAATTGCTAATTTTATTTTATTTTTAAAAGAAAAAAAATTATTAAACATTTATTTTAAAATAAACCAATATAGTTTCCCATTAAAATTGTCATACCTTATATATTATGTTATGATTAAATAAAGGTCATTATCGTGCAACCTCCAATGATGAAGCCCAATGGTGGCTATCTACAGAAGATGGAAGCCTTTCAAATGAGAAGAAGGATGAGATGCCTTTGCAAGTCCAGTTCATGTTGGGTGACAGGCCATAATGAAATTACTTATGAAGCTAAGATCCCAACACCTTCATAATACCTTTTAACTTTATTTTTCTTATCATAGCCACAACATTGTAATTGTTTTTAATATTAGAAGACTTTCATTTCAATTTTTTGATGATGTAACCAAAATCGATGTGCAATGTGAGAAGTTAAATTCAATTTAATTTGAGTAGTGATAGTGATTGGCCCCCACTTACATGTATGACCTACAATTGAAAATGACCCAGTAACATGAATCCTAAACCCATAAATGAAAATTTCAACTAACAAATTTAACCTAAATTTCAATGCTCTTTCTTAATAAAGAAAAAAAATTAAAATGTTGACTACAAAATTTTTGATTCTTCCACAACTTCCAAATTTAAGTGCCCATAATTGTATTCAATAAATTTAACTAATAGTATATCCTTAACCATATTTAATAACAGATATAAAATATTAATTATTCATAGAATCACAAAGCTTAATAATAATTTTATATCTTTAAATCACAATATACTTTTTGGCATGTCTTTAAATCTTCTAAATTCCTAAATAAGTTAGAACTTTATAAATTAACTTCCAAGCTTCTCATACAACACTTGAGCGAAGAAACTAATATAAAAAATTCTCTCTCTCTCTCTCTCTCTCTCTCTCTCTCTCTTTCTCAAATCAAGTTTGAACCTTCATTCAAATAAAAGAAGGGTGTGATGCATTATAGGTGTAGTTTATACTGGGTGAAAGGCCATAATCAAATTACTTATGAAGCCAAGAGTCCTCCAACTTCATAATACCTTTTACTTTATTTTTCTTATCATGACTTTAACGATTAATTATATTTAGTATTACAAGGCTTTAATTTTAATTTTTTGATGATTTATTCAAAATCTCTAAGTAATTTGAGCAGTTTGATTTAATATAATTTGAGCAACAACACTTATTGTTTCTACTCAATGTCATAGTATTTGTCATTATGATGCTATGTTACATAATTTAAGCTATAAATGTACAAAACTCATAAAATAAATGATGTAATATATTATTCAAATATGATACTAACAACTTTGAACTCTACTCAAACCAAGTTCAAACCCAACTTTATTCAAACTTTATTCAAACTCTACTCAAACCTTGTTTAAAACTTATTTGAACCCAACTAAAACATTGCAAACTTCTAACTATCTTGTTTGATTAAGTGGAACCTTAATCAAATATTATTCAAATCTTGCTCGAAGCTTTCATTCAAAGAAAGTACAAACCATGGTTTGAATACAAGCCAAGTCAAACCAAATTCATTTGAAATAGATTTCAATAGTAGGCCGTAAATGTAAGGGAGGACATTTTTGTATGAAATGATATATTTCTCTAAGAAAATAAATAATAGGGATATTTTTATAATACGACTATCATGAGTCATATAGATATAAAGTAGGTATTATATGGAGCATAATCTAATAACATGAATGATAAACTCTTAAATGATAATTCCAAAAACAAATTCAACCCAAATATCAATGCCCTTTCTTAATAAGGAAAAAAATAAAAATTTGGATTACCAGATTTAATTCCCCATAATTGTACTCAGTAAATTCCTGAAATATTATATTAGTAATGATATTTTACAATAGGTCTAAAAAATTAACCAAAAAAAATCACAAAAGCTTAATAATATTTTTTATTTATAAACCAGCATATTTTATTTAGCATATCTTTAAAACTTTAAATTTCCATGTAGAACTCTATAAATTAACCTCCAAACTTCTCTTTCAACACTCGAGCAATTCTCTCTCTCTCTCTCTCTCTCTCTCTCTCTCTCTCTCTCCCCCTTCTCCCAGATTCTCTTCTACCTAAAAATAATTCAGTACTGATAGAAGAAGCGAACAAGGTATTTTTTGCAAGGAATAAAGGCAGTGAGTTCACAACTTGGAAACTCGTTTATTAGCTGAAGCTAATGAGCACAACATTTTGATAAGCACAAAGAAAAATCAACAAAAGTTTGGATAACAAGGTGATGATAACAAAGGAAAAATTGAAGGAGATTTTGTGTTGGGCATCAATGAAATGGAAGTTACTTTTTTGGCATTTGATTCAATCTCCATGGAGATTTTTATTCTACATGAAGACTGATGGTGGCACGTGGTTGAGTATTAATAAAGTCTAGACTAATTTGGTTGAAGGGTATTATTCACTTTTCAAATTGGACGGCATTTGATCAATTATTAATTAATTTGGTTAAAATATATGGTTTATTTTGATTGGAGAAGTTAATTATTTAAGTGTGCGTTTAGAGTTGAATGAGTTTGTGTGTATATATATACATATAATATGTACCCATGATTAATTGATTTAGGTTAGGTAAATCTAAATTTGCCATGAACTCATCTTAAGCTTGAAGTCGACAAAGGGAGAGTACAACTTGTTATCAAATTAAATACATGTTAGAAACAGTTTAGCTTATCCCTTAGGATGAACTAGACCTATAAAATTAACTCATTCCTCAAGATGAACTCATCCCATATATATATATATATATATATATATATATATATATATATATGTCTCACACACATACATACATATACACATGATACATATATACATACATAACATATACATACATACATATACATACATATATATAACATATGCATATACATAAATATTATATCGCTCCAATACAGACTCTTGCACACATTTTTCAATTATATTCAAGACTTCTAGGGATGCCCTAGCATTAACACAATATTTTAAAGGATTCATGTTATGATTATTTCAACAAGTTTTTTTTGGTCTCAAGAACCTCTAGTTTTCCCATATGACTTGGGATTGGAAAATGTAGTTAAATATCATATATAAGTAAACATAAAATTTTAAATATCAACTATATAAATATATAAAGGATAGAGACATGAGTATGATGGATACATTTAATTGTTAGTAAAAAAATATTAAGTTATGACATTTTAATAAATATAATTTTTCTTAGATTAGGTGAGCTTTTTGACTCTAGCATTATAAATTGTACATTTTATTTCAAACTAATACTTAAATGTTACTTTACAATTAGGATTTAAATAATTTATATTAAACTTTTATGTTGACATATAAATTACTCAGACATATTAAATTACAATAATTATTATAAATGATTAACATGCATTGTTTTTTAAAGTTATTTTAAAAAAATTTTAATTGAACATTTTAAATTTATTTTTTTCTCTCTGAGCCAACTTTAAGCCAAACTTAACTCAACTTGTTAGTTCACAAGCCAACTTGTTTAAAAAAATAGTAAAACTAATTACATTTAAAATAAATTTTAATTTAATAGTTTAAGTACAAAATTATTAAAAAATATTTAAAAAATATTTATAGCAAGTAATTTTGTATTAGTTTCCTTCTAGTCCCTCATTCTCGTTATCATTTTGTTTATAAATATTATTTGATATAGGATTATTGTAACTCTTCCATGCTAAAGGAGATAGCTCGTGAATGATTCAAGTTTGTAGAATAAAACTCAAGATGGAGTTCAAACTTGATTGATTAATCGAGCTCATGCATGTTTAGCTTAACTTGAGCTCAATACTCATTTACACTCCATGGCTCCATTAGTAATTGAGGCCTTGCATCCATCATCAACGCACCTAATAATTATCATATTTTTTTTAGTCCATTTTATGTAACTTGGATGAGTTATCTGTTGTTGATGAATTCTTGATTTTTATCCTAGTTAATTATATATTATATTCTTTTTTATCTTGCATTCTAAAATCTTGGGCATTTGGCATCAATTTATGCTCATCTTGCTATAGAGAATGTTGAATTTAAGTTTATTCATTTGTGACACCTAAACCTAATTAACAATATTAACTATAAAAGCAAGAGAAAGATGGAGGAGTGAGAGTGACATAGAGAGAGAGAGAGAGAGAGAGAGAGAGAGAGAGAGAAAATAGAATTTTAGGATTTGACTTAATAGGAATGTCATATGAATAGAAAATAAATAAATACACTTTGAATTAAATTTTAATATATACTTTTCGAAAAAAGAAAAGATATGTTGATTGTATTTAGCTATTATATTAAATGCATATTAATTACTTTCAAAATAAGTATTTGATTAGTATGACAAGATATATGCTTAAGTGAGATCTAGAAGCTAAATTGTTTGGATGAACTCATCTTAAGAGTTTAGAATCCTTTATGAGATCATTGGGTTTATCTTGAATGACTATGTTCATTTTAAATGTTGAGTTTATAATGAAAATAAGTTCAACCCAAAATAAGAGTCCATTTTGAGGATGAGATTATCTTTAAGAGATGTTCATCTAAAGAAATAGGTCCATTGGGGCATAGTTCATTTAGAAGATCATGTTCATCTTGAGTATAGTTCATCATAAGAGAAGTTCATGAGGACAACAACTAGAGAATATAAGTTCATATATATATATATATATATATATGGGATGAGTTCATCTTGAGGAATGAGTTAATTTTATAGGTCTAGTTCATCCTAAGAGATAAGCTAAACGCTTTCTAACATGTATTTAATTTGATAACAAGTTGTACTCTCCCTTAACTTCAAGCTTAAGATGAGTTCATGGACAAATTTAGATTTACCTAACCTAAATCAATGAATCATGGGTGCATATTATATGTATATATATACACACAAACTCATTCAACTCTAAACACACACTTAAATAATTAACTTCTCTGATCAAAAGAAACCATATATTTTAACCAAATTAATTAATAATTGATCAAATGCCGTCCAATTTGAAAAGTGAATAATACCCTTCAACCAAATTAGTCTAGACTTATTAATACTCAACCACGTGCCACCATCAGTCTTCATGTAGAATAAAATCTCATGGAGATTGAATCAAATGCCAAAAAAAGTAACTTCCATTTCATTGATGCCCAACACAAAATCTCCTTCAATTTTTCCTTTGTTATCATCACCTTGTTATCCAAACTTTTGTTGATTTTTCTTTGTGTTTATCAAAGAATGTTGTGCTCATTAGCTAATAAATGAGTTTCAAGTTGTGAACTCACTGCCTTTATTCCTTGCACAATACCTTTGTTCGCTTCTTCTATCATCTGAATTATTTTTTAGGTAGAAGAGAATCTAGGAGAAGGAGAGAGAGAGAGAGAGAGAGAGAGAGAGAGAGAGAGAGAGAGAGAGAGGTGATGCTCGAGTGTTGAAAGAGAAGTTTGGAGGTTAATTTATAGAGTTCTACATGGAAATTTAAAAGTTTTAAAGATATGCTAAAATAAAATATGCTGGTTTATAAATAAAAAATATTATTAAGCTTTTGTGATTTTCTGGTTAATTTTTTAGACCTATTGTAAAATATCATTACTAATATAATATTTTGTGGAATTTCTTGAGTACAATTATGGGGAATTAAATCCTGGTAATCCAATTATTTTTATTTTTTTTCCTTATTAAGAAAGGGCATTGATATTTGGGTTGAATTTGTTTGTTGGAATTATCATTTAAGAGTTTATCATTCATGTTATTAGATTATGCTCCATATAATACCTACTTTATATCTATATGACTCATGATAGTTGTATCATAAAAATATCCCTATTATTTATTTTCTTAGAGAAATATATCATTTCATACAAAAATGTCCTCCCTTACATTTACGGCCTACTATTGAAATCTATTTCAAATGAATTTGGTTTGACTTGGCTTGTATTCAAATCATGGTTTGTACTTTCTTTTGAATGAAAGCTCGAGCAAGATTTGAATAATATTTGATTAAGGTTCCACTTAATCAAACAAGATAGTTGGCAAGTTTGCGCAATGTTTTAGTTGGGTTCAAATAAGTTTTAAACAAGGTTTGAATTGAGTTTGAATAAAGTTTGAATAAAGTTGGGTTTGAACTTAGTTTGAGTAGAGTTCAAAGTTGTTTGTATCATTTTTGATTAATATATTACATCATTTATTTTATGAGTTTTGTACTTTTATAGCTTAAATTATGTAACATAGCATCATAATGACAAATACTATGATATTGAGTAGAAACAATAAGTGTTGTTGCTCAAATTATATTAAATCAAACTGCTCAAATTACTTAGAGATTTTGAATAAATC
>CM038233.1:58352773-58411098 GCA_021442155.1 Cymbidium sinense
TTGAATTTCACTCATATGGGTTAATATGGGTCAAATGAGCTAGGTTGACCAATTTAATAAAATTGACCAAATTGGCTTGGGTTAGGTGATGGCTTAGATTCTATTGATGATTTGAAGATGATTGTAGTCTTTGATTTTAGTCAATTAGAATTTAGGAATGATTTGGCCCAATTTGGTCTTTTAGGACAACTTGGGTCAACGACAAAGGCCAATCGGATTTGGTTTTATGGTCAAGTTATATTCAAGGATCAATTTGAAGTTGGTAAGAATCATTAGTTTTAATTGATTTGAATTGGGATGGGATTTGGTTCAATTTGGTTCATGTAAATTAGGTCAACTTGGGCCAAGTAATTAAATTAGCTTGGTTCGTAATTGATATTCATCAATCAAAGGTAATCAACAATCATTTTGGAGGTTCTAGATGAGTTGGTTCAATCCAATTTGGGTTGGATTGAGATTTGGCTCAAATGGGTCCTTTAGGTCACTTTGGGTCAAATGAACCCAACAGAATTGATTTTGGTTTGATTTGATGATTGATTTAGAATTAATTGATAGCTTTGATTACAATTGATTTGAGTTTAATTGATTTTGCCTCATTTGGACATTTTGGGTTCAAATTGGATAGCTTTGGTTAATTGAATTGATCTTGGTCAATTGGCTTGATTGTAGCTTTAGGTTGAGCTTGGATAAAAGTTTGAATGGTTGGGACACTTTTGTTAAAATCAATTGAGTTAGATTTGATTGAAGGTAATTTTGGTTAAATTCATAGGATTGGCTTAAGTGATCAAGATGGATTTTAGGTTTAAATCATTTTGGCTTGGAGCTTGGATATGAAAGTAAATTCAATTGGGTTTTGGTTGGATTAATTTGAGATTACATTTGGCTAAGGGGCTAGGCATGAGTCTTGGTTTAGGCCATAGGGTGGGTAGGTCACCTTTAGATCTTGCATTACAGCCTAAACCTATGGAAAGTCCTCCTATATCTTTAGGTTTGGGTTAAGTGTTCATTTAGCCACTAGAAGTGTCCTATGACAAAGAAGATCCTAGTGTCTAGAAGACTCGTAGGTCTAAGATGGAAGATTGAATCCTCATTCCCAAAGTGAGGTCAACAAAAGGACCCCCAATAAGTGTATTGTAACTGACAAGGTACACCACAGATATTAGCATTGACCGAGTCGATCAACAGTGTCCAAGAGGATTATAAGTGCTAACTAATACTATGTATACCTAAACTAAGAGGTAGATAGAATCATGATCTTAGCGCAATGTAACTCATCTCATGCCAAGAGTATAAAGAGAGCCAAGAAGATATGGTTTAAATTGGCTGAAGATTGATTTCATGTCAACGACATGAAGAGAGATTCACTGGGGAATCAAACATGAATTGGATTGGATTTAGGAAATAATTTATGCCAAGGTCATAAAAGAAGAAATCATCTAGGGATTGAGGTTTGACTGGGTTTATTTGATTTAGTTTGGGAGGAATCCACTAGGGATATAGATTTGATTGAATTTGCTTTATTTTTTTTATTTGGTCCAATTTATGGAAGAGAGATCCGCTAGGGATACATGTTTCAATTTATTTAATTTAGTTTATTGATTTAATTTGATTTTGATTGATTGATTTGATTTGGTTTTGATTTGGCTCCATTGGGGAGATTAATTTGATTTGATTTGGACCTCGATTTGAGATAGGTCACATTAAAATGGGGCTTTGTAAGCCTGGGCCTATCTTAGATTTACCAGTCTAAAGGGGTAGTCTACCATGCAAGGGTAGGACTATCCGACCTGGGGTTGCCCATCGCAGTTGTGCTAGAAGAAAGCGTGAGACTTATATCTTTCAAAGTGGAATCAGTTGGGTGACTTGTTGATAACACAATAAATTGAACCCGACCTATATTACTAAGTGAGTGCTGGGATCTTATCTCAACTCAAGAGTAGTCAAGGAGATTCCTATAGTGAGTTTTGCTTACACTGCTTAAAGATAGGATGTCTGCTTAGAAAAATGTGCCTTTAGGGGCATTATCTTAATCCACAAGATATTTTGTTTTATTTTATTTGTTTGTTTATTTAGCGTGAACCCTATTGGTTTGTGAGGATTGACACTAAGAAGAAGCCATGGGGGATTTAGCTTATCTTAGATTTACTAACCTAAGGGATAGTCCGCACATCCATAATACAAAACTTCCAACCATAAGGGAGGCTACTAGGAAAAGGGAACTGTCCAATCCAGTAGTAACTTGGGTCATATCTAGAAGGGGTCGTGAAGACATAGTCCAAATAGAGTGCCCACAGGGAAGGTGCCTTTGGGGGCATTATCCTGATCCCTAAAAATGATAAAGCCTATAGGTATAATAATTACACCAAGAAGAAAGCATGGACTAACATCTGCCTGAGTGGTGTTATCCACCGGGTGGGTCACTATTAGCAAAGCGAACACCAACCAATCTAAGGTTCTGTCAACATGCGATAATCAATCTAGGAAGAAAGCATAAGGGATTCACCATATCTCAACCCATGATAACTTTTAAAATACCCAAAAGTTTTACCATTAATAATAATAGAGAAATGAGAAGATTCAATACAATATATTTACAATATTTTGAAAAGGAATTAAACCCAAAAAGATTTTGAATATTATAAGAAAATTTATAACTAAGACAATCATAAGAGTTTGAAATGTCAAGTTTCAAAACTAAATTTGAACATATAGTTTTGACATTAATATCATGAATCAAGTTTTGTGCAAGTAAAATATTATTAGATATAGATCTACCTTTTACAAAGTTTGTTTGATTAAGAGAAATTATCTTGGGAGGCAAGATAGCCATACAATTTATTATCATTTTAGAAATAAGTTTATTAAAGAAGGTACATAGACTAATTGGCCTAAAATTAGACCAAGTATTATAATTATTAATTTTAGGAATTAACTCAATAGAAGTGCAAGTAAAGAAATTATGAAATGCATGTCCTTGAAATAATTGTCCAAACAACATCTCACATCATTTTTTTTTATATACTTGCATTTGAAAGAATGAAGTGATAAATCCATCTTGACATAGAGGATATAGGGTATCTTCCTAGAAAAGGAGGAGCAATCAAATCAACATTATCTTCCTCACTAATTTATTTCACAATTATTTGATGGAGAATATTTTCGTTAAAAAATCTTTGTTCAAAATTTTTGCAAAATAAGTCATAGGAGTTATTAATAATATCCTCATCTTCAACCAATTCAATAGTATCAAGTTTTATTTTATTAATAAAATTAAATGATTTGTTTTATTAACTAAGGCATGAAAATATCATTATTATGATCACCCTTAACAATAAGTTTGTAAGCTGATTTTTATCTCTAATAAGTTTTTCTATATCAAGTAATTTGGCTAAATCAATTTTAACTTTAGATAGAAGATCAACATTATCATTAGAAGTGATAATCTAAAATCATTCTCTAATTTATAGACCATTGTTTCTAACTCATGAATATTAGTAAAAATAATTTTAAAATGATTTGTATTTCATCAATTAAGAGTTTGTTTAAGTCTTTTAAGTATATATCAAAATCTAGCTATACCATAAACCTCATCAATAAATATAATATGAGATTCCAATTGTTTTGAACAACTTGCAGAAAAGGACACTTTCTTAAGCCATATATTTTGAAATATGAAAACAATTGAATTATTTTTAAGAGGAAATTTAATAGTAAGGAGCAAATGAGCATGATCTATTGAAGTCAAGTTTAAATGCTCGACAACAGTAAGATGGTATTTTTCAATCCAAATTGTATTGAAAAGAATCCTATCAAGTCTTTTCCACACCATAGAGTTATTCCATGTGAAAGTTAGCAACTCAAAAATAGCTCAGAATTTTTTTTTTTATGCATAACTCTTGATAAATAATTCATCTAAACACTTTCTACTATTGAGAGCTAGCTTAATTTTTCAAAACAAATTAGTGTTCTATATTAAAATTATAAAAAAATTAAAATCAAACTTTCATGAAAATATTAAAAGTATTTTTGAAACCATCATCTTGTGACCCAAAAAAAAAAAAATCAACCATGAAATCCACTTTTTAGTTATACTTTTTACTAATGTATCCTTTAAAAGAAACTACCAAAGACATTAAAATGAAACCTCGCAACTCAAAAAACAAACATGGCTAATAGTAATATAGATAGATATGTGCCACTGATTTTCTAATTATTTTCTAATTATCAAGGCCGTTCCAACCAATTATCAAAGTTGTGTAACACTCTCTATGCACTTCCCAATTAGTCTTTGCATTCTCACTCTCGTCACAGGCAATCGTATGAAATGAAAATTTCACCGGAGCATCGTACAAATTCCAAAATAAATCTACCTCCACCCCATCTATATCGAAGGTAAAGTTCCCTCGAATTCTCCACTTTGTCTTCACGTCTAGAAGCGTCTCTCCATCGATGCTCAATGTCAGCTTCGCATCATCCTCTTCATATCACCGCTTTTATATCATGTTTGTTGCTTCTCTCTAATTAAAGTAGAGAATGCGCCATTTTGTTTAAAGAGATTAATCTCCTCATCCAATCTCACACTATCCTCCAAGCTGGAGAGGCCATCATGAGAAGTACTCTTTTACTTCATTGGGTGATTCCTGTGTGAGGTAAAACCTTTGGTATGGCTATTTGAGGGTAAATTTGATTTGTTAAAGTTTTATTTTAATGATACATGAGATAGTTTGTATATGGTGCATAAGTTCTTATGATTCTACGTTTATAGTTAGTTTATAGAAGGAAACAAACAAAGCATATATAATTAGTTATAAATGCTTCGATGGGTGTGATAATGGGGTTATTTTAGACCTACTATTAATTATGGATTGGTAAATAAGTATTATAATATTAGATGGAAATTATTGCATGCAATTAGAAGGAATTAAATTTGGTTTATATGAAAGTTGTGGATTTTATTTACTTGTGATATTTGGTATGAAAAGGAATTGTCTATTGCAACTCCTCTTCATTGTTGATCCTCTAGTACACCATCAACTTACATTGTTTGCAAAAAAAAAATTTGAATATAAAAGCTTATGCCAATAATATTTATGTTAAATAACTCTTTAGCCCAAGCCCCGTGAGAAAGACTTAATAAAAAAACCAAGATTAGTTGTTTCAATAGCATAACAACAATAGAATTTATAAGCATTAAGACTTTTATTTCAGCACTTAAAAATGTATTTCATGATTTTTAGTCCTCCCTATTAAAGAGTGACACAATATGATATGCATGGTGTGAAACATACAACATTCTAAGGGGGGTTGCTAAATTTTTATTTATCTTGATTATGAACCTAGGCTTTAAGGTGAGGTTGTGAATTGTATTAAAATTTAGTTATGAGTTATTTAGTAGGTTAGAAAATTTAATTTTATCCTAAAGAGCCTACCGCATCCAGGCCACACATTAAATCATCACACTTTAAGAAACTTATGAAAATCATGTCATTTTCATTGCACAAACCAAACACAACAATCAAATGTTTAGATTTTTCATAAAAGAATAAAAGGTTGGTCTGGGTATCGAATACACTGAAAAAAAGAAAAAAATGGCTAGCTAAGCTTTACCCTTATACAACTCGGATTATAATTAAATGTTACAATTAAAGTAAATGCTATGGGGTCTTCAATCTTGTTCTCTTTCTTCTACATAGATTAATTTGTTCGTGCTTCATGTAGGCTTCCCAAGTCTTTGCCTTCTAGCCACTATTCATTCTAAACCCCATACTAATCATAATCCTATTACAAAAATTACATATTTATGAAAAATGATATCTAAATACACCTGCAAAATTGATGATAGCTAAACAAACATACAAGACAAGTAATTGTACTTCACATATATGGACTTAGATCTGCACTTGGATAGCCAAGCCCACTGTCTAATTGAATTATGTTTATGGCATAAGCATCACTTGCAAGTAAAAATATGTATATTTATTTATTATTACAACAACCCATTTAGCATAATCTCTGCATAAAACATCATTAGGCTAGACCTAACATCTGTAGTCACACAAATAATTCTAACATCCGGTCTAAAATATTACATCATAAAATAAAACACATCATAACATACACGCCTAACTTAACACTAGAATCAATGAATTAGCATTCAAATGTGCTGCTAAGGCTTAGAGTTGTGTTTCTTAATTAAGATTTAGAGTATGTTTGTTTAAAGTTATAGAATTGTTTAAATTAACCATTAGGGGTGGTTTCATTTCAAATATTTCAATGAATTGACTGGTTTTAAATTTACACTTTCTTGTTTCATTTGATACTTAACATCTAATATTATAAATAGAAAAAAGAGGTTTGACCCTTTCATCACCCTAAGTTAACTTAGGTATATTATCATGGCTTTAGTTTATTTGATGAACCACTTATGAACATTTTAATAAGCCAATGTTTAGATTAATTTTAAGGAATCTTATTCAAATATGAAAGACATCTTAGGATTAATGAAATTGAGTGACCATCACATGAGTAACATTCCATTACTTCTTGGCATTATCAATAGCATACACACTCCTTCATTTTTCTTTTATTTTCTTCTTTGTTCATAATATTTGATTTAATATACATATTTGTACATGCAATACATATTCATATTTTGCACACTTAATGATCATTAATGCATAAATTTGGTAGGAAAAAAGATTTCATTTCATAGCTAAACATATACAAATACATATTAGAAATTTAAGTTAGTACATGCCATTGTTAAACTGGAGAAGTGAGAGTATCTAAGCCTCCTTGGGCCTACTTAAATCCTCATGTTCCTAGGATGACCATACTATATACTTGCCAATTCAAATACATATAAATATATCCATAAGCATAGAAATGGAAATCATGCAAATGTCATATAAAAAATAAATCTTTTGTTCATGTAAAGTTTAGTGGCATGAAAAGCAATGTTTTATCCCAATATCTAGCACATGCATACAAATAAATGAAATTAAGCTAGTACTTGCCATTGTTAAACTAGAAAATGAGATTATCTAAAACCTCCTTGGGGCTACTTAAAGCCTCATGTTCTGGATGTCCAAACTATATACTTGCCAACTCAAATATATGTAAACATGCACATGAAATATAAGATAAAACAATCATTTACTATCTCTAAGTTATAACTAAATAGAAAATTTATTAAGCATTTATAGCCAACATTAACTTAAACTTCACACATTTTTATTCGTTATTAATTTATAGTTTCAAAAATAATTTGAGATTTATTAGTGATAATATCTAAACAATATAATAATATTTATTGAACACATGCAAATTAAATGCAATCATATTCTTCTTATTAAATTTATTTTTCTTTGAAACATGAACATATGAAACAAATGACATTCACATTTAAAATGATAATTGAAAAGAGGTAATTAAATATTGCAACATAACATACTCAATTACATTATGTCCTACGGACAATCAAGCCAAAAAAATATTCCTTAGCACTAACCAAAGTTCTTATAAGATTTGGTTTTGATGTTTAAGTTGTTACAACCTAAAGAGGAGAAATGATACATAGGATTTACCCCATCCCATGTTGGTGATTTGATATATTTAAAGAAGAAAATTAAATAGATTTTTATGAGTTGATTAGGTTCAAGCCATTAAGCACATCAACTTAATTACCCTTTCCTAAACTTCTTTAATTTTATTAACTACTTGATCATGAGCCTCCAATGATTTGCTTTAAGAAAATAAAATTAGCAGTATACTTAAGAGAGTCTAATACAATTATGTTCATGCTCAAGAGTTAATTAAATTAAAGAAGAAAATAATCTATGTTAAATGCTCTTATGGTTTTCCCACACCAATAGGATAATCATAATTTTGTTAATGACTTTATACTATTAAACACATAAATGGATATTAATGGATTATATTTGATTTATCTAAATCAATTTTTTAAATTTTTGTTTATATTTTATTATTGATTTTTTTATTTATTCCTTAATTATTAAATCCATTAATTAATTTTCTTGAGGAAGGATATTTGAAAAAAAAATTTGGAAAGGGGCCGTAATTATTTCTCTCATTATTTTCACTATTCACATCAATTAATTAACATTAATTGTTTAATTTTCACTATTCACCAACTTTAATAATCATTTAATTAATTAAAAGGTAATTATTGAAATTTCAAAATCTTTAAACTATATGGTAAATAATTCCAAGAAAATTATTGGAGGCAGGACATCCCATAGAATTATCCCACTATATTTGGAATTAATTAGCCAAGTAATTTAGCATTAATTAAGATAATTAGTCTAAGCTTCAATCCTCAATTAAGCATTGTTCGTTAGGTATTAATTATAGATTTTATTTGTATTCAATTCTCCTCTATCTAACCTTTCCAAAATGGGTTTATTTGCATTTTTTTGGATTTTTTTTATAATTACTCATGATTTTTTAAAATTACTTATAATTAAATAATGAATTTTCAATCAAACCCTAATTTAATTACTTTCGTAATTTAGTGTGATCTAGAAGGTCTAATTAATTTTTTCGATCTTTGATGTTTATTAAAGTGATTCGAATTAATTTGATGACTTTTTATAAATTTTATAATTTTAATTAATTATTTATTTAAAAATAGCTAACTACCTTCAAAAATTAATAACTCTTAAACTAAAAATCTTGTTAACTCAAAATTTTTTATGTTAGGTAGGCAATAACATTAAGTATCATTTCTAAAATTTTCAATTTGATTGGTTTTTAAGAGTAAATAAAGAAATATAGATTTCACTAAAACTCAATTACTCCTAAAATATTCATCCAAATATTTTAGGTTCCTTGGATTCCTCTTGAAAAGAAGAATCCATAGAGCCCTTATTTGCATTTTTAGATTAGTATTTAATTTCTTATGATTTTTTGAAGTTTCGGGTCAGATCTTGTAGAATAAATCAAAGATGAGGTCTAAGCATAGCCATCCAATCTATTGAAGTACGATGGACGACCCGAAGGTTGTCTCCCTCATGGGAGGTAGACAAAATAGGGTTAAATTGATGGGATCTATCACAAATATCAATGGATCTCATGATCTTCTAGTGACCTTAACTAAAAGTCGCTTTATTTGCATTGGGAGTTAAAAAATAGAAAGTGCGATGGGATCTACAGGAAAATCTTAGATTTGTGCAAAATTTTCACCAAACATAAGCACATATGGTTGATCTAAAGTTAAAAAAAAGTTATCTCACCGAAGCACACATTTGGTGGATGCTAGAAGATCTCAAATCTCCTCTTTTGCCTCCCTATGGAACTTGTAGTACTCCTACGACTCCTACTACTACTTTTAGATCTCCTCTTTTTCCTTCCAACACTTAAGGACTTTTTTTATAATTTTGAAAAATATACCTTGCTGGAACTAAGATAGGTGGTGAAATCGACCAACGTAGCTTTACCTTGAAGAGGCAAAGCTTGCTATTGAAGTCCCTCTTTTCCTCCGCACCATTCACTCCCAAGGCCAAATGTTGCCACGAGTTCATTAGAGTTTGATCGAACTCTTACCTTCGATGCTAGTATTTCTTGATTCATTCTTGCTCACCGAAGTGTGAGAAAAGCGTGGGAAGAGTTAATTAGGCTTTAGAGTTGATTTGGTGAGGTCATGTCAGATCAGAGCTCAGATGCTCGAGCTTGTCAGAGTGTTGTGAATGTTTGTTGAGTTTAGGGTTGGAGATACCATATGAACTACTCATTTGGGTGATAATACCATATCCATGCAAAGGTAGCCATTTTAGTCTTGCATTAATGAGGTGGACTCCCTAAAGGCTAGAAGAGTTTGGTCAAAGGTGAAAGGGAGAAACCATGGTTAGTGAACCATGGGCTCTCCAACATAAGAGAAACCTCAACTGGCCAAGCCAACCCACCAACTAGTTAGTATGGAGAGCTTATGGCATGCTAAGGTGATTGCATGCCTTAGTTAAAGGGAGGGGTTAGATCTACCTATTTTGGAATTTTATCTTATTTGGAACATTTGGTTTACTTGGTTTGGGTTAAAATTAGTTCATCTTGGGTTGGATCCACTTGGGCAGGCCAAGGGACATTTGAGTGTAATTTATACTATGTTTTGTTGGATTTATACTTAATTTGAATGTGTTTATCTCATTTGGATTCATGTAGGTCAAATTAGATTCAATTGGGTCAAGTTGATCAATTGATCAAATTGGTCCCAAGGGTTTTTTCAGTTATGTTCAAATGATGATTTGAAAAAATGAATGATTTGAATTTTGCTCATATGAGTTCATCTGAATGGGCCAAGTTGACCAATCTAGTCAAATTGGCTAAATTGAGTGTAATTGGAGGTTGGGTCATGTTCAATGATCACTTTGTAGTTGTTTCTAGGCTCTAAATTGGTTTAGTTTGATTTGGATTAGGTTATTGTTCAATTTGACCTTTTAGGTTAATTTGAGCTAGGTTGGTCAATTAGATTAAGTTGATCAAATTGACTTTAATTGGCTAATGAGGAGTGTCTACAACCAATTTGGAACTAAGTGTTAATTCAATCCAATTTAAATAAGATCCTAAGTTGGATCCATTTGATCCTTTAGGTCAAATTGGCTCAAGTTGGGTCAATGGGTCAATGTTAATGGGTTCAATTGAGGTTAAAGCATGACTAATAATCATCTTAGGATTGATTATAATAATTTGCTTGGTCCAATTTGACTTAGATCAATGTTTTGTCTAATTTGGCCTTTTAGGTCAAATTGGGTCAAGTTGGATTAAGTTGGCCAATTAGCCAAATTGACATACTTCGTTTCAATTAAATGTTCAAATATGATCATCAATCATTTTGGAAGTGATTATAAAGATTATTTTGGTTTGATATGGGTTGAATTGAAGTTCAGTTCAATTTGACCCTTAATGTTAAATTGGGAAAGGTTGGGTCAAATTAGATGATTGGTCAAATTGGATGTCAATTGATCATGTGAAATGTTCAAATATATGATTAGAGTGGCTTTGGTGCTCTAGGTTGGTTTAATTTGGCTTTGATCTAATGAGATTTGAGTTTGGCCTTATAATATTCAATTCTTGGGTCAAGCCAATTGACCAAAATGAATCCCGATGATGCCTCTATCAAGCTCAAATAATGAATTAGAGGACTTGGGCAAGTTAAATTTCAAATGGTTTAAAAGAATTTTGGGTTTAGCCCTTTTAGACCCAAATGGATTATATTGGGTTAACTTGTTCAATTTTCCAAATTGAACACTAATTAGATATGGTTTAAAATTGTTTGAGATTTTGGGTATTATATCATCAATTAGGTCTGCTATACGAGATTTGGCTTGAAGTTGGGGTCATTAGATTCCGCCTAATCTAGATTGGGATTTACCCGTAGGATTAAACTTTGTGAGTCTTCTAGGTTTTGAGTTGGTGTTTCCTTAGCTACTAAGTAAAAAGTTTAGTGCCTAGATTGAATCCTAGGTAAAGGAGTGGTGGATGTCAACCCCATTATAAGTGAAGTCAATAAGATTCATTCATAAAGATTATAAAATCATTAGCAAAACTAAAGTGTGACATCAAAATCACCTTTGGGGTTTGAGGATAATCCTCAAAAAAAGTTTATTAAGGCTTTGTGAGAAATATTCTAATGTCTACTTATACCATAAACCTCATCATTAGACATAATAGGAGATTCTAATTGTTTTTAACAACTTGAAAAAAGGATACACTCTTAAGCCATAAATTTTGAAATGTGAAGTCATTAGAATTATTTTTAGGAGGAAATTTAATAGTAAGAAGCAAAAGGGCATGATTTGATGAAGTCATGCTTAAATGCTAGACATAAGTAAGATGATATTTTGTCAATTCAAAATATATTGAAAATAATCCTATCAATTCTTTGCCACATCCTAGAATTATTCCATGTGAAATCCAGCAACTCTTCAAAAAACCTTATAAAAAATTTATTTTTATGGATAACTCCTCATACAATAATTCATCTAAACACCCGTTGAATGTTGAGAGCTAGAGTAATTTTTGTATATAATAAAATAAAATTTAAAATGCTAAAATACATAATATATATATATATATATATATATATATATATATATATATATATATATATATATATATATATATAGAGAGAGAGAGAGAGAGAGAGAGAGAGAGAGAGAGAGAGAGAGAGCTATAATGGGGCAGTGGAGCGTGCTCCCCTATTAACTTCATCTAAGAGGAGCAAGGTGGTCTAATGGGTGGCAAGACAATGCATAGGGAGTACAAAGTGTTGTAGCTCTTATGGTGAGAGCCACATGTGAATTGAGGAGAGAAAAAAATAAATAAAGTTGACTGCCAAAGATAAGCAGGGGTCTACGCCCAATGGCAGGAAGCTGCCAAACCAATAATGAGCCGTCTTTGTTCCCAACAATATAAGTTGCTCTTTTGCCCTATTAATTTCTGCATAATAGTGATAAAGAAAATCACATCAAAATTGGATTTTGGCTATCATTTAATCACTATGATAAAGAACAAATTTTTTTATTTAATATGGGAAAGTTATATAAAAAAATAATATTTAAGGAAATATATAATATATATAGTTATATTATATAACTCTGTAAATATAGGTTACACTCTTATGAATTATTATTCAAAATAAATTAGTATTATATATTAAAATTATAAAAGAATTAAAATCAAATTTCATGAAAATACTAAAAATATTTTTGAAATCATCAACCAACCAAAAAACATTCAACAATCAAATCCACTATTTAGCTCATACTTTTTTATTATAATATCCTTTAAAAGAAACTACGAAGGACTTTAAGAATGGAAACTCAACTCATATAACAAACATGGCTAACTGTAATATAGATAGAAAGATGCCACAGATTTTCTAATTATTGGGATCCTTCCAACCAATTATCGAAGTTGCGTAACACTCTCTATGCACTTCCCAATCAGTCTTGGCATTCTCACTTTCGTCACAGGCAATTGTATGAAACGAAAATTTTACCGGAGCGTCGTACAGATTCCAAAAGAAATCAACCTCCACCCCCTTTATTTCGAAGACAGTTCCCTCGAATTCTCCACTTCGTCTTCACGTCCAGAAACGTCTCTCCATCGATGCTCAACGTTAGCTTCGCATCATCCTCTACAATATTATCAGCCACTTTTATCACAATACTGTGTTTGTTGCCGTTCTCTTTGAATCGGACTGAAGTGGAGAATGCGCCATTTTGTTGTGAGAGATTAATCTCCTCATCCAATCTCAGACAATACTCCATGTCGCTGTCAGGGACGTTGCCATGAGAAATATTTTTGTCTGTTCCTTTGCTCATTGTGAGGAAGAGGAAACTTCTTGTATGTTAGTATCTTCTTGTCTTCGCTGAAAGAAAACCTTTGGTATGGCTATTTGAGAATTAATTTGATTTGTTTAAGTTTTAGGGATTTAAAAGATACGTGAGATAGTTTGTATATGGTGGATAAGTTCTTATGGTTCTACGTTATTAGCAAGATTATAGAAGGAAAAAAAATATTAGCATCGCATAATTAGTTATAAATGCATCGGTGGGTGGGATAATGGGGGTTGTTTTAAACCTTCTGTTAAATATGAATGGTAAATTTTTATTATAATATTGGAAAGAAATTATTGAAATTAATTACAAGGAATTAAATTGGGTTTATATGAAAGTTGTGGAGCATTTGGTAATCATTATGTTTATTTATTTATTTTGCTAAATTATTGAATGTAATTACAAGGGATGAACATTGCTATTTGCTTGAATTTAGTTTGTTTGAATTCTTATTTAAGAAGAAATATTTTCATAGTTTCATCGAATTTGGTTAGTTCTACTAAGAGGTGTTTTTTTTCTTTTTTTTTGCCACAAACTATTCATCCCCAAAATTTTTGTCCTTCTTTAAACTAATAATGTAGAATCATCCTAAGTTAATAAAAAAAATATTTTTATTATGTACTATATATAACTTAATGTTCATTAAAATTAAATAGAGCTCCATGAATTAATATATAAGCTCTTCTTCCAACACAGTTTAGTAAGCTCTGTTTAAAATCAATCTACATGAAAATACTTTTGCTCATATCTTGATGTGGTGGAGGATTCTCATATATACCATCACCATCCTTTAAAGCTTGGTCACGATTCTCCTATGCCTGAGCCTCATTTTCCAGTGCATGTGATCCACATAAGAAGGCATGGCGGTATAATCACAATCCTTAAAGCTCGGTTCTATGTGAATGGCGATGAACACAACGTTTAGATAAGTGTGACAGATAGTAGGAAGTGGGATAATGAGGTTGGATATTGATGGAGAGAGTTTTGTAGGCGAGAAAGGCGATAAAGGGAATCAAAGTTTTATGTTAATGGGTGGTGGTTGATTTTAGGTGGGATATGATTCAATGCCCGATGAGCTTTTTATTTAAACAAGAAAGGGATGGATGGTGAACCAACTATTGATAAAAAAACATCAATAGTTGATTAAAAACTTCAATTTACCTATAATTAACTAGACTTGACAATACATAAGCATTTAGTGTGGTAAATCAACCAATGCATACTCTTAAACAAATGGATTAGATTTTAAAAATCATATATAAAAATATCTTAAAGGTAGTCCATAAAGTGGATTAATGTTTCACAAAATATATAGAACAAAGAAGAAACATTTATAAATAAATTTTGTAAGTAAGCATAACAAATCTAACTTTGGATTTTACATAAAAAATATGAGAAATGTTTTAATTAATTGGAAAATTAAAAAAAAATTATGGTAGCTAAAGTAGTGTGGAAGTATAATTTTACACTATTATAGAAGGATTATGTAAGTCAAGTAGTAAAATGATTGATGGAGGTTTATAAAAACATCATAAATTACCTTTAAGTTTTTAAATATGATTATAAGTTAGCAATTACTATTTTGAACAATCATGTTCAACATGACATAGTGAAATAAATAATGGTTTGTCATAATTTACAAAAGAATTAGAGAGACTGGAATAAACTTATGTTATTATGTTCCCACTATCTAACAAGTAGATGATAGCCTTATAAAAATCCTAAACAAAGAAGAATTATAAGATATGTTAAGCAAATTAAAAATAATAATTATGTAATCTTATACTTGAGAGAAAGTGTTGGTAAATAAAAATATATTATTGATTAGAAGTTTGTTTACAAATGTTTAAACTAAATTCAAGTTCAAACTTTCAAAGCTATTAGCAACTACTAATCAAGTTTGATTACAAATGTTTAAACCTTCAAAGTTCCCATTTTATCTTACATGTTTTCTTGTATAATAAATTAAGTTTAAATTGTTATTCTAACCTCTTAACCACATACCACTGGTAATAAATCAAATTGGTTTATTGCCAATATGCTATACATCAAACCTCTAGTTCCCTTAATGTAAGCTCAACTAACTTTTAGTGTGCAATTAGCTCTAATTTTATCTGTTACTAATTTTTCACCTCTTTATGTTAAATATGATGGTTACTTGGCTCAAATTTCATATAATTATTTCATATATTCATATATCCAGTAAATGAGATTCATTAGAAATTTTAACATTATAAATATAACATATAATTTCAAATTATATTCTAAGTGGAGGAGGTGGTTGGCCATTAGTTCCTTCTAAAAGAATGATGTGGAGCCTCTTTCTATGGAGCATGCTTACTTAAGTTAAGAAATAAGTGGGGCTGAAATTAATTCTTGATTATCCATTATACAAAAAATACAAGAATGGAAGATTCTTGCATGGCTCATCTTATTTTGGCAACATATATTCAACTACTAGATAAAATTAAATTTACAAAACTAAAATAAAATGTCTCAAATGATTATACAATTAACATAAACATCATAAAATCAAAATATCACTTCTAAAATTTTAAATTTTAAATTTTAAATTTAATGGTTTAAACTCTAAGTATAACAAGCTAAACATAATCCTCATATCCTCATATACAAGTACATTAATATATATATATATATATATATATATATATATATATATATATATATATATATTCATATATGTGTTCTTAATATACAATATTAACTAAAACAGATGTTATTGTTGCAATTTTAGTATATGGTAACTTGGTAATTTATGTTGATGTCAATCTTTAAGGAACTTAGGTCACTAAGAGAGATATGCTTTGAATTTTAATATTCATATTTTTAAATTTTAAAAGTAACATTTAATTATATATAAAAACTGATGTCTATTTTTTTTGTCTTTTAATTCTAACAATAAAAGCAAGTAATATTTTATCAATACAAGATCTAAATCGTCTATTTAGGAGAACAAATAGTAAAAAATGACTTTTTATTATGTTTTATTTAATATTTAGAATATATTTTCATGATCATAAATATTAAGAGATGTAAGAGAATGATGGAAGGTCTAAGTTTTATATACTATAACTCTAAGATGATGATATAGTTTACATTTCTAAGATGTTGATAAATATACATATATATATATATATATATATATATATATAAATAAAATGAGCATATTAAAGATAATTTAAATGAAAATTATGCAAAATCAAAGATATTTTAAAATATATGTAAATAAATAAAAATAAAAAAAATGAAATTTTGCATCTCATACAAACACTCATTAAACATTATAGAGTAATAATAATTGAAAATTGTTATGTTGTAATATAGATAATGCTATTGCTAACAATAATGATATTGAATTCATATTTTTTTAAAGAGTACATAAAAATATTAAAACATTGATCATCTTCTTTTGCTGTGATAGTAGAATGAGTGATTTTAATATCATAGTTTAATACAAATATATAATACACAAATAAAAGCAAAGGAATTGACACTGAGAGTTTTTGTATGAAAATGTGAAGATAAATCAAGAGCCTAGCTCCATTAAAATAATTCAGTTTATAATTCAAGTTATAGAAATCTGCACTTCACTATAATTGGAGAAGAGGGAAAAGTTGAGAGCACTTTTGTTATCTCCTGTAATTGTATTAGATATTATAAGAGATGTAAGAATGATGATTGTCAGATGATTAAATAGCAATTTTAATTAGGAGATGGTGGTCTAATGATGACAGTCGAACAATAAAATGAAGACAATAGTTAATAATAATGGTTAGGTGACGATCAAGTGATTGCAAGATAGGGGTTGATGATTAGATGAAGATAGCAATTTTTAGAATCATAATTTCAATTCCTATTTTTGTAAGCCTTAAATTTTTTTTTTTCTGATGTTTTAAAACATAGGAAAATATAATAAAAAAAAACATGTTTTAGTGATGTCCTTTATGCATGACTGTGCATCTAGATATCATTTTGAATGAATGTAACTATTTCCAATTCTAATTAATTTTTTCTTACTTATTTGGCATTTGTTTTAATTTTTATAATCATAGAATAATTTTTTAAAAATTGAAATTATCTGAGAATGATTATTTTTAAGCATAAATGTGTGTTTAAAATATCATTAATTTTTGGCATATATCTCATTTATGGATTTTATATTAAATGACCTCTTTAGGCTTTTGATTTGATTATTTTGTACTTTAAACTTATTAAATCTAATTGAATTAACTAATGAAAGGCTTAATTTGGGAATTTTAAAGTCAAATATCAAACAATGAAAACTTCCAAATATTTTAGATGTTTTTAAAATTATTTGATATTCTTCAATATTTTTTACTTCTAGGGTAATATATTGTGAGAATTATATATAAATTCTCAAAATACTCTTAATATTTGGGAGTGCACTTTAACTTGCTTTAAGAGTTTCAAAAGATTATTTAATTCAATTAATCTTTAATTTGATTAATTTTGTAAATATTCATATTAATTTTTTATATTAAATTAAATAAGAAAAAAAGGATTTGCTTTTGGCTTAGAATATTCACTTAAGTTTTTCTTTCTAAAAAATTTCAATTTTAAAACTTCAAAATTTTAAATATAATTACAAAAATGTACACTTTTGTAGTGTACTTGAATGTTTTGAATTTCAATTATATAATAATTTTGAGAGTATAAAATTGAAAAGGTATGAAATTTAAAATTTAAAATTTTAAAATCTCAATGTTTTATAATTGAAAATTTTAATATTTTAAATACCTAATTATGAACAAATTTTTTTAAAATTTTTGAAAGTTTTAGGATTGCTAAAGAGAAGTTATTTCATCCCATTGAATATATTCACATAGACTTTAAAGGTCACTAATTTAATTTAATATTTTTTTTAAACATTAAACTTTTTTTTTTTAATTTTTTTTCAAAAATACTGAATATGACCATTTTCATGCCTTAAAGAGGTCATTTATGCATGATTTTACATATAGACATCATTTTGAAAGTATGAGAATATTTTGTAATTTATTTAGATTTTTCTTAAAATTTAGCAGTACTTCTAATTCCATAATTTTTATAGTAATTATTAAACAATATCAAATAGTTTGACAATGATCATTCTGTATGCCTAAATATATGTTCAGAATTTCACAAGTAATGGGCATATATATCCCATTTTATACATTTTCATTAATAAATGCACTCTTTGGGTACATTTGATTAATTTGGGCTTTACAATTTTTCTATTCATTTAAATTATTTAATCAAGGCTTAATTAAGGCATTTTAAAATATTAAATATTGCATATTTCAAAATATTCTAATATTTTTAAAGTTATTTTTTATTTTTCATAATTTTTTATGTACTAGGTGATAATATATTAGAAATATTTAATAAAGCCTCAAAATACTTAAATATATCAGGCTTCAGTTTAATTTTCCTTAAAAGTTTTGGAAGAATAATTAATTCAATTGACTTTAATTTCATTAATTTTTTAATATCCTTTTCATTATTTTATATTCTTTACATATTCATTTAATGAAAAAATAGGATTCAACTTTTATTTTGAATATTCACTTAGGTTTGACTTCCTAAAAAATTTCAATTTTAAAACTTCAAATTTCTATATATAATATCAAAATTTAAACTTTTTGTAGGCTTCTTAATTCTTTGAATTTAAGTTATATAATAATTTTGAGAATATAAAATTGCAAAGTTAGTTTATGAAATCTAAAATTTTTAAAGCCCAATTTCATTTTTTTTATGATAGGTTCTATAATAAATATCTTCAAAAAAATATGGTAAACACTTATATGGTGTTCTAGTTTAAATAAGTTAACTCTCATGTGATTTAACAATTAAAAATATATATTTATCTATTTTCAAATCTCTTTTAACCCACTCAAAATTTATTTTCAAAATTATTTAAATATTATGACCACTGGCTTATTTATTGGACATTGAGAAAAATTAGTTTAATAATGAATTATAGTCATATAAGAGGTCCCTTATAGCAACATGATTATATCACACACTTAGGTGTATTTTTGTTGGTCACCATACATTAGGGTTAGTGTGTAGCAAGGTTAATGATTTTCTAATGGATCCTTTCTGATACATTGCTTATGACTTTTTATATTGGTTTGAAATAGTTAATTGGCACAAAACTAATTGGCTACTTTCTTCAATAGGATAAATATATTTTATAACATATATCGTAACTAGTATTCTTGATCATATTCATTACTCATCACAACATATCTTTTCCAATAGACATAAATTTATATGTAAACATAAATAATAAGCTTCATAAATTAAATCAATTGTCAAATTAACTTGTGTAACTTCTTATCGGTGAACTATAGAAAGCTTTTGTCATTTACTCTATACCAACATGTGCTACAAATTTATTAAAATCTTAGGAAGATTTTATACTACTCAAATTAGAATATATGCCAAAAAAATATGAGGTGAACATTTAATTTGATTAAGCCAACATGTCTAAAATAATTAAAGCAATAATATAACTTATATAAGATAGTTTTGAAATATTCATAATATTATCTTATATTTGACCAAATTAAAAATATTAACTTAATAAATCACACAAAAGATTATATAAAATAGAGGTTGAATTACCACAAGCTATCTCCAATTGAACAAGTTTTTCAATTGAATTGTCTCAATGAACCTAAGACTTGCAATTTCTATCTTCTCTCTCCTCTCTCTTTATCTCTTTCCCCTCTGACAGCCCAAGGAGGAATGGAATGCCAAAATCAAGTTTCTAGATGTCTTTTAACTTATACATATAAGAAAAATATGTGACGGTATATTAATAATAATTATTATTATTTTAATTTTATAATTTTTAAATAGTTTTTTGTAAATATCAATAGCTTCATATTATAAAAAACTATAATATAGTACATTATGTCTAAAAAAAACTTCTATGAAAATGATTTGTAAAATGGATATCACAATGATATCATGTCAATGATAATAAAAAATAAAAATAAAAATATTTTTAACATAAACTTTTCTGTGATGTGATGATGAAAATTTATTAATTGTACCTATCAATAATTTATAAATATTATTTAAAGGTTGTTCAGCAAATTTTATCTTATCTTTCACAAGTGTTTCTTCTCCTATTACAACTTTATAACCATATGGTAGCAAAAGGAGAGAGAGTAGTAAAAATCTTGAGGGGAGAACTCTGAGAGTAGATATAGACCATTGATGCAAAATAATTATGCATCAAATTGTATCTTTCACCTTAACTTTGTTTGTGATATGAGAAGTAAGAAATGTGCTTCAAAAAATTATATTCAAAGAAATTCTTGTGCAAATGTGTGTTTATTAATTTAAAAGAAATGATGTTTCAATTATATATTTGAAATTAGAGAACTTTAATTACAAACTTAATTATTCTTTAAAATTAAAGAAACAAATTGTATCTGAAACTTATTTTAAAATTGACCATTAGAGTCTACCTTTAGGTGTGTAATATATTACATGTAGGGTTTTAAATTAAAGAAAGATCATTATTATGCTACCTCCAATGATGAAGCCAATTGGTGGTCGTATACAGAAGAATGATTTCAATAGTAGGGTAATGTAAATGTAAGGGAGGACATTTTGTATGAAATGATATATTTCTCTAAGAAAATAAATAATAGGGATACTTTTATAATACGACTATCATGAGTCATATAGATATAAAGTAGGTATTATATGGAGCATAATCTAATAACATGAATGATAAACTCTTAAATGATAATTCCAACAAACAAATTCAACCCAAATATCAATGCCCTTTCTTAATAAGGAAAAAAATAAAAAATTTGGATTACGAGGATTTAATTCCCCATAATTGTACTCAGTAAATTCCATGAAATATTATATTAGTAATGATATTTTACAATAGGTCTAAGAAATTAACCAGAAAATCACAAAAGCTTAATAATATTTTTTTAATTTATAAACCAGCTTTTTTTATTTCGCATATCTTTAAAACTTTTAAATTTCCATGTAGAACTCTATAAATTAACCTCCAAACTTCTCTTTCAACACTCGAGCATCACACACACACTCTCTCTCTCTCTCTCTCTCTCTCTCCCCTTCTCCCAGATTCTCTTCTACCTAAAAATAATTCAATACTGGTAGAAGAAGAGAACAAGGGATTTGTGCAAGGAATAAAGGCGGTGAGTTCACAACTGAGAAACTCGTTTATTAGCTGAAGCTAATGAGCACAACATTTTGATAAGAGCAAAGAAAAATCAGAAGTTTGGATAACAAGGTGATGATAACAAAGGAAAAATTGAAGGAGATTTTGTGTTGGGCATCAATTAAATGGAAGTTACTTTTTTGGCATCTGATTCAATCTCCATGGAGATTTTTATTCTACATGAAGACAGATGGTGGCACGTGGTTGAGTATTAATAAAGTCTAGACTAATTTGGTTGATGGGTATTATTCACTTTTCAAATTGGATGGCATTTGATCAATTATTAATTAATTTGGTTAAAATATATGGTTTATTTTGATCGGAGAAGTTAATTATTTAAGTGTGCTTTTAGAGTTGAATGAGTTTGTGTGTATATATATACATATAATATGCACCCATGATTAATTGAGTTAGGTTAGTAAATCTAAATTTGTCCATGAACTCATCTTAAGCCTGAAATCGACAAAGGGAGGTACAACTTGTTATCAAATTAAATACATGTTAGAAATAGTTTAGCTTATCTCTCTTAGGATGAACTAGACCTATAAAATTAACTGCTCCTCAAAGATGAACTCATCCCATTGGATAGTCTCTAGCCTCACAATGAACTTTATTCTCTAGTTGTTGTCCTCTGGGATGAACTTCTCTTATGATGAACTCTGCACACAAGATGAACTTGATCTTCTAAATGAACTATGCCCCCAGAATGGACCTATTTCTTTAGATGAACACATCTCTCAAGATAATCTCATCCCTCAAAATAGACTCTTATTTTGGGTTGAACTTATTTTCATTATAAACTCAACATATAAAATGAACATAGTCATTCAAGATAAACTTGTCCCTTATGATGATCTCATAACTGCGGATAATCTAAACTCTTAAGATGAGTTCATCCAAATAATTTAGCACGGCTACTCATTAGATCTCACTTAAGCATATACTGTATCATACTAATCAAATACTTATTTTGAAAGTAATTAATATGCATTTAATATAAGTAGCTAAATACAATCAACATATCTTTTCTTTTTTTTTAAAAAAGTATATATTAAAATTTAATTCATAGTTTATTTATTTATTTTCTTTTCATATCTCTCTCTCTCTCTCTCTCTCTCTCCTCCATCTTTGTCTTGCTTTTATAGTTAATATTAATTTAGGTGTCACCAATGAATAAACTTAAATTTATCTTTATAAATTGATGCCAAATGCCAAGATTTTAGATGCAAGATTTTAGAATGCAAGATAAAAAGAGTGGGTATATAATCAAAAAATCAACAACAGATAACTCATCCAAGTTACATAAAATGGACTAAAATAAATATGATAATTATGCAGTTGATGATGGGCCATAACTGAATTATTAATGGAGGAGTTAAATTTGAGCCTGCTTTTGCGCTCATCTCATCAAATCTTGAATCAGCGAGCTATCAGCATGGAAGAGTTACAACAATCCTATATTTATAAACAAAATGATAAGTGAGGGACTAGAAGGAAATAAATAAATTACTTGCTATAAATAATTTTTAAATATTTTTTAATAATTTTGTACTTAAACTACTAAATTAAAATTTATTTTAAATGTAATTAGTTTTACTATTTTTAAACAAGTTGGCTCGTGAACTAAAAAGTTGAGTTAAGTTTGGCTTAAAGTTGGCTCAAGAGAGAAAAAGTAAGTTAAAATGTTAAAATTAAATTTTTTTTAAAATAACTTTAAACAAAAAATGCATGTTAATTATTTATAATAATTATTGTAATTTAATATATATATATATAAGTAATTTATATGTCAACATAAAATTTTAATATAAATTATTTAAATCGTAATTGTAAAGTAAAAGTATTAGTTTGAAATAATATGTTCAATTTATAATGCTAGAGTCAAAAAGCTCACCTAATCTAAGAAAAATTATATTTATTAAAATGTCATAACTTAATATTTTTTTTACTACCAATTAAATGTATCCATCATACTCATTTCTCTATCCTTTATATATTTATATAGTTGATATTTAAAATTTTATGTTTACTTATATATGATATTTAACTACATTTTCTGATCCCAAGTCCGGATGGGAAAAGTGGAGGGTTGCGATAGTCGACGGCCAGCATAAAACTTGTTGAAATAATCATAACATGAATCCTTTAAAAATTGTGTTAATGCTAGTCCCCTAGAAACGATTGTATGACTTGAATATAGAAAAAGGGGTCAGTACGTGATATAATATTTATGTATAGTATGTATAATATGTATATGTATATGTATGTATATATATGTGTGTGTATATATATGTATGTATGTATATATATATATATATATATATATATATATATATATATATATATATATATATATATATATATATATATATATATATATATATGATGTATGTATATATATGTCA
This sequence comes from Cymbidium sinense, assembly GCA_021442155.1. Lineage (NCBI taxonomy): Eukaryota > Viridiplantae > Streptophyta > Magnoliopsida > Asparagales > Orchidaceae > Cymbidium > Cymbidium sinense. The sequence goes on from CM038233.1 coordinate 58,376,773, forward strand.
ATGCGGATTGCATCTGTTGTATTATGATTATGTTGTTTATTTAATTTTAGTTTTTGAAAACATTATCATGAATGAAAAGAGTCATCATGTCAAGTAATTTAAATAAAAAATGATCTCAAATGATCCTTAGGTATTGCTACCAACATACATTATTATTGAAACTTGCACTAGATAATGTTAATTTAAAAAAACAGAATAATAAAAAAGTTTTCAGATTAAAACAAATCATGTAAAACTACAAGAACTTATCTTGGAAATTATGAAAGAAAAGTGCATCAACATTATGGTTAGTGAAATGTGATTATATTCTCCATTGGGAAGCATTATGTATGCGATGTTCTTTTGTAATAGATATAGATGTTTGTCACCTTATCTTAGCGACCTTGGAAATATGATGTGGGTACTATTTATGATGGAAGAACCAACTCATATTCATTTCATGGAAAATAAATCTCTCGGGTTAACACTGTGATAGCAAAGCAAAGTCAAGTAAGAATTCTAATGTACTTTTACACACTCATGCTCACAGTTAATTTCTTATCAAGAATAACACATATGTTTTCTGATTTGTAACGAAAAAAACAACCAAACAACTCTACTTCATGAAGTTCGGCCTTGTTACACAAATTCAAAGATGTTTGCCCTATAGAACTACCGTGACAAGAGTGCCACTATGAACAATACAACAACACATTGATTTTTCTCCCGCCTCCACCATACCCATTCTTCCCCACTACAAAATGAGTCCAAGCGAACACAAGATTCTACAAGAATTAGAAAATGAGTTATCAAAAGGATTGATCCAACCTAATCTAAGCCCTTGTGCCGTCATTGTTAGTCCAAAAAAAGAATGGATCGTGATGTATGTTGATAGACAGTAGATCTATTAATAAAATTACATTGAAATATAGATTTCTCATACCTTGCATGGTCGAACTTCTAGATCATCTTGTTGGTGCCACCATTTTCACAAAGCTTGATTTACGTAGTGGATACCATCAAATACGCCTACGCCCTGGAGACGAATGGAAAACAACATTTAAAACTCATGATGGATTATATGAATGGAAGGTAATGCCATTTGGACAAAATGATACACCCAATACCTTTATGTGCTTGATGAATGAAGTCACGAAACCTTTTCTCAACAAATTTTGTGTAGTTTATTTTGACATTTTTGATATATAGAAATTATCTACTTGTCCACCTACAACACCTAGAACAAATTCTTTCAATTTTACAACTCAACCAATTATACATCAACTTACCAAAATGTGAGTTTACAGCCTCCAAAATTCTTTTCTTGGATTCATCCTAATGCAAGGGGTAGCAATGATCTGCTAAGATCAAAGTAATTAGATCATGGCGGTTCCAACTTCTATATGTGTGAAGTTTCCATGGCCTTGCTAACTTCTAGAGTTCATCCATAATTTTGGCACAATAATGGCTCCAATCATAGATTATTTTAGAGGACAACAGCAATTGGAACCTCACAACAATAAAGCTTCCACTACATCAAGCAACTTCACTCACCAATTCTAGTATTACCTAACTTTGATAAGCCATTCTTGGTGGAAATAGATGTCTCCACTATGGGTATTAGGGCTGTATTATCTCAAGAAGGAAAACCAATTGCATTTTTAGTGAAAAACTAAGTGAACATCGCTTAAATGGATAATTTATCAACAAGAGCTTATTAGAACCTAACAATAAACACTATTTACTTCATCAAAAATTTGTGCTACAAAGTGATCACAAATCCTTACGATTTTTAAATTCTCAGAAAAAACTTAACAAAATGCATGCTCGATGGGTACTTTACCTTAAGCAGTTCACATTTGTCTTTCAACATAAATCAGAAAAACTAAACAAAGTCGTTGATGCTCTTAGCCACCGATCCAATCTACTAGTTGCATTATAAACAAAAATTATGGGTTTAGAATTCCTAAAAAATTTATACAAAATCACTATTCAAAATCAAACAAAATCATTTTATTAAATTTGCCTCTATTTAACTTCTGCAAAATGGGTTTATTTGTAATTATTTTAATTTTTGTAATTAGTTATGATTTTATGAAGTTTCAAAGCATTTAATCACAAGTTAGACACTACTAATCACTAATCACATCGGAGGTGAGATCGATGGTAGAGCTTTCCACGTGGTGCCATGAGATTGACCACTTAAAACGTCCGATGCTGCAACTGTGTCAATGGCGGTGGATGCTCTTTTATTCCCATCGTCTGATCTAAGATTGGATGGTGGGGATTAAACCCAAGGTTCCTAAGGATTAAATCAGATAATATAATATGATTAATTATGATCATTCATTCCAATCATATGGAACGGACAATGGATGATCATTTATTGATTGGTGGAAGATAGACACCGCCTGCTCTTCCCCACTCGATCCGAGCTCGTGAGCTCGTGTGAGGCGAGAATTGACTCCAAAAGCTTAAAGAAGGGGATCTAGAGGGATCCTATGGTGGTATTCACATGAACTCATAAAATGCTTCACAAAGACCAACTCCTATTTTTTTTTCTATGATTTGCCATAGTTTACCTCACTAGAGCTCAAGATCGGTGGTTTATCACCAAGGTAGCTTCATATCTTGAACATGTTGAGAATATCGTCATAATTCTTCCCCGGTGGCTCGGACCAAGTGTCACCAAATCCTCATTGAGTTGTTTGGATGATCTCCGATGCTCGAATCAATAGAAATTGATTCATTCATAATTGGAGCTAGAGAAAGTGTGGGTAAAGTTAATTTGGATTTGGTGATTTTTGTCAGGAGTGTAATGGAGTGGAGGCTCTATTTTTCTCAGTTTTGATGTCATCGGTGATGGGGAGGCTCTGGGAAGTTTTGGAAACGCTCGGGGGAGTTTGTTTCCACTATCTCAAGCTCTAAGAATGCTCGATTGTGAGATGAAATGAGATGGGAGGAGTATACTCTCCCCTAAAATATGATGGATAAGATTGGTTCTACATGGGAAGATGTCCACTGCGGCCGGGACGAGGATCTGAGGTGGCTCTATTTGAGTGGATGAGTGAGAAAAAGTGGGGCTGCCAAGGTTGAGGTGGAGAGTCTTTGCTTCCATAAGTGAGCCAATGGGAGGAGGTGGGTTAGGTTACCTCCCTTGACCATGGCTGACCCAACTTTGTGATATGTTATAGTGGTCCAAGTGTTCAAATTGAGGGAGGCCAAATGAAAAAGGGTAGGTAAGACCACTCAAAAGTGGGATTTGTTCTATTTATAGTGCTTTACCCAATGGGTAATGAGTCAATGGGTTTATTTTGGGTTGGGTTTAATTTAGGCTGATGCATGGTGACCCGATGGGTCATGTCAAATTTGAGTGGTTTGGGCTTAGTTAGTTTGGCTTAATTTGATCCATGTAGGTCAAATTGGGCTAAGTTGGGTTAAGTTGACCAATTGGTCAAATTGGGTCAAGCCAAGGCTTGGGTTAAGTTCAAATGATGATTTTGGATGTTTGAGTTCAATTGGTTTGATTTGATTTGGATTGGGTTTGAATTTGACTCATATGAGTTAATATGGGTCAAATGAGCTAGGTTGACCAATTTGGTCAAATTGACCAAATTGGCTTTGGTTAGGTGATGGTTTAGATTCAATTGATGAATTGAAGATGATTGTAGGCTTTGATTTCAATCAATTTGAATTTAGGAATGATTTGGCCCAATTTGATCTTTTAGGTCAACTAGTGTCAACTTAGGTCAAAGGGCCAATTGGATTTGGTTTGGCTAAATTGATGGTCAAGTTATATTCAAGGATTAATTTAAAGTTGGTAAGAATCATTGGTTTCAATTGATTTGAATTGGGATGGGATTTGGTTCAATTTGGATCATGTAGACTAATTGGGTTAACTTGGGTCAAGTAATCAAGTTACCTTGGTTCGCTCTAATTGATTATTGATCAATCAAAGGTAATCAACAATCATTGGAGGTTCTAGATGAGTTGGTTCAATCCAATTTGGGTTGGATTGAGATTTGGCTCAAATGGGTCCTTTAGGTCACTTTGGGTCAAATGAACCCAACAAGTCAATGAATTGATTTTGGTTTGATTTGATGATTGATTTAGAATTAATTGATAGCTTTGATTACAATTGATTTGAGTTTAATTGTATTTTGCCTCATTTGGACATTTTGGGTTCAAATTGCTTTTTGGTTAATTGAATTGATCTTGGTCAATTGGCTTGATTGTATTTTGGTTGAGCTTGGATAAAAGTTTGAATGGTTGGGATGCTCTTGTGAAAATCAATTGAGTTATATTTGATTGAAGAAATTTTGGTTAAATCCATAGGATTGGCTTAAGTGATCAAGATGGATTTTAGGTTTAAATCATTTTGGCTTGGAGCTTGGATATGAAAGTAAATTCAATTGGGTTTTGGTTGGATTAATTTGAGATTACATTTGGCTGGGGATAGGCATGAGTCTGGTTTAGGCCATGGTGGGTGGTCACCTTAGATCTTACGAGCCTAAACCTATGGAAAGTCCTCCTATGTCTTTAGGTTTGGGTTAAGTGTTCATTTAGCCACTAGAAGTGTCCTATGACAAAAGAAGATCCTAGTGTCTAAGACTCAGGTCTAAGATTGGAAGATTGAATCTCATTCCCAAAGTGAGGTCACCAAAAGGACCCCCAATAAGTGTATTGTAACTGATAAGGTACACCACAGATATTAGCGTTGACCGAGTCGATCAACAGTGTCCAAGAGGATTATAAGTGCTAACTAATACTATCTATACCTAAACTAAGAGGTAGATAGAATCATGATCTTAGCGCAATGTAACTCATCTCATGCCAAGAGTATGAAAGAGCCAAGAAGATATGGTTTAAATTGGTTGAAGATTGATTTCATGTCAAGGACATGAAGAGAGATTCACTGGGGAATCAAACATGAATTGGATTGGATTTAGGAAATAATTTATGCCAAGGTCATAAAAGGAGAAATCAACTACGGATTGAGGTTAGATTGGGTTTATTTGATTTAGTTTAGGAGGAATCCACTTGGGATATAGATTTGATTGAATTTACTTTATTTATTTGATTTCATTTGATTTATGGAAGGGAGATCTATTGGGGATACATGTTTTTTTAATTTAGTTTATTGATTTAATTTGATTTTGATTGATTGATTTGATTTGGTTTTGATTTGGCTCCAGGGGAGATTAATTTGATTTGATTTGACCCGATGAGATGGTCACATTAAAAGGGCTTTGTAAGGGCCTATCTTAGATTTACCGCCTAAAGGGGTAGTCTACCATGCAAGGGTAGGACTATCTGACATAGGGGTTGCCCATCGGTGCAAGCGGTAGGAAGAAAGCGTGGACTTATATCTTTCAAAGTGGAATCAGTTGGGTGACTTGTTGATAACACAATAAATTGAACCCACCTGTGACTACTAAGTGAGTGTCCACTGGGATCTTATCTCAACTTAAGAGTAGTCAAGGAGATTCCTATATAGTGTTTGCTTACACCTAAAGATAGGATGCCGCTTGGAAAAATGTGCCTTTAGGGCATTATCTTAATCCACAAGATATTTTTTATTTTGTTTGTTTGTTTATTTAGCATGAACCCTATTGGTTTGCGAGGATTAACACTAAGAAGAAGCCATGGGGATTTAGCCTATCTTAGATTTACTAACCCAAGGGATAGTCGCACATCCATAGTACAAAACTTCCAACCATAAGGGAGGCTACTAGGAAAGGGGAACTGTCCAATCCAGTAGTAACTTGGGTCATATCTAGAAGGGGTCGAAGACATAGTCCAAATAGAGTGCCCAAGGAAGGTGCCTTTGGATTATCGATCCCTAAAATGATAAAGCCTATAGTATAAGCATCCACCCTCAAGAAAAAAGCGGACTCATCCGAGTGGTGTTATATCCGGGTGGGTCGCAATCAACAAAGCAAACACCAACCAATCTAAGGTGTCTGTCGGTGTGCAACGATCAATCTAGGAAGAAAGCATAGGGGATTCACCTTATCTCAACCCATGGTAACTTTTAAAATACCCAAAAGTTTTACCATTAATAATAATAGAGAAATGAGGAGATTCAATACAATTTATTTACAATATTTATAAAAAGGAATTAAACCCAAAAAGATTTTGAATATTATAAGAAAATTTCCAACTAAGACAATAATAAGCGTTAGAAATGTGAAGTTTCCAAACTAGATTTGAACATATAGTTTTGACATTAATATCATGAATCAATTTTTGTGCAAGTAAAATATTATTAGATATAGATCTACCTTTCACAAAGGAAGTTTGATTAAGGGAAATTATCTTGGGAGGCAAGACAGCCATACAATTTATAATCATTTTAGAAATAAGTTTATTAAAGAAGGTACAAAGACTAATTTACCTAAAATTAGACCAAGTATTATAATTATTAATTTTAGGAATTAACTCAATAGAAGTGCAAGCAAAGAAATTATGAAATGCATGTCCTTGAAATAATTGCCAAACAACATCTCACATCATTTTTTTTATATACTTGCATTTCTGAAAGAATGAAGTGATAAATCCATCTTGACATAGATATACAGGTATCTTCCTAGAAAAGGAGGAGCAATCAAATCAACATTATCTTCCTCACTAATTTATTTCACAATTATTTTAGGATGGAGAATATTTTCAGGGCAAAAATCTTTATTCAAATTTTCTGCAAAATAAGTCATAGCAGAGTTATTAATAATATCCTCATCTTCAACCCATTCAATAGTATCAAGTTTTATTTTATTAATAAAATTAAATAATTTGTTTTATTAACTAAGGCATGAAAATATCATTATTATGATCACCCTTAACAATAAGTTTGTAAGCTGATTTTTATCTCTAATAAGTTTTTCTATATCAAGTAATTTGGCTAAATCAATTTTAACTTTAGATAGAAGATCAACATTATCATTAGAAGTGATAATCTAAAATCATTCTCTAATTTATAGACCATTGTTTCTAACTCATGAATATTAGTAAAAATAATTTTAAAATGATTTGTATTTCATCAATTAAGAGTTTGTTTAAGTCTTTTAAGTATATATCAAAATCTAGTTATACCATAAACCTCATCATTAAAAAATAATATGAGATTCCAATTGTTTTGAACAACTTGCTAAAATGACACTTTCTTAAGCCATATATTTTGAAATATGAAAACAATTGAATTATTTTTAAGAGGAAATTTAATAGTAAGGAGCAAATGAGCATGATCTATTGAAGTCAAGCTTAAATGCTCGACAGCAGTAAGATGGTATTTTTCAATCCAAATTGTATTGAAAAGAATCCTATCAAGTCTTTGCCACACCCTAGAGTTATTCCATGCGAAAGTTAGCAACTCCTAAAAATAGCTCAGAATTTTTTTTTTATGCATAACTCTTGATAAATAATTCATCTAAACACTTTTCTACTATTGAGAGCTAGCTTAATTTTTCAAAACAAATTAGTGTTCTATATTAAAATTATAAAAAAATTAAAATCAAACTTTCATGAAAATATTAAAAGTATTTTGAAACCATCATCTTGTGACCCAAAAAAAAAAAAATTCAACCATGAAATCCACTTTTTTAGTTATACTTTTATTAATGTATCCTTTAAAAGAAACTACCAAAGACATTAAAATGAAACCTCAACTCAAAAAAACAAACATGGCTAATAGTAATATAGATAGATATGTGCCACCGATTTTCTAATTATTTTCAATTATCACGTTCCAACCAATTATGAAAGTCGTGTAACACTCTCTATGCACTTCCCAATTAGTCTTTGCATTCTCACTCTCGTCACAGGCAATTGTATGAAATGAAAATTTCACCGGAGCATCGTACAAATTTCAAAATAAATCTACCTCCACCCCATCTATATCGAAGGCAAAGTTCCCTCAAATTCTCCACTTTGTCTTCATGTCTAGAAGCATCTCTCCATCGATGCTCAATGTCAGCTTCGCATCATCCTCTTCAGTATTATCAGCCGCTTTTATCACTATACTGTGTTTGTTGCCGTTCTCTCTGAATCGAATTAAAGTAGAGAATGCGCCATTTTGTTTAAAGAGATTAATCTCCTCATCCAATCTCACACTATCCTCCAAGCCAGTGTCGGAGAGGCCATCATGAGAAGTGCTTTCGTCTGTTCCTTTACTCATCATGATTCGCTGTAAGAGGTAACTTCTTGTACGTTAGTATCTTTTTGTCTGTGCTGAAAGAAAACCTTTGGTATGGCTATTTGAGGGTAAATTTGATTTGTTAAAGTTTTAGGGATTTTAATGATACATGAGATAGTTTGTATATGGTGCATAAGTTCTTATGGTTCTACGTTTATAGTTAATTTATAGAAGGAAACAAATATCAGCATAATATAATTAGTTATAAATGCTTCGATGGGTGTGATAATGGGGGTTGTTTTAGACCTACTATTAATTATGGATGGTAAATAAGTATTATAATATTAGATGGAAATTATTGCATGCAATTAGAAGGAATTAAATTTGGTTTATATGAAAGTTGTGGATTTTATTTACTTGTGATATTTGGTATGAAAAGGAATTGTCTATTGCAACTCCTCTTCATTGTTGATCCTCTAGTAGAGCCACCATCAACTTACATTGTTTGCAAAAAAAAATTTGAATATAAAAGCTTATGCCAATAATATTTATGTTAAATAACTCTTTAGCCCAAGCCTCAGAGTAGCGAAGACTTAATAAAAAAAATAAGATTAGTTGTTTCAATAGCATAACAACATTGGCATTTATAAGCATTAAGACTTTTATTTCAGCACTTAAAAATGTATTTCATGATTTTTAGTCCTCCCTATTAAAGAGTGACACAATATGATATGCATGGTGTGAAAACATACAACATTCTGCTAAGGGGTTGCTAAATTTTTTATTTATCTTGATTATGAATCTAGGCTTTAAGATGAGGTTGTGAATTGTATTAAAATTTAGTTATAAGTTATTTAGTGAGGATAGAAAATTTAATTTTATTCTAAAGAGCCTACCGCATCCATGCTACACATAAAATGATCACACTTTAAGAAACCTATGAAAATCATGCCATTTTCATTGCACAAACCAAACACAACAATCAAATGTTAAGATTTTTCATAAAAGAATAAAAGGTTGGTGTTGTTGGGTATCGACGTACACCCTGAAAAAGAAAAAAAAATGGCTAGCTAAGCTTTACCCTTATACAACTCGGATTATAATTAAATGTTACAATTAAAGTAAATGCTATGGGGGTCTTCAATCTTGTTCCCTTCTTTCTTCTACATAGATTAATTTGCTCCAGGCTTCATAGGGCTTCCCAAGTCTTTGCCTTCTAGCCACTATTCATTCTAAACCCCGTAGCACTAATCATAATCCTATTACAAAAATTACATATTTATGAAAAATGATATCTAAATACACCTGCAAAATTGATGATAGCTAAACAAACATACAAGACAAGTAATTGTACTTCACATATATGGACTTAGCATCGCACTTGGGTAGCCAAGCCCATTCTCTAATTGAATTATGTTTAGGCATAAGCATCACTTGCAAAGTAAAATATGTATATTTATTTATTATTACAACAACCCATTTAGCATAATCTCCGCATAAAACATCATTAGGCTAGGACCTAACATCTAGTCTACACAAATAATTCTAACATCCGGTCTAAAATATTACATCATAAAATAAAACACATCATCATAACATACCGCCTAACTTAACACTAGAATCAATGAATTAGCATTCTGTGCTAAGGCTTAGTGTTGTGTTTCTTAATTAAGCTTTTTGAGTATGTTTGTTGAAAGTTATAGAATTGTTTAAATTAACCATTAGGGGTGGTTTCATTTCAAATATTTCAATGAATTGACTGGTTTTAAATTTACACTTTCTTGTTTCATTTGATACTTAACATCTAATATTATAAATAGAAAAAAGAGGTTTGACCCTTTCATCACTACCCTAAGTTATCTTCTGAAGGTATATTATCATGGCTTTAGTTTATTTGATGAACCACTTATGAACATTTTATTAAGCCAAAGTTTAGATTAATTTTAAGGAATCTTATTCAAATATGAAAGACATCTTAGGATTAATGAAATTGAGTCACCATCACATGAGTAACATTCCATTACTTCTTGGCATTATCAATAGCATTCACACTCCTTCATTTTTCTTTTATTTTCTTCTTTGTTCATAATATTTGATTTAATATACATATTTGTACATGCAATAGATATTCATATTTTGCACACTTAATGATCATTAATGCATAAATTTGGTAGGAAAAAAAGATTTCATTTCATAGCTAAACATATACAAATACGTATTAGAAATTGAAGTTAGTAGATGTCATTGTTAAACTAGAGAAGTGAGATTATCTAAGCCTCCTTGGGCCTACTTAAATCCTCATGTTCCTAGGATGACCATACTATATACTTTCCAATTCAAATACATATAAATATATCCACAAGCATAGAAATGAAAACCATGCAAATGTCATATAAAAATAAATCTTTTGTTCATGTAAAGTTTAGTGGCATGAAAAGCAAAGTTTTATCCCAATATCTAGCACATGCATACAAATAAATGAAATTAAGCTAGTACGTGCCGTTGTTAAACCAGAAAAATGAGATTATCTAAAACCTCCTTGGGGCTACTTAAAGCCTCATGTTCCTGGGATGTCCAAACTATATACTTGCCAACTCAAATATATGTAAACATGCACATGAAATATAAAGATAAAACAATCTTTTACTATCTCTAAGTTATAACTAAATAGAAAATTTATTAAGCATTTATAGCCAACATTAACTTAAACTTCACACATTTTTATTCGTTATTAATTTATAGTTTCAAAATAATTTGAGATTTATTAGTGATAATAGCCAAACAATATAATAATATTTATTGAACACATGCAACATTAAATGCAATCATATTCTTCTTATTAAATTTATTTTCTTTGAAACATGAACATATGAAACAAATGACATGCACATTTAAAATGATAATTGAAAAGAGGTAATTAAATATTGCAACATAACATACTCAATTACATTAAGTCCTAAGGACAATCAAGCCAAAAAATATTCCTTAGCACTAACCAAAGTTCTTATAAGATTTGGTTTTGATGTTTAAGTTGTTACAACCTAGAAAGGAGAAATGATACATAGGATTTACCCCATCCCATGTTGGTGATTTGATATATTTAAAGGAGAAAATTAAATAGATTTTTATGAGTTGATTAGGTTCAAGCCTTTAAGCACATCAACTTAATTACCCTTCTCTAAACTTCTTTAATTTAATTAACTACTTGATCATGAGCCTCCAATGATTTGCTTTAAGAAAATAAAATTAGCAATGCACCTAAGAGAGTCTAATACAATTATGTTCATGCTCAAGAGTTAATTAAATTAAAGAAGAAAATAATCTAAGTTAAATACTCTTATGGTTTTCCTACACCAATAGGATAATCATAATTTTTGTTAATGACTTTATACTATTAAACACATAAATGTATATTAATGGATTATATTTGATTTATCTAAATCAATTTTTTAAATTTTTGTTTATATTTTATTATTGATTTTTTTCTTTATTCCTTAATTATTAAATGCATTAATTAATCCTCTTGAGGAAGGATATTTGAAAAAATAATTTGGAAAGGGACCGTAATTATTTCTCTCATCATTTTCACTATTCACATTAATTAATTAACATTAATTGTTTAATTTTCACTATTCACCAACTTTAATAATCATTTAATTAATTAAAAAAGGTAATTAGGATTGAAATTTCAAAATCTTTAAACTATATGGTAAATAATTCCAAGAAAATTATGGGAGGCAGAGGACATCCCATAGAATTATCCCACTAAATTTGGAATTTATTAGCCAAGTAATTTGGCATTAATTAAGATAATTAGCCTAAGTTTCAATCCTCAATTAAGCATTGTTCGTTAGGTATTAATTATAGATTTTATTTGTATTCAATTCTCCTCTATCTAGCCTTTCCAAAATGGGTTTATTTGCATTTTTTGGATTTTTTTTATAATTACTCAAGATTTTTTAAAATTATGTATAATTAAATAATGAATTTTTAATCAAACCCTAATTTAATTACTTTCGTAATTTAGTGTGATCTAGAAGGTCTAATTAATTTTTTCGATCTCTAATGTTTATTAAATTGATTGGAATTAATTTGATGACTTTTTATAAATTTTATAATTTTAATTAATTATTTATTTAAAAATAGTTAATTACCTTCAAAAACTAATAACTCTTAAACTAAAAATCTTGTTAACTCAAAATTTTTTATGTTAGGTAGGCAATAACATTAAGTATCATTTCTAAAATTGTCAATTTGATTGGTTTTTAAGAGTAAATAAAGAAATATAGATTTCACTAAAACTCAATTACTCCTAAAATATACATCCAAATTTTAGGGTTTTAGGTTCCTTGGATTCCTCTTGAAAAGAAGAATCCATAGAGCCCTTATTTGCATTTTTAGATTAGTATTTAATTTCTTATGATTTTTTGAAGTTTCGGGTCAGATCTTGTAGAATAAATCAAAGATGAGATCTAATCATAGCCATCCAATCTATTGAAGTATGATGGACGGCCCGAAGGTTGTCTCCCTCATGGGAGGTAGACAAAATAGGGTTAAATTGATGGGATCTATCACAAATATCAATGGATCTCGTGATCTTCTAGTGACCTTAACCAAAAGGCGCTTTAGCATTGGGAGTTAAAAAATAGAAAGTGCGATGGGATCTAGGAAAATCCTAGATTTGTGCAAAATTTTCACCAAACATAAGCACCTATGGTTGATCTAAAGTTAAAAAAAAGTTATCTCACTGAAGCACACATTTGGTGGATGCTAGAAGATCTCAAATCTCCTCTTTTGCCTCCCTATGGAACTTGTAGTACTCCTACTACTCCTACTACTACTTTTAGATCACCTCTTTTGCCTTCCAACACTTAAGGACTTTTTTTATAATTTTGAAAAATATACCTTGCTGGAACTAAGATAGGTGGTGAAATCGACCAATGTAGCTTTACCTTGAAGAGGCAAAGCTTGCTATTGAAGTCCCTCTTTTCCTCCACACCATTCACTCCCAAGGCCAAATGTTGCCACGAGTTCATTAGAGTTTGATCGAACTCTTACCTTCGATGCTAGTATTTCATGATTCATTCTTGCTCACCGAAGTGTGAGAAAAACATGGGAAGAGTTAATTAGGCTTTAGAGTTGATTTGGTGAGGTTGGGTGTTTGGGATGTTCGACTAGAGGGAGAGCTTGGTGTCACTGGCGATGGGGTGCTCGAAGAGCTCTAAGGAATGCTTGTGACTAGATCTGATAGTGTTGTGAGCATGTTTGTTGAGTTTGTAGGGTTGGAGAGGTGTATACCTCCCTCCTCATATGAACTACTCATTTGGGTTGGTTTAGGCCATAATAGCTATCCATGCAGTGGGTAGGGCCATTTTTAGTCTTGCATTAATGAGGTGGACTCCCTCTAAAGGCTAGAAGAGTTTGGTGGCCAAAGGTGAAAGGGAGAAACCATGGTTAGTGAACCATGGGCTCTCCAACATAAGAGAAACCTCAACTTGGTCAATGGCTAGACAAGCCAACCTTGGGTCAACTTAAGTTAGTTGCGGAGAGCTTATGGCATGCTAAGGTGATTGCATGCCTTAGTTAAAGGGAGGGGTTGGATCTACCTATTTTGGAATTTTATCTTATTTGGAACATTTGGTTTACTTGGTTTGGGTTAAACTTAGTTCATCTTGGGTTGGATCCACTTGGGCAGGCCACGGGACATTTGAGTATAAGTTATACTATGTTTTGTTGGATTTATACTTAATTTGAATGTGTTTATCTCATTTGGATACATGTAGGCCAATTGAGGTTCAATTGGGTCAAGTTGATCAATTGATCAAATTGGTCCCAAGGGGTTTTTTAGTTATGTTCAAATGATGATTTGAAAAAAATAAATGATTTGAATTTTGCTCATATGAGTTCATCTAAATTGGACAAGTTGACCAATTTAGTCAAATTGGCTAAATTGAGTGTAATTGGAGGTTGGGTCATGTTCAATAATCATTTTGTAGTTGTTTCTAGGCTCTAAATTGGTTTAGTTTGATTTGGATTAGGTTATTGTTCAATTTGACCTTTTAGGTTAATTTGAGCTAGGTTGGTCAATTAGATTAAGTTGATCAAATTGACTTTAATTGGCTAATGAGGAGTGTCTAATAACCAATTTGGAACTAATTGCAAGTGTTAATTCAATCCAATTTAAATAAGATCCTAAGTTGGATCCATTTGATCCTTTAGGTCAAATTGGCTCAAGTTGGGTCAATGGGTTGAATTGGGTTAATTGGGTTCAATTGAGGTTAAAGCATGACTAATAATCATCTTAGGATTGATTATAATAATTTGCTTGGTCCAATTTGACTTAGATCAATGTTTTGTCTAATTTGGCCTTTTAGGTCAAATTGGGTCAAGTTGGATTAAGTTGGCCAATTAGCCAAATTGACATACTTGGTTTCAATTAAATGTTCGAATATGATCATCAATCATTTTGGAAGTTATTATAAAGATTATTTTGGTTTGATATGGGTTGAATTGAAGTTGCCAATTTGACCCTTAACAAATTGGGAAAGGTTGGGTCAAATTAGATGATTGGTCAAATTGGATGTCAATTGATCATGTGAAATGTTCAAATATATGATTAGAGTGGCTTTGGTGCTCTAGGTTGGTTTAATTTGGCTTTGATCTAATGAGATTTGAGTTTGGCCTTATAATATTCAATTGGCTTGGGTCAGGTAAGCCAATTGACCAAATTGAATCCTGATGATGCCTCTATCAAGCTCAAATAATGAATTAGAGGACTTGGGCAAGTTAAATTTCAAATGGTTTAAAAGAATTTTGGGTTTAGCCCTTTTAGACCCAAAAGGATTATATTGGGTTAACTTGTTCAATTTTCCAAATTGAACACTAATTAGATATGGTTTAAAATTGTTTGAGATTTTGGGTATTATATCATCAATTAGGTCTGCTATACGAGATTTGGCTTGAAGTTGGGGTCATTAGATTCCACTAATCTAGATTGGGATTTACCCAGGATTAAACTTTGTGAGTCTTTTAGGTTTTGAGTTGGTGTTTCCCTAGCTACTAGAAGTTTCTTAGCTCTAAGTAAGGAAAGTTTAGTGCCTAGATTGAATCCTAGGTAAAAGGAGTGGTGGATGTCAACCCCATTATAAGTGAAGTCAATAAGATCCATTCATAAAGATTATAAAATCATTAGCAAAACTAAAGTGACATCAAAAATCACCTTTGGGGTGCCATTTGAGGATAATCCTCAAAAAGTTTATTAAGGCTTTGTGAGAAATATTCTAATGTCTACTTATACCATAAACCTCATCATTAGACATAATAGGAGATTCTAATTGTTTTTAACAACTTGAAAAAAAGATACACTCTTAAGCCATAAAGTTTGAAATGTTAAGACATTAGAATTATTTTTAGGAAGAAATTTAATAGTAAGAAGCAAAAGGGCATGATTTGATGAAGTCATGCTTAAATGCTCGACATAAGTAAGATGATATTTTGTCAATTCAAAATATATTGAAAATAATCCTATCAATTCTTTTGCCACATCCTAGAATTATTCCATGTGAAATCTAGCAACTCTTCAAAAACCTTATAAAAAAATTTATTTTATGGATAACTCCTCATACAATAATTCATCTAAACACCGTTGAATGTTGAGAGCTAGAGTAATTTTTGTATATAATAAAATAAAATTTAAAATGCTAAAATATATAATATATATATATATATATATATATATATATATATATATATATATATATATATATATATATATATAGAGAGAGAGAGAGAGAGAGAGAGAGAGAGAGAGAGAGAGATAGAGAGAGAGAGAGAGAGAGAGAGAGAGAGAGCTATAATGGGGCAGTGGAGCGTGCTCCCCTATTAACTTCATCTAAGAGGAGCAAGGTGGTCTAATGGGTGGCAAGACAATGCATAGGGAGTACAAAGTGTTGTAGCTCTTATGGTGAGAGCCACATGTGAATTGAGGGAGAGAAAAAATAAATAAAGTTGACTGCCAAAGATAAGCAGGGGTCTACGCCCAATGGCAGGAAGCTGCCAAACCAATAATGAGCCGTCTTTGTTCCCAATAATATAAGTTGATCTTTTGCCCTATTAATTTTTGCATAATAGTGATAAAGAAAATCACATCAAAATTGGATTTTGGCTATCATTTAATCACTATGATAAAGAACAAATTTTTTTATTTAATATGGGAAAGTTATATAAAAAATAATATTTAAGGAAATATATAATATATATAGTTATATTATATAATTCTGTAAATATAGGTTACACTCTTATGAATTATTATTCAAAATAAATTAGTATTATATATTAAAATTATAAAAGAATTAAAATCAAATTTCATGAAAAATATTAAAAGTATTTTGAAATCATCAGCCAACCAAAAAAAACATTCAACAATCAAATCCACTATTTAGCTCATACTTTTTATTATAATATCCTTTAAAAGAAACTACGAAGGACTTTAAGAATGGAAACTCAACTCATATAACAAACATGGCTAACTGTAATATAGATAGAAAGATGCCACAGATTTTCTAATTATTGGGATCCTTCCAACCAATTATCGAAGTTGCGTAACACTCTCTATGCACTTCCCAATCAGTCTTGGCATTCTCACTTTCGTCACAGGCAATTGTATGAAACGAAAATTTTACCGGAGCGTCGTACAGATTCCAAAAGAAATCAACCTCCACCCCTTTATTTCGAAGACAGTTCCTCGAATTCTCCACTTCGTCTTCACGTCCAGAAACGTCTCTCCATCGATGCTCAACGTTAGCTTCGCATCATCCTCTACAATATTATCAGCCACTTTTATCACAATACTGTGTTTGTTGCCGTTCTCTTTGAATCGGACTGAAGTGGAGAATGCGCCATTTTGTTGTGAGATTAATCTCCTCATCCAATCTCAGACAATACTCCATGTCGCTGTCAGGGACGTTGCCATGAGAAATATTTTTGTCTGTTCCTTTGCTCATTGTGAGGAAGAGGAAACTTCTTGTATGTTAGTATCTTCTTGTCTTCGCTGAAAGAAAACCTTTGGTATGGCTATTTGAGGATAATTTGATTTGTTTAAGTTTTAGGGATTTAAAGATACGTGAGATAGTTTGTATATGGTGGATAAGTTCTTATGGTTCTACGTTATTAGCTAGATTATAGAAGGAAAAAAATATTAGCATCGCATAATTAGTTATAAATGCATCGGTGGGTGGGATAATGGGGTTGTTTTAAACCTTCTGTTAAATATGAATGGTAAATTTTATTATAATATTGGATAGAAATTATTGAAATTAATTACAAGGAATTAAATTGGGTTTATATGAAAGTTGTGGAGCATTTGGTAATCATTATGTTTATTTATTTATTTTGCTAAATTATTGAATGTAATTACAAGGGATGAACATTGCTATTTGCTTGAATTTAGTTTGTTTGAATTCTTATTTAAGAAGAAATATTTTCATAGTTTCATCGAATTTGGTTCGTTCTACTAAGAGGTGTTTTGTTTTTTCTTTTTTTTTTGCCACAAACTATTCATCCCCAAAATTTTTGTCCTTCTTTAAACTAATAATGTAGAATCATCCTAAGTTAATAAAAAAATTATTTTTATTATGTACTATATATAACTTAATGTTCATTAAAATTAAATAGAGCTCCATGAATTAATATATAAGCTCTTCTTCCAACACAGTTTAGTAAGCTCTCTGTTTAAAAATCAATCTACATGAAAATACTTTGCAATATCTGCTCAAATACTGATGTGGTGGAGGATTCTCATATATACCATCACCATCCTTTAAAGCTTGGTCGATTCTCCTATGCACGAGCCTCATTTTCGGTGCATGATCCACATAAGAAGGCATGGTGATAATCACAATCCTTAAAGCTCGGTTCTATGTGAATGGCGATGAACACAACGTTTAGATAAGTGTGACAGATAGTACGGAAGTGGGATAATGAGGTTGGATATTGATGGAGAGAGAGTTTTCGAGGTAGCCAGAAGGCGATAAAGGGAATCCAAAGTTTTATGTTAATGGGTGGTGGTTGATTTTAGGTGGGATATGATTCAATGCCCGATGAGCTTTTTATTTAAACAAGAAAGGGATGGATGGTGAACCAACTATTGATAAAAAAAAACATCAATAGTTGATTAAAAACTTCAATTTACCTATGATAACTAGACTTGACAATACATAAGCATTTAGTGTGGTAAATCAACCAATGCATACTCCTAAAAAAATGTATTAGATTTTTAAAATCATATATAAAAATATCTTAAAGGTAGTCCATAAAGTGGATCAATGTTTCACAAAATATATAGAACAAAGAAGAAACATTTATAAATAAATTTTGTAAGTAAGCATAACAAATCTAACTTTGGATTTTACATAAAAAAATATGAGAAATGTTTTAATTAATTGGAAAATTAAAAAAATAATGGTAGCTAAAGTAGTGTGGAAGTATAATTTTACACTATTATAGAAGGATTATGTAAGTCAAGTAGTAAAAATGATTGATGGAGGTTTATAAAAACATCATAAATTACCTTTAAGTTTTTAAATATGATTATAAGTTAGCAATTACTATTTTGAACAATCATGTTCAACATGACATAGTGAAATAAATAATGGTTTGTCATAATTTACAAAAGAATTAGAGAGAGGAATAAACTTATGTTATTATGTTCCCACTATCTAACAAGTAGATGATAGCCTTATAAAAATCCTAAACAAAGAAGAATTATAAGATATGTTAAGCAAATTAAAAATAATAATTATGTAATCTTATACTTGAGAGAAAGTGTTGGTAAATAAAAAATATATTATTGATTAGAAGTTTGTTTACAAATGTTTAAACTAAATTCAAGTTCAAACTTTCAAAGCTATTAGCAACTACTAATCTGAAGTTTGATTACAAATGTTTAAACCTTCAAAGTTCCCATTTTATCTTACATGTTTTCTTGTATAATAAATTAAGTTTAAATTGTTATTCTAACCTCTTAACCACATACCACTGGTAATAAATCAAATTGGTTTATTGCCAATATGCTATACATCAAACCTCTAGTTCCCTTAATGTAAGCTCAACTAACTTTTTAGTGTGCAATTAGCTCTAATTTTATCTGTTGACTAATTTTTCACCTCTTTATGTTAAATATGATGGTTACTTGGCTCAAATTTCATATAATTATTTCATATATTCATATATCCAGTAAATGAGATTCATTAGAAATTTTAACATTATAAATATAACATATAATTTCAAATTATATTCTAAGTGGAGGAGGTGGTTGGCCATTAGTTCCTTCTAAAAGAATGATGTGGAGCCTCTTTCTATGGAGCATGCTTACTTAAGTTAAGAAATAAGTGGGGCTGAAATTAATTCTTGATTATCCATTATACAAAAAATACAAGAATGGAAGATTCTTGCATGGCTCATCTTATTTTGGCAACATATATTCAACTACTAGATAAAATTAAATTTACAAAACTAAAATAAAATGTCTCAAATGATTATACAATTAACATAAACATCATAAAATCAAAAATATCACTTCTAAAATTTTAAATTTTAAATTTTAAATTTAATGGTTTAAACTCTAAGTATAACAAGCTAAACATAATCCTCATATCCTCATAGCTACTACAAGTACATTAATATATATATATATATATATATATATATATATATATATATATATATATATATATTCATATATGTGTTCTTAATATACAATATTAACTAAAACAGATGTTATTGTTGCAATTTTAGTATATGGTAACTTGGTAATTTATGTTGATGTCAATCTTTAAGGAACTTAGGTCACTAAGAGAGATATGCTTTGAATTTTAATATTCATATTTTTAAATTTTAAAAGTAACATTTAATTATATATAAAAACTGATGTCTATTTTTTTTGTCTTTTAATTCTAACAATAAAAGCAAGTAATATTTTATCAATACAAGATCTAAATCGTCTATTTAGGAGAACAAATAGTAAAAATGACTTTTATTATGTTTTTATTTAATATTTAGAATATATTTTCATGATCATAAATATTAAGAGATGTAAGAGAATGATGGAAGGTCTAAGTTTTATATACTATAACTCTAAGATGATGATATAGTTTACATTTCTAAGATGTTGATAAATATACATATATATATATATATATATATAATAAAATAAAATGAGTATATTAAAGATAATTTAAATGAAAATTATGCAAAATCAAAGATATTTTAAAATATATGTAAATAAATAAAAATAAATAAAAAATAAATTTTGCATCTCATACAAACACTCATTAAACATTATAGAGTAATAATAATTGAAAATTGTTATGTTGTAATATAGATAATGCTATTGCTAACAATAATGATATTGAATTCATATTTTTTTAAAGAGTACATAAAAATATTAAAACATTGATCATCTTCTTTGCTGTGATAGTAGAATGAGTGATTTTAATATCATAGTTTAATACAAATATATAATACACAAATAAAAGCAAAGGAATTGACACTGAGAGTTTTTGTATGAAAATGTGAAGATAAATCAAGAGCCTAGCTCCATTAAAATAATTCAGTTTATAATTCAAGTTATAGAAATCTGCACTTCACTATAATTGGAGAAGAGGGAAGTACAAAGTTGAGAGCACTTTTGTTATCTCCTGTAATTGTATTAGATATTATAAGAGATGTAAGAATGATGATTGTCGATGATTAAATAGCAATTTTAATTAGGAGATGGTGGTCTAATGATGACATGAACAATAAAATGAAGACAATAGTTAATAATAATGGTTAGGACGATCAAGTGATTGCAAGATAGGTTGATGATTAGATGAAGATAGCAATTTTAGAATCATAATTTCAATTCCTATTTTTGTAAGCCTTAAATTTTTTTTTTTCTGATGTTTTAAAACATAGGAAAATATAATAAAAAAAAACATGTTTTAGTGATGTCCTTTATGCATGACTGCATCTAGATATCATTTTGAATGAATGTAACTATTTCCAATTCTAATTAATTTTTTCTTACTTATTTGGCATTTGTTTTAATTTTTATAATCATAGAATAATTTTTAAAAATTGAAATTATCTGAGAATGATTATTTTAAGCATAAATGTGTGTTTAAAATATCATTAATTTTTGGCATATATCTCATTTATGGATTTTATATTAAATGACCTCTTTAGGCTTTTGATTTGATTATTTTGTACTTTAAACTTATTAAATCTAATTGAATTAACTAATGAAAGGCTTAATTTGGGAATTTTAAAGTCAAATATCAAACAATGAAAACTTCCAAATATTTTAGATGTTTTTAAAATTATTTGATATTCTTCAATATTTTTTACTTCTAGGGTAATATATTGTGAGAATTATATATAAATTCTCAAAATACTCTTAATATTTGGGAGTGCACTTTAACTTGCTTTAAGAGTTTCAAAAGATTATTTAATTCAATTAATCTTTGATTTGATTAATTTTGTAAATATTCATATTCATTTTTTATATTCAATTAAATAAGAAAAAAAGGATTTGCTTTTGGCTTAGAATATTCACTTAAGTTTTGCTTTCTAAAAAATTTCAATTTTAAAACTTCAAAATTTTAAATATAATTACAAAAATGTACACTTTTGTAGTGTACTTGAATGTTTTGAATTTCAATTATATAATAATTTTGAGAGTATAAAATTGAAAAGGTATTTATGAAATTTAAAATTTTAAAATCTCAATGTTTTATAATTGAAAATTTTAATATTTTAAATACCTAATTATGAACAAATTTTTAAAATTTTGAAAGTTTTAGGATTGCTAAAGAGAAGTTATTTCATCCCATTGAATATATTCACATAGACTTTAAAGGTCACTAATTTAATTTAATTTTTTTTTAAACATTAAACTTTTTTTTTAATTTTTTTTCAAAATACTGAATATGACCATTTTCATGCCTTAAAGAGGTCATTTATGCATGATTTTACATATAGACATCATTTTGAAAGTATGAGAATATTTTGTAATTTATTTAGATTTTTTCTTAAAAATTTAGCAGTACTTCTAATTCCATAATTTTTATAGTAATTATTAAACAATATCAAATAGTTTGACAATGATCATTCTGTATGCCTAAATATATGTTCAGAATTTCACAAGTAATGGGCATATATATCCCATTTTATACATTTTTCATTAATAAATGCACTCTTTGGGTACTCGATTTGATTAATTTGGGCTTTACAATTTTTCTATTCATTTAAATTATTTAATCAAGGCTTAATTAAGGCATTTTAAAATATTAAATATTGCATATTTCAAAATATTCTAATATTTTTAAAGTTATTTTTATTTTTCATAATTTTTATGTACTAGGTGATAATATATTAGAAATATTTAATAAAGCCTCAAAATACTTAAATATATCAGGCTTCAGTTTAATTTTCCTTAAAAGTTTTGGAAGAATAATTAATTCAATTGACTTTAATTTCATTAATTTTTTAATATCCTTTTCATTATTTTATATTCTTTACATATTCATTTAATGAAAAATAGGATTCAACTTTTATTTTGAATATTCACTTAGTTTGACTTCCTAAAAAATTTCAATTTTAAAACTTCAAATTTCTATATATAATATCAAAATTTAAACTTTTTGTAGGCTTCTTAATTCTTTGAATTTAAGTTATATAATAATTTTGAGAATATAAAATTGCAAAGTTAGTTTATGAAATCTAAAATTTTTAAAGCCCAATTTCATTTTTTTTATGATAGGTTCTATAATAAATATCTTCAAAAAAAATATGGTAAACACTTATATGGTGTTCTAGTTTAAATAAGTTAACTCTCATGTGATTTAACAATTAAAAATATATATTTATCTATTTTCAAATCTCTTTTAACCCACTCAAAATTTATTTTCAAAATTATTTAAATATTATGACCACTGGCTTATTTATTGGACATTGAGAAAAATTATTTTAATAATGAATTATAGTCATATAAGAGGTCCCTTATAGCAACATGATTATATCACACACTTAAGTGTATTTTTGTTGGTCACCACACATTAGGGTTAGTGTGTAGCAAGGTTAATGATTTGCTAATAGATCCTTTCTGATACACTGCTTATGACTTTGTATATTGGTTTGAAATAGTTAATTGGCACAAAACTAATTGGCTACTTTCTTCAATAGGATAAATATATTTTATAACATATTTCGTAACTAGTATTCTTGATCATATTCATTATTCATCACAACATATCTTTTCCAATAGACATAAATTTATATGTAAACATAAATAATAAGATTCATAAATTAAATCAATTGTCAAATTAACTTGTGTAACTTCTTATCGGTGAACTATAGAAAGCTTTTGTCATTTACTCTATACCAACATGTGCTACAAATTTATTAAAATCTTAGGAAGATTTTATACTACTCAAATTAGAATATATGCCAAAAAAATATGAGGTGAACATTTAATTTGATTAAGCCAACATGTCTAAAATAATTAAAGCAATAATATAACTTATATAAGATAGTTTTTGAAATATTCATAATATTATCTTATATTTGACCAAATTAAAAATATTAACTTAATAAATCACACAAAAAGATTATATAAAATAGAGGTTGAATTACCACAAGCTATCTCCAATTGAACAAGTTTTTCAATTGAATTGTCTCAATGAACCTAAGACTTGCAATTTCTATCTTCTCTCTCCTTTACCTCTCTTTATCTCTTTCCCCTCTGACAGCCCAAGGAGGAATGTAATGCCAAAATCAAGTTTCTAGATGTCTTTTAACTTATACATATAAGAAAAATATGTGACGGTATATTAATAATAATTATTATTATTTTAATTTTATAATTTTAAATAGTTTTTGTAAATATCAATAGCTTCATATTATAAAAAACTATAATATAGTACATTATGTCTAAAAAAAACTTCTATGAAAATGATTTGTAAAATGGATATCACAATGATATCATGTCAATGATAATAAAAAATAAAAATAAAAATATTTTTAACATAAACTTTTCTGTGATGTGATGATGAAAATTTATTAATTGTACCTATCAATAATTTATAAATATTATTTAAAGGTTGTTCAGCAAATTTTATCTTATCTTTCACAAGTGTTTCTTCTCCTATTACAACTTTATAACCATATGGTAGCAAAAGGAGAGAGAGTAGTAAAAATCTTGAGGGGAGAACTCTGAGAGTAGATATAGACCATTGATGCAAAATAATTATGCATCAAATTGTATCTTTCACCTTAACTTTGTTTGTGATATGAGAAGTAAGAAATGTGCTTCAAAAATTATATTCAAAGAAATTCTTGTGCAAATGTGTGTTTATTAATTTAAAAGAAATGATGTTTCAATTATATATTTGAAATTAGAGAACTTTAATTACAAACTTAATTATTCTTTAAAATTAAAGAAACAAATTGTATCTGAAACTTATTTTAAAATTGACCATTAGAGTCTACCTTTAGGTGTGTAATATATTACATGTAGGGTTTTAAATTAAAGAAAGATCATTATTATGCTACCTCCAATGATGAAGCCAATTGGTGGTCGTATACAGAAGAATGATTTCAATAGTAGGCCGTAAATGTAAGGGAGGACATTTTTGTATGAAATGATATATTTCTCTAAGAAAATAAATAATAGGGATACTTTTATAATACGACTATCATGAGTCATATAGATATAAAGTAGGTATTATATGGAGCATAATCTAATAACATGAATGATAAACTCTTAAATGATAATTCCAACAAACAAATTCAACCCAAATATCAATGCCCTTTCTTAATAAGGAAAAAAATAAAAAATTTGGATTACGAGGATTTAATTCCCCATAATTGTACTCAGTAAATTCCATGAAATATTATATTAGTAATGATATTTTACAATAGGTCTAAGAAATTAACCAGAAAATCACAAAAGCTTAATAATATTTTTTTAATTTATAAACCAGCTTTTTTATTTCGCATATCTTTAAAACTTTTAAATTTCCATGTAGAACTCTATAAATTAACCTCCAAACTTCTCTTTCAACACTCGAGCATCACACACACACTCTCTCTCTCTCTCTCTCTCTCTCCCCTTCTCCCAGATTCTCTTCTACCGAAAAATAATTCAATACTGGTAGAAGAAGAGAACAAGGGATTTGTGCAAGGAATAAAGGCGGTGAGTTCACAACTGAGAAACTCGTTTATTAGCTGAAGCTAATGAGCACAACATTTTGATAAGAGCAAAGAAAAATCAACAGAAGTTTGGATAACAAGGTGATGATAACAAAGGAAAAATTGAAGGAGATTTTGTGTTGGGCATCAATTAAATGGAAGTTACTTTTTTGGCATCTGATTCAATCTCCATGGAGATTTTTATTCTACATGAAGACAGATGGTGGCACGTGGTTGAGTATTAATAAAGTCTAGACTAATTTGGTTGATGGGTATTATTCACTTTTCAAATTGGATGGCATTTGATCAATTATTAATTAATTTGGTTAAAATATATGGTTTATTTTGATCGGAGAAGTTAATTATTTAAGTGTGCTTTTAGAGTTGAATGAGTTTGTGTGTATATATATACATATAATATGCACCCATGATTAATTGAGTTAGGTTAGGTAAATCTAAATTTGTCCATGAACTCATCTTAAGCCTGAAATCGACAAAGGGAGAGTACAACTTGTTATCAAATTAAATACATGTTAGAAATAGTTTAGCTTATCTCTTAGGATGAACTAGACCTATAAAATTAACTCGTTCCTCAAGATGAACTCATCCCATTGGATAGTCTCTAGCCTCACAATGAACTTTATTCTCTAGTTGTTGTCCTCTGGGATGAACTTCTCTTATGATGAACTCTGCACACAAGATGAACTTGATCTTCTAAATGAACTATGCCCCCAGAATGGACCTATTTCTTTAGATGAACACATCTCTCAAGATAATCTCATCCCTCAAAATAGACTCTTATTTTGGGTTGAACTTATTTTCATTATAAACTCAACATATAAAATGAACATAGTCATTCAAGATAAACTTGTCCCTTATGATGATCTCATAACTGGATAATCTAAACTCTTAAGATGAGTTCATCCAAATAATTTAGCACGGCTACTCATTAGATCTCACTTAAGCATATACTGTATCATACTAATCAAATACTTATTTTGAAAGTAATTAATATGCATTTAATATAAGTAGCTAAATACAATCAACATATCTTTTCTTTTTTTCGAAAAGTATATATTAAAATTTAATTCATAGTTTATTTATTTATTTTCTTTTCATATGACATTCCTATTAAGTCAAATCCTAAAATTCTATTCTCTCTCTCTCTCTCTCTCTGTCACTCTCACTCCTCCATCTTTCTCTTGCTTTTATAGTTAATATTGTTAATTAGGTTTAGGTGTCACCAATGAATAAACTTAAATTCAAAATTCTCTATAGCAAGATGACTATAAATTGATGCCAAATGCCCAAGATTTTAGAATGCAAGATAAAAAGAGTATAATAGGGTATAATTAATTAGGATAAAAAAATCAAGAATTCATCAACAACAGATAACTCATCCAAGTTACATAAAATGGACTAAAAAAATATGATAATTATTAGGTGCAGTTGATGATGGATGCAAGGCCATAACTGAATTATTAATGGATCCATGGAGTGTAAATGAGTCGTGTTGAGCTCAAGTCGCCCCTAGCTTATGCGTGAGCTCAATTAATCAATCAACTTTGAACTCCATCTTGAGTTTTATTATACAAACTTGAATCAGCTCACGAGCTATCTCCTTTAGCATGGAAGAGTTACAACAATCCTATTTTAAATAATATTTATAAACAAAATGATAACGAGAGTGAGGGACTAGAAGGAAATAAATACGAAATTACTTGCTATAAATAATTTTTAAATATTTTTTTAATAATTTTGTACTTAAACTACTAAATTAAAATTTATTTTAAATGTAATTAGTTTTACTATTTTTTAAACAAGTTGGCTCGTGAACTAAAAAGTTGAGTTAAGTTTGGCTTAAAGTTGGCTCAAGAGAGAAAAAGTAAGTTAAAATGTTAAAATTAAATTTTTTTTAAAATAACTTTAAACAAAAATGCATGTTAATTATTTATAATAATTATTGTAATTTAATATATATATATATAAGTAATTTATATGTCAACATAAAATTTTAATATAAATTATTTAAATCGTAATTGTAAAGTAAAAGTATTAGTTTGAAATAATATGTTCAATTTATAATGCTAGAGTCAAAAGCTCACCTAATCTAAGAAAAAATTATATTTATTAAAATGTCATAACTTAATATTTTTTTACTACCAATTAAATGTATCCATCATACTCATTTCTCTATCCTTTATATATTTATATAGTTGATATTTAAAATTTTATGTTTACTTATATATGATATTTAACTACATTTTCGATCCCAAGTCCCGGATGGGAAAAGTGGAGGGTTGATAGTCGACTACCGCATAAAACTTGTTGAAATAATCATAACATGAATCCCTTAAAAATTGTGTTAATGCTAGGGCGTCCCCTAGAAACGATGCGTTGTATGACTTGAATATAGAAAAGTGCAATTGACATAATATTTATGTATATGTATATGTATATATATGTATGTATAGGTATGTATGTATATGTTATGTATGTATATATATGTGTGTGTATATATGTATGTATGTGTATATATATATATGTATATATATGTATATATATATATATATATATATATATATATATATATATATATATATATATATATATATATATATATATATATATATATATATATATATATATATATGTATGTATGTATATATATGTCAATCGGATTGCATGTTGTATTATGATTATGTTGTTTATTTAATTTTAGTTTTTGAAAACATTATCATGAATGAAAGAATCATCATGTCAAGTAATTTAAATAAAAAATGATCTCAAATGATCCTTAGGTATTGCTACCAACATAGTTTTCCATCATTATTATTGAAACTTGCACTAGATAATGTTAATTTAACTTAAAAAGCAAATAAAAAAGTTTTCAGATTAAAACAAATCATGTAAAACTACAAGAACTTATCTTGGAAATTATGAAAGAAAAGTGCATCAACATTATGGTTAGTGAAATGTGCAGGATTATATTCTCCATTGGGAAGCATTATGTATGCGATGTTCTTTGCGCTGTAATAGATATAGATGTTTGTCACCTTATCTTAGCGCGACCTTGGAAATATGATGTGGGTACTATTTATGATGGAAGAACCAACTCATATTCATTTCAGTGGAAAATAAATCTCTCAGGTTAAGCACACTGTGATAGCAAAGCAAATGTCAAGTAAGAATTCTAATGTACTTTTTACACACTCATGCTCACAGTTAATTTCTGCTTATCAAGAATAACACATATGTTTTTCTGATTTGTAACCGAAAAAAAACAACCAAACAACTCTACTTCATGAAGTTCAGGCCTTGTTACACAAATTCAAAGATGTTTGCCCTATAGAACTACCGACAAGAGAGCCACTATGAACAATACAACAACACATTGATTTTTCTCCGCCTCCACCATACCCATTCTTCCCCACTACAAAATGAGTCCAACGAACACAAGATTCTACAAGAATTAGAAAATGAGTTTTATGATTGATCCAACCTAATCTAAGCCCTTGTGCCGTTCCGACATTGTTAGTCCAAAAAAAGAATGGATCGTGATGTATGTTGATAGACAGTAGATCTATTAATAAAATTACATTGAAATATAGATTTCTCATACCTTGCATGGTCGAACTTCTAGATCATCTTGTTGGTGCCACCATTTTCACAAAGCTTGATTTACGTAGTGGATACCATCAAATACGCCTACGCCCTGGAGACGAATGGAAAACAACATTTAAAACTCATGATGGATTATATGAAAGGAAGGTAATGCCATTTGGACAAAATGATACACCCAATACCTTTATGTGCTTGATGAATGAAGTCCTGAAACCTTTTCTCAACAAATTTTGTGTAGTTTATTTTGACGACATTTTGATATATAGAAATTATCTACTTGTCCACCTACAACACCTAGAACAAATTCTTTCAATTTTACAACTCAACCAATTATACATCAACTTACCAAAATGTGAGTTTACCTCCAAAATTCTTTTCTTGGATTCATCCTAACTCAAAGGGGTAGCCGATCTGCTAAGATCAAAGTAATTAGATCATGGCCAGTTCCAACTTCTATATCAGAAGTGTGAAGTTTCCATGGCCTTGCTAACTTCTATCAGAAGTTCATCCATAATTTTGGCACAATAATGGCTCCAATCATAGATTATTTTAGAGGACAACAGTTCAATTGCGGAACCTCACAACAATAAAGCTTCCACTACATCAAGCAACTTCTCAGCTCTGCACCAATTCTAGTATTACCTAACTTTGATAAGCCATTCTTGGTGGAAATAGATGTCTCCACTATGGGTATTAGGGTCAGATTATCTCAAGAAGGAAAACCAATTGCATTTTAGTGAAAACTAAGTGAACATCGCTAAATGGATAATTTATCAACAAGAGCTTTACGTATTAGAACCGCAACAATGGGAACACTATTTACTTCATCAAAATTTGTGCTACAAAGTGATCACAAATCCTTACGATTTTAAATTCTAAAAAACTTAACAAAATGCATGCTCGATGGGTACTTTACCTTAAGCGTTCACATTTGTCTTTCAACATAAATCGAAAAAACTAAACAAAGTCGTTGATGCTCTTAGCCACCGATCCAATCTACTAGTTGCATTATAAACAAAATTATGGGTTTAGAATTCTAAAAAATTTATACAAAATCACTATTCAAAATCAAACAAAATCATTTTATTAAATTTGCCTCTATTTAACTTCTGCAAAATGGGTTTATTTGTAATTATTTTAATTTTTTGTAATTAGTTATGATTTTATGAAGTTTCAAAGCATTTAATCACAAGTTAGACACTAATTAATCACTAATCACATCGGTGAGCAGGAGACTGACGTGGTAGAGCTTTCCACGTGGTGCCATGAGATTGACCGCTTAAAACGTCCGATGCTGCAACTATGTCAATGGCGGTGGATGCTCTTTTATTCCCATCGTCCGATCTAAGATTGGACGGTGGGGATTAAACCCAAGGTTCCTAAGGATTAAATCAGCTAATATAATATGATTAATTATGATCGTTCATTCCAATCATATAGAACGGACAATGGATGATCGTTTATTGATTGGTGGAAGATAGACACCGCCTGCCCTTCCCCACTCGATCCGAGCTCGCCAGAGCTCGTGAGGCGATGAGATAGACTCCAAAAGCTTAAAGAAGGGGATCTAGAGGGATCCTATGGTGGTATTCACATGAACTCATAAAATGCTTCACAAAAGACCAACTCCTATGGCTTTTTCTATGATTTGCCATAGTTTACCTCACTAGAGCTCAAGATCGGTGGTTTATCGACCAAGGTAGCTTCATATTGAACATGTTGAGAATATCGTACCATAATTCTTCCCTGGTGGCTCTGTGGACCAAGTGTCACCGAAATCCTCATTGGAGTTGCTCTTGGGATGATCTCCGATGCTCGAATCGAATAGAAATTGATTCATTCATAATTGTTGGAGCTAGGAGAAAGTGTGGGTAAAGTTAATTTGGATTTGGTGATTTTTGTCAGGAGTGTAATGGAGTGGAGGCTCTATTTTTCTCAGTTTTGATGTCATCGGTGATGGGGAGGCTCTGGGAAGTTTTGGAAACGCTCGGGGGAGTTTGTTTCCACTATCTCAAGCTCTAAGAATGCTCTGATTGTGAGATGAAATGAGATGGGGAGGAGTATACTCTTCTCCCCCTAAAATATGATGGATAAGATTGGTTCTGCCATGGGAAGATGTCCAGCCGGTGCAGGCGGCCGCGGACTTCAGAGGGATACTGAGGTGGCTCGATTTGAGTGGATGAGTGAGGAAAAGTGGGGTTGCCATGGTTGAGGTGGAGAGTCATTGCTTCCCTAAGTGAGCTAATGGGAGGAGGTGGGTTAGGTTACCTCCTTTGACCATGGATGACCCAACTAGCTTTGTGATATGTTAGCTAGTGGTCCAAGTGTTCAAATTGAGCTAAGGGAGGCTGCCAAATGAAAAAGGGTAGGTAAGACCACTCAAAAGTGGGATTTGTTCTATTTATAGTGCTTTACCCAATGGGTAATGAGTCAATTCGGGTTTATTTTGGGTTGGGTTTAATTTAGGCTGATGCATGGTGACCCAAGGATGGGTCATGTCAAATTTGAGTGGGTTTGGGCTTAGTTTAGTTAGGTTTGGCTCAATTTGATCCATGTAGGTCAAATTGGGCTAGGTTGGTTTAAGTTGACTAATTAGTCAAATTGGGTCAAGCCATGGCTTGGGTCATGTTCAAATGATGATTTGGGATGTTTGAGTTCAATTGGTTTGATTTGATTTGGATTGGATTTGAATTTCACTCATATGGGCTAATATGGGTCAAATGAGCTAGGTTGACCAATTTAATCAAATTGACCAAATTGGCTTAGGTTAAGTGATGGTTTAGATTCAATTGATGATTTGAATATGATTGTAGGCTTTGATTTTAATCAATTAGGATTTAGGAATGATTTGGCCCAATTTGGTCTTTTAGGACAACTTGGGTCAACTTAGGACAAAGGGCCAATCGGATTTGGTTTGGCTCAATTTATGGTCAAGTTATATTCAAGGATCAATTTGAAGTTGGTAAGAATCATTAGTTTTAATTGATTTGAATTGGGATGGGATTTGGTTCGATTTGGTTCATGTAGGCTAATTGGGTCAACTTGGGCCAAGTAATTAAATTAGCTTGGTTCGTTCTAATTGATTGTTATTGATCAATCAAAGGTAATCAACAATCATTGTTGGAGGTTCTAGATGAGTTGGTTCAATCCAATTTGGGTTGGATTGAGATTTGGCTCAAATGGATCCTTTAGGTCACTTTGGGTCAAATGAACCCAACGTCAATTGAATTGATTTTGGTTTGAGTTTGATGATTGATTTAGAATTAATTGATAGCTTTGATTACAATTGATTTGAGTTTAATTGTATTTTGCCTCATTTGGATATTTTGGGTTCAAATTGGATAGCTTTGGTTAATTGAATTGATCTTGGTCAATTGGCTTGATTGTAGCTTTAGTTGAGCTTGGATAAAAGTTTGAATGGTTGGGACACTTTTGTTAAAAATCAATTGAGTTAGGTTTGATTGAAGGTATTTTGGTTAAATTCATAGGATTGGCTTAAGTAATCAAGTTGGATTTTAGGTTTAAATCATTTTGGCTTGGAGCTTGGAGATGAAAGGAATTTCAATTGGGTTTGGTTGGATTAATTTGAGATTAGATTTGGCTAAGGGGATAGGCATGAGTCTAAGTTTAGGCCATAGGGTGGGTAGGTCACCTTTAGATCTTACGACATAGCCTAAACCTATGGAAAGTCCTCCTATATCTTTAGGTTTGGGTTAAGTGTTCATTTAGCCACTAGAAGTGTCCTATAACAAAGAAGATCCTAGTGTCTAGAAGACTCGTAGGTCTAAGATCGGAAGATTGAATCCTCATTCCCAAAGTGAGGTTAACAAAAGGACCCCAAATAAGTGTATTGTAATTGACAAGGTACACCATGATATTAGCGAGACAATCAATAGTGTCCAAGAGGATTACAAGTGCTAACAAATACTATCTATACCTAAACTAAGAGGTAGATAGAATCATGATCTTAGTGCAATGTTACTCATCTCATGCCAAGAGTATAAAAGAGCCAAGAAGATATGGTTTAAATTGGTTGAAGATTGATTTCATGTCAAGGACATGAAGAGAGATTCTGGGAATCACACATGAATTGGATTGGATTTAGGAAATAATTTATGCCAAGGTCATAAAAGGAGAAATCAGCTAGGGATTGAGGTTTGACTGGGTTTATTTGATTTAGTTTGGGAGGAATCCACTAGGAATATAGATTTGATTGAATTTGCTTTATTTTTTTTATTTTGTCCGATTTATAGAAGGGAGATCCACTAGGGATACATGTTTCAATTTTTTTAATTTAGTTTATTGATTTAATTTGATTTTGATTGATTGATTTGATTTGGTTTTGATTTGGCTCCATTGGGGAGATTAATTTGATTTGATTTGCCGATTTGAGATAGGTCACATTAAAATGGGGCTTTGTAAGCCTGGGCCTATCTTAGATTTACCAGTCTAAAGGGGTAGTCTACCATGCAAGGGGTAGGACTATCCGACCTAGGGGTTGCCCATCAGTGTGCAACGGTTGTGCTAGGAAGAAAGCGTGAGGACTTATATCTTTCAAAGTGGAATCAGCCGTTGGGGTGACTTGTTGATAACACAATAAATTGAACCCGACCTAGGGCGATTACTAAGTGAGTGTCGCTGGGGATCTTATCTCAACTTAAGAGTAGTCAAGGAGATTCCTATATAGTGTTTTGCTTACACTGCCTAAAGATAGGATGTCTGCTTGGAAAAATGTGCCTTTAGGGGCGTTATCTTAATCCACAAGATATTTCACTTTATTTTGTTTATTTGTTTATTTAGCATGAACCCTATTGGTTTGCGAGGATTAACACTAAGAAGAAGCCATGGGGGATTTAGCCTATCTTAGATTTACTAACCCAAGGGATAGTCTGCACATCCATAGTACAAAACTTCCAACCATAAGGGAGGCTACTAGGAAAGGGGAACTGTCCAATCCAGTAGTAACCTGGGTCATATCTAGAAGGGGTCGTGAAGACATAGTCCAAATAGAGTGCCCACAGGGAAGGTGCCTTTGGGGGAGTTATCCTGATCCCTAAAAATGATAAAGCCTATAGGTATACGACGACCAGCTCAAGAAAAAAGCGCATGGACTAACATCTGCCTGAGTGGTGTTATCCACCGGGTGGGTCACTATTAGCAAAGCGAACACCAACCAATCTAAGGTGCCTGTCAACATGCGATAATCAATCTAGGAAGAAAGCATAAGGGATTCACCATATCTCAACCCATGATAACTTTTAAAATACCCAAAAGTTTTACCATTAATAATAATAGAGAAATGAGAAGATTCAATACAATATATTTACAAAATTTTGAAAAAGGAATTAAACCCAAAAAGATTT